>OY744517.1:180579540-180767040 GCA_963556195.1 Sepiola atlantica
ATTATCGGTCAATAGAAAGGGTAGGACAGAGTGTGAGGGTAAGAGAAAAGGGAAAATGGATAGATGTGATATAGAAAAAAAGAACCGAGTAGATAGATAGATAGATAGATAGATAGATAGATAGATAGATAGGGCAACAATTTAGATGTGATTACCGGTATGATTTTGTATTAAAATCGTATTTAAACGTCTCAATCGCGCAGCTTCCCTGCTAGCCAAAATGTTCACAAAGTTCGAACTCAGTACTAGGTAGGCCAGTTGTTTAATCCATACTGATGAGTCTTAAAAGCACGAAACAAGCTTTTTTTTAAATAAATAAATAAATTATATTTAATTAATTATTGTTGAAAGCTCGCCTAATAAAAAGAAACACTTTTATTGGAGAAAAGTAACTATATCGCCCTGGCATTATCGCTATTGTTCCCTCGCCTTGGTTTAACACCTTAGATGTAATTATCAGTACGCGTTCGTATTAAAACCGTATATATACGTCTCAATCGCAGAGCTGACCTGCTAGACAAGGGATTAATGACGTTGGATTACAAGACCTGGGGTGTAAGTTCGAACCTGTTAGTAAGAAGGCCAGTTGTTTAAATCTATACTGATGAGTTTTCAAAAAACGAAACAAGCTTGTCTATAGATAAATAACTAATATTTAATTATTTGATCATTATATATATATATATATATATATATAGAGAGAGAGAGAGAGAGAGAGAGAGAGAGAGAGAAAGAGAGATATATGGCAGAGTAATATAGATAGACAGAGAGATAGGTAAATAGATATGACAGCATACTATATATATATATATATATATATATATATATATATATATATATATATATATATATATATATATATATATATATATATACCAGAGTTCTATAGATAGATAGATACGGCAGAGATAGATAGATAGATAGACTAGTAAAAATGCATCCGTAGGGCGCATATATTTGCTAGCATTGAATTATTTTAAATATTCATTAAAAAATGTGAGAATATAAAGTAATATCCTTGAGAACTGTGACGAGGTTTTGGTAAAAGACATGCAAACACGAACTCACTATTATGGCTGGAATACTCGTCTTTTTGGCTAAGATCAAAGTGTAGTATCTGTTCCGATGGATACTGCACCCCATAGACTGGTATTGTCTTAGCCTTCGGGGCTTGATTTACGCCGGTCTATGGGTCTGTCCTGTGCAGTTCTAGGAGGTCCACCCTCCCAGGCTTCGCCTCCCCTCTTTGGGGAGGAGTAAGTTTATTGCTTACTGCCTGAGTCGCCCCTACCGGGGAATGCCGACGGGGCCCCCCAGGCAAATTTTAAACCCCTATTTTCCCGACCCGACCTTGGGTCACATCTTACTTGTGGGAGTAAGATAAAAACTGGCCTTGTGCCTAACTCCTGGAGAGGAGTAAATCAATACTCGTCTTAAGGCAGGTTCATAAAATGAGACATTTGGAATTTTGAATAAGTTTAAGATATCAGACCCCCAAATTCCTATCGTACTTAACGTTGCAGTAAAAAGTGTGTGTAAATAGTGATTACACCACTGAAGTTATGGATTCAGAAAAGTTAAGATGTTGTGAAGCGAAGATTCCATTTTCTTTTACTATTGGGTCGCAACTTATCAAATTCAAGAACCACCCAAGAGTGAGAGTTTATGAGACTGTCAGCCGAAATATGAAGAACACTATGTGAGTACTAACATTGATCAATACTATGAATTGTATTAGATTACTTATGGTGACATTTATGACATGAATCTGTTGTCATTGGATTTGAAGATGACCAAATTGTAATTAGCAGGGAAAGCGTTCCGGAGGTAATGTGTTCACGGGCTGAAAGCCTTCGCAAAGAAGCTCTGTCTATGGAAATCCGCCTGGTGCAAGGCACACCGGGCGAGAAAACAAAAGCATTTTACCGTCATGGTAGCAAGGTTAGTTCTTGCTCTGAATGTCTTATAAGGAAGAACCCTAATGGAATATCTAGGAATGTGATTTTAAAGCCATCAAATCCCTTCTCTCCGATAGGTATATAAAAGTAATTGTTGACGGACAGAAGTCTGAAGCACATATCATCAACGCCGGCGTGTCTCAAGGATCTATTCTTGGTCCAAAACTTTTCCGGGTCTTCATGAATGTTATAACAAATAATATTTTGACATCTATGCAGACGACTCAGATATCTATGCCAGCACTTCCAAGATCATTGATAATGAAGATCCATCTGACTCTCTGTCTCTTTCTCTTTCTACCTCTCTCTCCCTTTCTCTCTCTTTCTCTCTATCTCTTTCTTGTTTCTGAGTTGGAACATGTGGTGAAATATTGGAAATAGCGGTTCCTTAAACCAAGACTCTCTATTTTAACCACTAACACTCAGATACTTATTTTTATCCAGTTGAAATGAATAACTTTTTTTATGATAAGCCTTTTAGACTGACTTTAACTCCAGACCCGATATGGAAGACTTCGATCAAAGCTATTGCTAAGATAGCTGGGAAAATGGTTAAATCATTATATCGCTCCAGAAAGTGGTTCTACCCGGACGAAATCGTCTACCTGTATAAGAGCTAGATATGCCCTAAGATTGAGTATTGCTGTCATATCCTGGGAGGTGCCTCCTGGAGCATTCTTGCTTGCTTTGACAGTGTACAAAACCGACTTCGTAATCTAGTAAGAGATCATCTTTTCTCTTCTCTACAGCCCCTTTCTCACAGAAGAGATGTTGCTAGCCCTTCTCTGTAGTTATGTTCATGGTAGGTGCTCGACTGAACTCCAATCCCTTGCCCCACCCCCGTATAACATTCACAGCAAGAACTCGCCTAGTTTCAATCACAGCAAATAATTTTCTTTTCTCTTGCTCTGTAGCAAAAATAAAATGGAACATCCATGAACAAAGTTTCTTTCCTATAACATCCTGTCGGTGGAACAAAATACTACGAGGCTGCTTCCCAACCGACTACAACATGGTCGTCTTCAAGTCGAATGTAAACAAATACTTGTTGAGCCACCTTCTTGGATAATAACTTCCTCATAAATAACCTTATGTCTATTCGATACATTGTTTCCAATCCTTTTATGGTGGCGATAATCGTCCAACCGACAATCTCTTTAACCCTTATACTCCAGTATCCTCAGGATCTTGATAAGCAGTGACTTATTAGTAAAAAAAAAGATTGTAGCGCAGTCATGGGGTATTTTATGACTGAAATATGCTCAAATATTCATAATCATTAAGAGATAGATAAAACAGAGGTAAGAGCGGTTGTACAAGAAAATGAAAAAGTGATATTTCCAAGAATAAAAATACGTGGATAGATGAAGTAATTGAATGGAATACTAAAGTAAGATGTCATTGAATTGTAAATAATTCATATTGGAGGTACCACTCTCTATGAGGAGCATTTTTGTATTTGTGCAAGCGATACTTCAGTGATTGACAAAGATCCCCTCGTGGTAGAAATAAATACTTATAGTGAGCATTTTATCACCTTAGATGAGTAAAGAAATATAACCCGTGTGACGTGGTACGTATTGGGCAGTCATTACCTATGGTGGAGTATTCTTTGGAATACTTACGGTAAAATAGATTCCAAGGAGAGCAACATGCTTCATCTGTGCGCTTGATACTTTAGATCAGAAGAAAAAGACCCTTCGTGAGGATGGTAACTAATTAGCATTACTAGAGTAATTCTCTATAGGGGACATTCTAGGTTGCTTTTCTAACTGTCATGTCATAGAACGAAAGAAGATCTCCATTGTTGAGAAATAATTTGGTCAGTACGAAAGATTTACATTCATATATTTTTCTCCCGTCATTAATTCATAAAAAATACTCTTTTTCTGTGATACATTCATTACAAATACTCAATGGGAAAGGACACTGCATATGTATATTGTTTTAGAATAGACATCTTAACGACAACAGGGGGGTTATACTTTAGCATTCACTGTTGATGTTCATCATTTGGTTGGTACGCAGCGACGGCGTATTTTAAGTGGTTTTCCCTGCATTTTCACCCACTACATACACACAGAGTCTCTTTCTTTCTCTCTCTCTCTCTCACTCTCTCACACACACACGCACCTGTTCACTTTATAAAATGACATCATTTCCGTCTGTTCGTTTAATTTGACTGCAAATGGGTATTCATAAAGATAATGAAACGTTTGTCTAAAAATGATGCATGTATATATTAGTAATCTGTAAACATTATTCTAAATAAACATCCTTTTAAATATCTGTAAAATAAAAAAATAAGTGTTTTGTTTGAAAATAATATGAAATCCCTTGACAGGTTGACTGTTTACCGAGTTCGTCACCAGAGAAACGATGCAGATTATCGTCTGCTTTCATGAGCTGTTTAATGGAATGATCGATTATCGTCTACCGTCTGCCATTGATTATAATAATGCCTGCTTGTTTATAACGTTTGATTCAGAAAAATGCAGTCCTCTTAAAATGAATTGGAAATATGTTTTAATGAAAATGACGCAACCAGATACTAATTAATAAAAACGTATTGTATTTGCTCCGAAATTATAGAAGTGAAATATAGCGGATTTATTATTTGTATAACAAATATAGCGATTTATTATTTGTATAACAATAACATTGAAATAAAATGTTTTAATAACGTATATTATTTTTTATCAATTCTTGGCGTTTATACGTTCGATCCTTTCATCGACTCTTTTTAGACGTTGGTTTAAAGAAATCTATGTAAAACAAGCATTCGTTTTTTATAAACTGATTTAATAAGTGGTTTAATTTGCTTTTAATTATTTTTTTAAGTTAGTCGATATATTTTTGTTAAATCTGGTGGTGCGACGTAACATCCGCATTTATGTTGTCACATCCGTCTAAACGCGTGATGCTTTCGTGTCACTTTCGTCTTTATGTGAATTAAGACCGTTAATATATTAACGTGATAAAAGGTTTGATAGATAGATATGGTAGAGTATAATAAAT
Organism: Sepiola atlantica; assembly: GCA_963556195.1. Classification (NCBI taxonomy): domain Eukaryota; kingdom Metazoa; phylum Mollusca; class Cephalopoda; order Sepiida; family Sepiolidae; genus Sepiola; species Sepiola atlantica. Next base: position 180,584,517 of record OY744517.1, read on the forward strand.
AGGTTGACATATGTCTTTATATATATATATATATATATATATATATATATATATATATATATATATATATATATATATATATATATTATCAATATATGCACACATATACACACACAAGCAACAAACGCACGTCACAAACATACATGAAAGAATATATATATATATATATATATATAGAGAGAGAGAGAGAGAGAGAGAGAGAGAGAGAGAGACAGACAGACAGACAGACATCGAGCTTTCTACTCAAATCGCTTTTTTCCTCGTGCTGCTGGCATCTGGAACTCCATCCCTGCCCCCTGTTTCCCCGACGGTACTGACATGCAGAAATGTAAAACTAATGTACACAGACATCTCGCTGCGCAGATCCCAATTAAGGTTTCCCCCCCCCAACCTTCTCCCTTTTCTTTCTTTTCAGTAGCCCCTTACGTCTACAGTAGCGGCCTGCCTTGTCTGGGGTGAACTGTTAAAAAAAATGTTTAAATGTATATATATATATTCTTAAACACACCCACACAAGCACAATTATATATATCTATACACATTCTCACATACATGTTCATATATATGGCGTACATATAACACGGTTAACTATTAAATTAAATACCTTTCGATAATGACTACATATACACACACACGCTATCGAATAACCACACAGGTCCTAATAGCATCCAGACATATAAGTTCTAAATGTAAATATTCACACTCGCATACATATTTATACAAGTATATCTATAACAATTATTTTCGATGCACTTGCGGCGTGAGAGAGAAGATTCAGTTCTGAGGAGAGTACAGGTTGTAAATCAAAATTGTGGATAAAATGTTCCTGCGTATGACTAGTGGGATGTTGTGTTTTAGGTCCTGTTCATGTTTGCAAATACGCGATTTGATATTCCTGACTGTCTCGCCAATATAAAAGATCGCACATAAAGCACATCGAAAGTGCTTTAATCCTTCTCTCATCACCATGTAACCTTAGGCTCGGCTCTTACTCCTTAACTAAACATCAAATCGCACTAACACAATGCGATATACCTAGTCACTGCATAACAAACTCCGATCCCGTTTAAGTACTTCTTATTTGTACGGCATTTCATTAATGTTTCTATTTTTCTTTTCCTTTTCTTTTTTTTTTTGCTTTCTCATCCTTTTTCCCAATTAACGTCTTTTTCACACGCGCCACATATTTTTTTTCAAATCGTGTAATCTCTATGTTCATCCCTTAATTACAGAATTACAGTATTTTTTTATTACTTTCAAGTATTTTAGGCTCGACTTGTCGAATTTTTAGAAAGTCTGAGGGTGTTAGAGTATTATGACCTCGCCCATGAACGAGTACTGCAGCTTTTATAACATAACTTTCTTCAGACTCTTATATTTATAACATCATCTCTTTTAATCCCGTCTCCTTTATTTTGACGTCAATCTATTTTGTGTCACGTTCCTCCAAGCCGTACGTCTCATAATTAAGAGGCATGGTACACTTAATAAGCATTATCAAATATCCAACTTAATCCCGGATAATCAGAGAGAGAGAGAGAGGGAGAGAGAGAGAGAGAGAAAAGGGAAAAAAGAAAAAAAGATGGTTAATAACGAACGAAAAGTAGTTGCACTTTTTTTTTTAAGTTTAATTTTGTTATTTAAATTTTTACTCGCTTTCAAATGTCGAAAAGAGTCTCGCTACATATCTTATATGTATTCATTAATGTTTCTATAAATGTTTCTGTTTTGTCCATTGTAAAAAGAATGTTGTCTTATTTACCTGATGTCATTAACTTCAACTTTCACTCGCAGTTCTTTTTAACGGTGATTTACTCTTATACTTCCTTCTTTTATTTCAGAAGAAGAAAAAGAAACAAAATAAACGGAAATGAACCAATTCATAGTTTGGGTACTCATGCAATTCACGAACAGTGTTTTCATCGGCACATTGCGCCATATATATTTTGTTTACTCTTAACCGCAGCTAACATACAGAACATTCAGCGGGTTTTTTTTTCTGAGACAGAAGAAGAAGAAGAAGAAGAAGAAGAAGAAGAAGAAGAAGAAGAAGAAGGAGAAGACGAAATAAACTAAACGGAAATGAACCCATACATAGTTTACGCTAAAAGACCATATCTCTGTCAAATTCTTTAACAATATGTTTATGAAGTTACACAGACATATTTTTTTTTACTAATTACAAATAATATACATTATACAAAGAAAAGAAAAAGTCAATAAATATAATTATTGATACACTTTCTGTATTACTAAGAAGTATTAATTGCAACAAATTGTCCTGCAACAGGTGAAACTCGACTTTAATATTCAAGTTATGTTAGCACGATGAGACGGGTAGATAGATAATGAGCATACATTACTGACGATATCTCGAGACCATGAAAATAAAGAAGTAATTTTTTTAGGATCTTATAAATAAAAGGAAATCCTCAAAAGAAAGTAAACTGACAATATTCGGAATATGAAGACGTAAATCAACGGAAAATGGGGAAAAAATTATGTTTTTAAGGTCAGATATAAACAAATGATATTCGCAAAAATGTAGAATTTAAATTATGAGATAGAATGCGTTTGACGTAATTATGACGTAACCGATGTATTTAAATAGACATAGATCTAAAAGGACGGTAGGAAGACCGAATTTTAAGCGGGGTTGCCTGCTTAACTCACCGCAAAGACAAATGACATTAAAACCAAGTACATAAATAGACAAACACACACATAGAGATACCCGTCTTTAAACTAAAGAGCTAATGAATTTTCAATCGAAAAATTGTCTCGTCTTCATCAAATGATAAATAAACAGAATAAAGCATTTTTACATCTAAGAATAATAATTATTCGTGAAAGTATGACAACAACAACAATAACAACAACAATCACCTGCAGTGGACGGGGAGATTGTTTCAGTTGGATTTAGTTTGATATAACAGTAACACGTGATCCCATAAAGTATTGCTATGTTCTACCCCCAACCTCATAAATTACAATTGTAGTTAAAAAGAAGGTTTGTTTTTACAATTACATATCGGTTTATGTTCCCTGCGTACGTATTTCTTTTCAGTTATTTTTTATTATTTGTAGTATGTTTAAGTCGCATGAGCTGATGATTTTCAGCTTATTTTAGTTAAATATTTTGGAAAATTAGCTTGATATGTTCTCTACTAGATTTAAGAATAGTGGTATGATATTAGTGGTAGTGTTATTGTTATACTGTGCTTAAACCAGATTATATTTTTTTCCTGTTTTTGTTTTTCGCTAGTGTTGGTGTGTGAACTAACGCTTGCCTGTATACTCTACCATTTTAATGCTTTGCTGTAAGGTTACTTTCTGCTGTTGAAAATACTAAATTGATAAGTGTTGTATGTATTGGATGTATGCGGATGTATTTTTGGCATTTGCCTAATAATTTATGAAATTGTTTGATGAGGTGTTTATGAATAAAGATTCGAATGTTCTATTGTGTAGGCTAAGTATTATGCCAAAGAAGTCTACTTATTTTAAAGTGTGTATTTCTACTGAGGATCCTATTGTTTTGTAGGCGTTGATTATTACTGTTTTCTGTGTATATGTTGTAGCCGTTCAGGTCTCTTATCATGATTAGACTGTCGTCTCTGTATATGCCTATGCCTTTGTTCTGGTATCCTAGTTCGGTCTTATAGTATGATTATACCTACCAGTTGGAAGATTTACCCATCCATTGTAGCTGCCCATAGTAAAGAAAAATAACGTTGTGTTTATTTTTTATCCAAGCTATGTTGCTGTTTGTTTGTTCGTTTGTTTGTTTGTTTGTTTGTTTGTTTGTTTGTTTGTTTGTTAGGTGAGTCGGACTTCTGCATAAAACTCAGAAAGATCATGCCTCAAGAGTGTCTGAAAATAAAATTATAATGCTACATCATTACCAAAGATCGATCGTTGGCAAAACAGCTGATGTTCCCTGGAATCTGAATTACATGTCTCTCCAGATTGTTAGTACTCTTTGCTTCTTAAAATGGATACTTTACTTTATAGCCGATGTAACATTTTTGCAAAATTTAAAACTTAACCCTTCTCATAAAATTAAAACAATTTTATTTTCAACCACGATATTTTTAATTAAAATATTGTAAAATGTTGGAATCATCTTTTTTGTTTATTTATTTATATCAGTCATCTTTCTTCTTATGGTCGACTTGTTTTGTTTACGTTTGTACTAGAGGGTTAAACTTGCTATAACCTATGTAATGTTTAATGTTATTCTTTTTAGTAAATAATGTTTTTGAGTAATAAATAAGATATTTGGGAACAATGTAACCCTGCCGAAACCGATTACAGTATTAATAATAAGCGATCATGCATGAGGATATTATAATTATTAGGGGTATAAATATTGAAGATTATCATCTGACATCGCAACCAGTTTAGACGGGTACTATATAAAGTACATTTATGCTGTAGATTTAACTATTTTATAATATCAACATTTTTAATACTTCGTGTATCTAATAATAGAAAAACTGAAAAAACACTAATCAACTGAATTGGATACTCAAGTACTTTTTGTTCAGTGTTTATTTTCATTTACTGGTATATTGTTTTAGTGTTCCGTGTTACAATTACAAACCTCACTAAGCCGGCATCTGGGAAGCGACCCCTGTTTTTCCGAGGTAGAATATTTTGCCGCTAAGCAAAACGCCATATGTTTGGCGATAATAAAAACTGATGTGGATATGCGGTAATCCCATGGGATGATTGCAAGACATCTGTCAGGATAGGGTCAGGTCGAGAAAAGTGAGACGGGGAGAAGGTGCCTTAGGTCTGACCATCTTTGCGCCCTCAGCTGGAACTTTAAACATTTGTAAAAACAGGCTCTGGGAAATAAAGAGATTTGTCACCGCGAAAATTTAAAGAAAAAACAAACAGAACGTCTACAGAAATAAATAAAGAGAAATAGAAGGACATAAAGAAAAATGAAAATAAAAAATTTCATCACTTATCAGAAAACCGGCGGAGAAGAGAGCACGTAAAAAGAAAATAACTTTTTCTAATATATGTTGTTTGAAACAAGAATTGGGATTCTAACCAAAAATTATAAATAAGCAGTCAAACCAGGCGTAAAGCGATATTCCGGCCTCTGCTGTTGAACACTATATGACTAAGCTTACTGTATATGTTTGCTGATTTGACATTTTATACGGTTTAAATTCCTTTCCTCCCCATGTTGATTGATGGTAGAATAGGGGTTGAATACCAGGCTGCAGAGTTATAGGTGACTTTGCAACTGGCCTCAAATCCTTCGATAGACAGTAATTAGCATCTCCTACACTGAACATTTCATAAGCATGAAACACCTGTGTCCGTAAGTAATAATAATAAATATATATATATATATTTAATAATAATATTTGTTATAATATATATATATATATATATATATATATATATATATATATATATATATATATTTGGTATAATACTTCTTGTGTATAGATACATTTGTGGCTAAACAGTGGAAAACATTTTCAGTTCTAGCTGAAACCCAGCTTAACTGCTTCAAGCCACTATTTAATATGAATGCCCAAATTGCAGTTCAGCTGATTTCCAGCTACAACTGAAATATGTATGCAAATGTGTAGTCAAAAGTATTCGTATGAATAAAAAGCTTCACACTAAATAAATATATTATTTATTTATTATTGTGCAGTTATATATAAACATAGTAAAAATTCACGTCATTTTGTGTATTGTGTTATGTTCTCTGAGGGACACACACGAGAGTCGGAATAATTAAAAAAAGCACAGTAATTTAATATATATATACAGAGTTATTCTTACATAGAGAGTTTGCCGAAGAAAAACGTAAAATGTTCATACGAAACATTTATTGTGTCTTTAATATGATATGATATACAAAGGGAGATCAGATATGAACAATACGTCAAAGAATAGATAAATGTTCCAATACAATAGAAATACACATGTGTTGGCAGAGTCAGATTGAGGGAGATGAATGAACAATGTATAAGTGACTATGACTTCCATTGTTGTGATGTTCTGAGAACCAAGGACTGCGACCAGAGTTGGTGAAAGCCATGCAGAGATGGCCAGTCGATCGGAGCACGTTCGTTCGCTTAGGCGTACCAACCAAACCGTCCGAACCAAAAAAGGATAATATCCCTTTAATCTATTCTCTATGTGGATAGAATTAGATTGTTGATTTCTGGAACAGGAGAATGCATTTTATTGTTAGCTAGTATTATTAACAACTAAATCGCGCTCTCAACTTTTTCATGGCGGAAATGTTTTTAACGGGCAAAAGTGTGAAAGGCGGATTATTGACGCCTTAACACCAGTTTACCTCGATCAGGCAAAGCTCGTTAGTATTCGATTATTGTATAGGAGAACGACCATTTTGATTTTAAAACCGAGGTAGGTGGGGCTTCTTGGCCAGCTCTATTGCAACCTAACTAAGGGAAAGAAACATCGGTCATCTTGCTTTGGCACGTAAGCTTATCATTATGATTGAGGCTCAGTGAAAGGTGCACCCCATGTACTAGTTGCATCACTATAATCTAATGATGTGCAGATTTGTCTTCTGCGAACATATCTGTCACTCAAAATTCAAAAGTATGATTTTAGGCGCCCCTCTTCTTCAGCACGCGCAGATCTATAGTTAGTTTAAAAAGCCACTTACAGAGTGATGAACAATATTGATGACGGCACTTATATATAGACAGCGATATTATATATATATATATATATATATATATATATATATATATATATATATAATTAGATATGTTAATAAATTGATATATTTGTATGTACAGGATTCACCCCTAAAGTAATTTACCGCTCATTAAGAATTTTGGAAAACAGGTGCTAGACGTAATGTGTGATATATCTAGTTTTATTGGTCCCCCGATTTATAAAATTGGGAGACCTATGTTTTTAGGCATTTCCGTCCGTCCGTCCGTCCGTCCGTCCGTCCGTCAGTCTGTCCGTCCGTCCGTCCGGATTTTTCTCCGCAACCATCCATTGAATTTTTCTGAAATTTTGCATGAAGTTGTAACTTTGGCCAGGTTAGAAAGTGACATTCTCTGATTTTTGAAAAAAAATCTGGTAGCCCCCCCCCCCAGGGGGTCAAAAGACCCCGTAATGGCAAAAAATGACATTTTTAGCCTCATAACTTTTCATCCATCCATTCAATTTCTCTGAAACTTGGTCAAAATGTGGAGGCAATTGTTCTGGATATGAAATGAGCATCGTTGACATCAGAAAAATTCTGGTTCGCGTCCTCAGGGGGTCAAAGTGGGGTCAAAATGCCCCAAATTGCCCAAATTTATTGCATTTTACACTCGCCACATCGAGTCACATACAGAGGGGGACCACGCATGCGCGGCTTGTTTAATTTTACTTAAAGGGTGTAAACAGAGTGTTAAACCCACTGTGAAAATTCAGACTTTTTTGAAATTTTAACAATATTTAGTAGACATCAATAAATTTATATTCACGAGATTTCAGTTTCTTGGGGGCATTTTAAAAGGCTTCGAAGGGGACATTATATTAGCAAACGAAACATTATCAAATTAAAATATTTCAGATTGGCATTCATTTTGATCCGTAGTTATTAAACCATAATTAAGCAAGATTATCTGAATTTCACTTTTACTTTAAGACCCCTTAAGCTTAAGACTTACATTTTAGACATTTTCTAAAATCAAAATCATGTCGTGGATTCTGATCAAATAAGAAATAAGGATTCTAGACATGATGTTTAGTATCATTATATCTTGATTTTAATCTGCGTAAGGGGACATAAACGTAGTACAAAACTGTTCTGTTCAAGGAATTAATTTAATTTATTCTACTATATATATATATATATATATATATATATATATATATATATATATATATATATATATATGGAAAATGAAAAAGGTAAAAACAAAAGATGTTTTTTATGTATTCATCAACGTTTCGTCTTTATTTGTAAGACTTCCTCGGGATGATAATTTTAAGAAACATGTCATGTAAGTACATGAAAATATTGGGGTGACACGATGGGTTAATGAGAAGAAGTAGTAGCCACTACTGGGAGCACAGGACCGAGGTCCGGGCAGAGAGAAGTCAATGGCAGGGAATGAAATTAATGTGGATGGCTGTGAGTGAAAAAGTGGAGGGTGGGAGTGAATGAACTTAATGTGGATGGCTGTGAGTGAAAAAGTGGAGGGTGGGGAAAGAGGAGGGGGGGCTGTGTTTTTGGTGTGTACGTAGTGTCATAGATGTAGGAAAGATTTGGATAAATGAAGGTGATTTGAAAGTGGGAGGGGTGGATGGGTAAGAGTTTGAAAGAAGTAGTCGAAAGGGTGAAATGGGCGAGGGGGAAACGGGGAGATTTTGTTGTGGTTAGGTGTGAAATTTTTGGAGAGTAAGAGTATTTGACCAGCTGGCTATGTAAGGAATGAATAGGGGGACTTGTATGCAAGTGCAATTGAGAGCGAAGAGAAAGAGAAGTTAGCCATGATCTAGGTTCAGTTTTTGTTCGATCAGTATCTTTTGCTTATATATATATATATATATATATATATATATATATATATATATATATATATATATATAACTATGCATATCTTATTTCATTATTGAGTATTGTTTATACATATGCACCGTGCCCATCTGGAAACATGCCTTTATCTTAAGAACGATTTATTATATTATCAGGAACGTTTTGGATTTCGATTCTATCGAACACATATTAAAATGTGTAATCAAATTTTAAATCAAATACGAATTGAACGAGTCAGCTTACTTTCAACAACAATACAGCTCAGAGTCTGAGTTGTATTTTTGTAGGCCGGATCTATGTTAGAAACGTGATAATTGAAACAGGATATATGTAATGTCCGGAGAAAGAATTAAAGAAAAAAGAATAACCTTTTTTCAGACAGTTACTTACCACGACACAAAAAGTTATATTGAATCACTTCAGCGAAAGCGGACATCGACATCCCAGAGAAAACTCCGAAATGAAATCGTTAAATTATTTTTAGATGCTATAAGAGACTCTGCCCATTGGTCGATCAGTTACGCTTTCTTTTCAAAGAGTATTTTCTTCACTAAACCCGTAGATAGAACGGGCGCAGGTTATTTTAGATGCGTCCAAGAATCTCTATCTCACGCTTAAGTGAGAAATAAAAGTTACACAATTGTATTTGTTATACGTGAGAAATAACGTTTTCATCAATTGTTTGCGTAAACAGCGTTTTTATTGCCGAACGCGCAGATTGAATGGAATAATCTCTAAATGGTTCAAGTACCTGCCTGCGCCAGGTGAGATATCATAATCAATTAAACTACTAAAACTCTGTTGATTTTCATATCGTGTGCGTTTTATATGTTGTGTGCACACTGGATGACGTCACAAGGATATTGTATCACAGTGGGAAGACACCGCGCAGATCCTGTATGACGTCATAAATAGTGAATTATTTTTTTTTAAATGACGCTCTCCAATATAACAGAGAACATAGATGACACGTAATCCGAAGGGTCACGTGGCGTCTAAGTGACAGTAACTATATATATATATATATATATATATATATACATATATATATATATATATTATATTTGCATGCCATAGACCATGTTAATTAATCCAACACCATAATTGTCATAGGTTTTAACAAATTCTTTTTATCTGTACTTCAATGAGTTTCTTTTGACATCTTTCATTTTACACACGAATATATATTTAGCATTCATTCTTATCCATTACGCGCGTTTCATGGAAAAATTCGGGTAAGTGTATTATTTCCAATTAGTCCAATTTTGTAAATATTCAGAAGTGTTCAGTATATGTTGATGAGTTGCGAATAAACATGTCATAATAAATACACCGGAGGAAAAACACGGTGAAAATCCAAGTTGATTTCTGATAAAAATTCGGCAAACTGAAATATGAAAAAGTAAAACTCTCATGTGGGAAAAGGTAGTAACTTCAGAGAAAAAAACAATCCTCCCAATAAGATTTTCACACTTGAGAAAACACACACACACACACACACACACACATATATATATATATATATATATATATATATATATATATATATATATATATATATATATATATACTACCTCTAAGTTAAATGCTTTGCTGTCACTTTCGTCTAAGTTACCTATTACATACATTAAATTTTAAACTAAGTAAAAGGTAACCGAAGGGAAAGTGTTTAGAAAACAAAATCTTTAAATCTCTTCGATAAATAGAAGAAAGTTGTTAACTAGAAGTTATTTTATCGTTTCAGAAGACGGTGTATCAAAATTTATATTTGGCAGACCTATAGATGACGCACCCTCCAGTCTAAAATCTGGAATTTAATTGGAAAAAATAAATTAAAATAAAAAATTAAATATCAAATCTGATCAACTATAATTTTACATATTATTTTCGCTAAAAAAAAATAATATCTATGATGGAACCATTTATCTTTCTGGAATTAAAGTCATGTATGTTCGCACTTCATGATAATTTTGCAAGCCTATTATTTACATTAGTTAGCATTTTAAACTAAACGCATTTTCGTATTAACCTTTTATATGAATTGGAAATTTGTCTAATTCATTTTTTTTTTTAATTAAACAATTTGATTCAATAAATTTGTGTTTTAAAACATAATTTCTAATAAGATAAAAAAACAAACAACTCCAAAACGTTTTAACAACAAAATCAATGTAAATATATCATTTATGAGCGACTCGTACGATAAATCTCAGAGAATGTGTTGTGTTTACATGTTATCAATCAAATAACGCGCTCCTGTCTTGTGTCCATCTCCCTCTGTCTCTCTTTCTTTCTCTTTCTCTCTTTCTCTCTCTCTCTCTCTCTCTCTCTCGCTTTAATCTGACGTCAAGTTAACACCTGTGGATTTCTTGAAATAAAACGTGCTTTGCGTTCGAAATAGAACGATATACTTAATAATCAGAGGGTGGGTAACCAAATGTTGAAGTTGACACCGGCTGTTTCATCATATTCCATTACAATCTAATTTAATTACGTAACTCAATTATGTAGATACAAAACAGTGTATTTAATTAATTCTTTTTATGATTTTTATAGAGGAAAATATTTAAAATACATCTGGAAATCTAAAAAACAATCATGAGTGTATATTTGCGAATATTCCCTTATTAGAAGCCTTAAAACAAATTGATTATGTACATTTGAAACATGCGTGATGTTTGGGATTGGGTATATATAAAAGCCGATAAGTAGATATAAAAAGAGAGCCATCAAAACTAATAATATAGTTTCCGCTTTAGACAGACAGACATATACATAATCTGCATTATATATATATATATATATATATATATATATATATATATATATATATATATATATATAGTAATCCGCAGGCAGATGTTTTCTCGTTTCACGGCACTTCATTGTTGCTAGACATGGCAAGTATCTTTACGCTGATATTCGAAACCAGATCATTTGGAACTGTGATCAGCAGTCAAAAATTATCATGTATATATAGAGAGAGGAAAAAAGAGAGAAAGAGAGAAAGATTTGGATATATATATATATATATATATATATATATATATGTGTGTGTGTGTGTGTGTGTGTGTGTGTGTGTGTGTGTGTGTGTGTGTGTGTGTAAATCACTCCTGACAACGCATGAACGCACTTGATGAAACGGGCTAACAAGAACGAAATATGATTACTACGAAGACAGATGTCTATTGGCCTCAGTCTTGAAAAGACAAATACTATAGGTAGGAGGAAAAGAGTCAGCAGGAAGAGAGTTTCACAACCCTGCAGTTCTTAATGAGAAGCTAGTGGAATAGGAAGCTGTATAACAATGAAGTATTAAAACAGTGAATTGATGGTGACCACTAGATCAACGAGTCAAACGAGCTGGAACAAAAGAAACAGGGAGTAAATCCCACAATCCAGAAGAATACATACTATAATAGTATTTATAGAAAAAGACTGAGACTAGCAACATCATGTCTATGAGAGAGAGGGTACAGAGAAGAAGAAAAAGTTAAGCCAATCATGATATATCCCCCCTCTCTCTCTTCACAGCCTTACCGATTATCAGAAGAGTGCTTGTTGCGTCTCTAATTTTCCAAAAACTATGCAATAAGTTACATTGAGCACATACGTTTACTTTATTTATTTAAAGAGAGCTTCAATAGAAAAGCAAATATTTATTTATGTATCTACATTTTGAGATGAATCCTTGCTTTATTAAAGTATTTAGGTTTTTTTTAGTTTAAACTATAGTATTGTTTTCTGTAAACATGTGCTAATTTTCAAATTTTCTAATTGATATAAGAGCTGATATATATATATATATATATATATATATATATATATATATATATATATATATATATATATATATATATATAAAGAGAGATGGTGTGCGTTTGTATTTATGTAAGTGAGAGAATGTGTGTGAGAGAAATATATATATAGAGAGAGAGCTAAATATTTTTATAGTGTCAGCTAAAGAGATACTATTAGTTGTAATTAGAAATGCAGATGGGTGTCATTTTGAGAAATGCAAAACAGCCCATGAAAGCATAATAGGAATTGTTGTCGAAACTGATGACTTTGGCAGATTCTTCTCTTAACGAAAACCTGCAGCTCACATCTCTCAAGCATTAGAATAAAAATATATTTTCATAAATAAAAAATGACAGCCCCACTTCTCTATTCATCTACAATTCACTAATGCCTCATACATATATATATATATATATATATATATATATATATATATATAGAGAGAGAGAGAGAGAGAGAGAGAGAGAGAGAGAGAGAGAGAGAGAGAGGAGGGAGATAGATAGATAGATAGATAGATATTTTTGTCACTAACTTATTTTAGCATATATGATAAATAATAGAAATATCAATGTCTGAGATGGTCAACCATTCCAGCTTTGATTTATTATCTTTTGAAAGTTTTTCTGATTCGATTGTAAATTCGTTTAAATTCTCAGAAAATGAAAACATTAATGGATATACTTAAGACGCCTCTAATCAATCTGTGCGTGGCAGACCAAACGAAAATGCTATTTTAAACGGAAAAGTGACAGACCAAACAACAATCTTATTTGAAACGAAAACATGACAGACCTAACTAAAATGCTGTTTCGAGCGTAACAGACCAACAAAAATATTATTTTAAACATAAACGCGACAGACTGACGAAAATGTCTATTTCAAAATGAAGCGTGACAGATAAACCAACCTACTATTTCAAATTCAAGTGCGACAGATCTATGTAACATATTTTAAACGTAAGCATGACCGACTAACGAAAAGTTTGTTTCCTATTTAAGCCTGAGAAAGTAACCGATGCTTCCAGGATGCATCTTAACATCATTGTTTACTTTCCGTAAAATAAACAAATGAAACCAAGCGATCTCATTAATATGAAGCATCCTTGGACAGTTATTTCAGCCTCTTAACAAATACATTAATGTGATTTTCTTTTTTCTGAACAGAAATAAATAGAAAATGTGTTAAATGTTATTAAAATCATCGGATAAAAGTTCAAGAAGGTAAAAGTGCAAGAGGTCAAACCCTAAAATACTTCATTGCAATCAAAAACATTCAACTATGCAGATATCTATTAGAATTGGACATTTTTCTATATTCTTTCATTTCAGAATCATTTTAGTCATTTAATAGCGGTAAAATCCATGAGATAGTTGTTTTTGCATACTATTATTGAGCTTGAAAGCTGATGACCATGGACGACTGGAAAACACCGGAATAATGGAAAAAGTTACCACATCATAAGTAGCTGCAGCTCAGTACTCCGTAATTTGCATTAAAGACCGTGAGAAGTGAGCTGGAGAATTCCGATAGAGATGTGGAAGCATTTAGGGGGCAGGAAGGATCATATCGACTGTTCTGACTCTATCTGTATAACAGAATTCGTCAAGAAGTTGCAGAAAACGGTGCGCAAGGTCAATGTAAAGTAATTCGAAGCTTATTGAGATAGAGGGCCGTCAAATGAATTAACTGCTAGAAGGAGAATTTTCGTTACTCTTCATATAAGAGTCGCAAGGGCCACTCACTCACAGACAAAGTCATGACAACCGTCTTACGAAAGCAAAGAAACTTCTCAACAAGATCAAACACTCAGTCGAACCGAGGATGCTGATTGTTCTCATGATATGTTGCACAACGGGCAGCACATCAGGTGGCTAGCCTACACTCATCATGGCGTCATGTGAAGCAGAAAGATCAATTTTACTCAAACTGTGATGATTTTGAGGTGTGTTTTAAGCGAAGACCATGTGATGCCGTCTCACATCTTCAAAAAGGTAAGCATATTCAAATCTCATTGCTTTATTGAGTTGTTGTCCACTGTTGTCAAGCGCTAGGTGAAGAGGCGGGCTGTGGGAAGAGCATACCTATGGCAGTCGAATTCAGCTTAGTATCAAACTTCCGGAAAACATCCAGAAGTGGCTGTCTGAGAACTTATACGACTACATAACTCAAAATATTTGCCCCCCCCCCCCTACAACGCGACTAATTGCACCCCCATGGACTATTATGTGTGAGCCGTAGTTGAGAAAGGCATCAATCGCACCAGCTGTAATGCGAAAGACAGGCTGATTGCCAGGACTAAAAATGGTGTTCAGGCGTCTCTCGAAGGACACAAAGAAGTATGTGTGCAACATGTTTAGATCTCGCCTGAAGACTGTGGTGGGAAAACAGATCCTCTAGGAGATGCACTTTGAATTTTGAGAATACATCAATTATTGGCCAAGATATGACATCTTTTTTCTTTCCTTACCTAAAAGTGTTAAATTTGTCTCGAACACCTAAATTGATGTGTTTTAGATGATCTTAAAACGATCAGAATGTTCTCAAATTTTGCTAAGCAATTTAATTCTATAGTGTGTAATGTTATGCTATTTTCGGACATCTTTTTTCTTTCTTTATATTGTGAAGTTGTCCAACAGTAAATAGTAAATAAAGGAAGTCAAGTCGAGGGTTGGTTTAACAAGTGTATTAACAAAGTAAGAAAGTGACTAGCACTTGGCTAGACAGTTACAAGACTGCTTTGTCTTCTCTGAGTCTCTGGTGACTCGCACTATTTATAGTGACAACCGGTGTTGTTTCTCCTGTGTAAGAACGGCCGGTGTAACACTTTATATGAACATGATTCCTCGGGGTAATCTGCGTAGATAGAGTATAACTACTACCAAATCTGACATGTATTTATATTTTACAAGAATACTTGTCCCAAGACTGATACAATTAATTCCCGAAACAGAACAGTTTTGCACCACCTTTATGTCAACTTACAAAGATAAAAATCAAGATATAATGCTATTAAACCTAATGTTTAGAATCCTTATTCGAATTTTGATAAAAATCCATTGCATGATTTTGATACTCGAAAATGTCTAAAATTTAAGGCTTACAAATCCATTAACATTCAATGTAGAATGTTTATTGGTGTCTAATGACTATGAATCAAATTCAATGCAAATAATAAATATTTAGATTCTTAAATAGGGGATTGTGTTCATATTGTGCCCCCCCCCCCTGAAACCCTTAAAAATGATCCAAAGCAAGTGAGATTTGGAGAATGTGAATTTATGTTTAATACCTATTGGTAAAACTTCAGGAAAATTGCGGGTATCTGATTTAAACAAAATGAAACTAAATATACATCACATTGCAACCAATTACGCCTAGTAGCTGTGTTCTAACTTTCATAATTATCGGATAATTTGTTCAGGAGTGAAAGTTGTACCTAGAAATATATAAACATATTAATATAGCTACATTTATAAAGATATTTATGTATATATATATATATATATATATATATATATATATATATATATATATACATAAATATCTTTATAAATGTAGCTATATTAATATATATATACAGGGTGGGCAAAAATAAGGGTCCTATTTTTAAAAATTCATAACTTTTTTATTTATTGATTTAAACAAATTTTTTTTTTAGAATAAGTAAAAGACCCCTTCCGAAGCAAGCATGAGCCGTATTAGCCCTAAGAAACGTACCCTCATTTAGAAAACATTATTTTTGCTTAAAAAACTCAAAACAGTGTAAAAAAACAATACTTTAGTTTTTGTAAGTTTTAAGAAGTGTTTTTCGGCTAAAATTTGTTTTGTTTATTTCAAAAAATCTCGGAAGGGTCAGTCTACACACACATAAAGTTTGGTGAGTTTAACTTTTATTTTGTGGAAGTTATTCAAATTCAAGTTATTCAAATTTAAAGATAGGACCCTTATTTTGGCCCACCCTGTATAAATGTAGCTATATTAATATATATATATATATATATGTATATATATATATAAATATATATATGTGTATATATATGTGTGTAAATCTACACACACACACATATATATATATATATATATATATATATATATATATATATATATATATATATATGTACTAGCTAAGTTACCTAGTGTTGCCAAGGTTAGAGTGTGGGATAGAATCATATGCAACATCATGGTAGGGAGAGTTTACTTTAACTGCAACCTTGATGCTGTCAGCTAGATATCTTACTCACCGAGCTATTCAGATATATGTTAATACTCTTAAACTAACGCTAATAAAGAGATTAATTTCATTGTGTAACATGTTTAAAAATTGTAATTAGTTTCTTTAAGGGACAGCCAGAAACGTTAAAATTCTTCCATTATGCCCAGATACAAATTGTGCACGTGAATACAATTATATTGAAAGTACACTTCCTAGTGTCTTCGTGTTTAGGGACGGACATACACACACAGCCAGGTGCTCTTTATATATATATATATATATATATATATATATATATATATATATATATATATATATATATATATATATATATATAATTGTTTTATTATTTCATGTATCCACATAAAATCTTATAAGGGGATACATTTTTTATGTATCAATTTTCAGTATTTACTTCAACAGTGCTCGTTACGTGAGTAGAACTAGGTAGTAAGTTATGAAAATATATTCAATTTTAGCCTGGCGATTTCTTCCGGGGATGAAACGCGAAAGAGTCTGTGTAGCTTAATTGCCATAAATATATTTTCATAACATACTACTATATATATATATATATATATATATATATATATATATATATATATATATATTAAGTAGGAGATGTGGCCCCGACGAGCCTCTTACTATCATCAAAATTTGATGAAATTCCGGAAATAGACATCATTTATGGTCATTTACCTATAGTTGAAATATTATTTGAATCAAAGGAAAAACAGTTTTAAGTGGGTGGGGGTACTGGATAGCGTTGAAATTATATATTTCTTATATAGCCTATTACCACCACTGAGAGGTCAGTAGTCCACATGCCAATTTTCAAGCAAGTCTGTCCAGCGGTTTTGTTACACATAAGACACAAAGATCAGGCGGACACACACACAGACAGAGTTACTATTTTATATTTATAGATATAATATATTATTATTATTATTATTATTATTATTATTATTATTATTATTATTATTATTATTATTATTATTATTATCTATATATTAATACGATAGCGTGTGTGTTCGTGTGTCACGCTTCCGGCAAAAGCTCTGCGCATGCGTGCCGCACATATATTTTGAGAAACATTTTCAAGTATTTCCCTTTGGTGCAACGGTTAGCGACGTAGTATTTTTTGACTTCGGCCCGACTGGTTTATAGTTCGATCCCAACCAACCTCTAAGATTTTTTTTCTACATTTCGAGGGGAAGAGAGGTAGGGGGGGGGGGGGCGACGACCGGGAAGACACATTAATACAATAGCGTGTGTGATTTTGTGTCATGCTTTCATCAAAAGCAACGACCTTCCGAATCTTTGTATGCTACTCATGAATTGGCTTGGCTTTTTGGCTAAGATCAAAGTGTAGTATCTGTTCCGATGGATACTGCACTCCATAGACTGGTATTGTCTTAGCCTTCGAGGCTTGATTTACGCCGGTCTGGGTCTGTCCTGTGCACTTCTAGGACGTCCACCCTCCCAGGCTTCGCCTCCACTCTTTGGGGAGGAGTAAGTTTATTGCTTACTGCCTGAGGCGCCCCTACCGGGGAATGCCAACGGGGCTGCCCAGGCAATTTTTAATGGCCAGAGTTCTCATCTTCTCGAGTGCTGGCTTTTCAAACCCCACTTTCCCGACCCGACCTTGGGTCACATCTTACTTGTGGGAGTAAGATAAAACTGGCCTTGTACCTAACTCCTGGAGAGGAGTAAATAAATATTCATGAATTGGAGCCAAATTTAATTTAATCGAACATTTACAAAGTACGGTTTAGTCGTCGAAATATTACCTTCACTAGAAATATTGTATATAAAGAAGTTTTGTAAATTGTTTCATGTATTGTTCATTTTTAAAAAATAAATATACAAGTCCAAATTTTATATTTTATTCAAACATGTATAGGTTAGGAACAAGATAATTAGTATTAAAAGCATCATTTCGTGTAATTTACACGGGTCCTGCTAGTTATTATTATTACATAAAGCTTAATAGTAGATACATTACTAGAGCTCAAAATATAATAATTTACTAAATATTCCCAATTTTAAAAAAAATCATTTTTATTCATACAGTTATTTCTGCTTATTTTCGGAACACATTTTTGTGTATAATATTTTCATAATGTTTTAAAAAAGGCTTTTTAAGTGAATTTATGCTCACATCTAATTATCTACCCCATCAAAAAAATGGGAGTAAAATAATTCAGTGAAGAAGCTTTTTTTACAACGTGTGTGTTTTGAAAATGGGTAGAAAAAATTGCATGAATAAAATGTTTTAAAACAGATTCAAAATATTTAATAAATTATATATATAAATATATATATATATATATATAATGTAATCGTCTAAATCGGATGCTTGAAAATACCACAAGGTTGAAATAAATTATTGCATCAGCGATTATGTTATTTCGTGTTAATACATTTTATTTTATTCTTGCTCTGTTTATCACATTGAACTCTCATACCCGGATTTCCTCCTGGAATTATTTCATTATAACACAAATATATATATATATATATATATATATATATATATATATATATATATATATATATGTGTGTGTGTGTGTGTGTGTGTGTGTGTGTGTGTATTCGTTAAATACGACGGACAATTTATGTTTGCGTATTTTTGTCTTAATACTTTCTAATTTACTTGCGTATTTCTCTTATGTCCTTCATACTTTCGATTCATTTGGATTCATCTTCCGGGTTGGTTATCGAGTAAGGAAGGTGGTGGTTCTAAGATATTTATAAGCAATTATATATATATATATATATATATATATATATATATATATATATATATCAGTATTTCATGTATCCCCATAAAATTTTATAAGGAGATATAATTTTGTTATGTATCAATTATCAGTATTTACTTCAACAGTGCTCGATAGAAGTAGGTAGAGCTAGGTAGTAAGCTATGAAAATATATTTATGGCAATTAAGCAACACAGAGGCTCACATTTTTCATCCCCTGAGGGGAATCTTCAGGCTAAAATGCCTGAAGATGCCTGAAGATGCCTGAAGATTCCCCTCCGGGGATGAAAAATGTGAGCCTCTGTGTTGCTTAATTGCCATGAATATATTTTAATAGCTTACTATATATATATATATATATATATATATATATATATATATATATATATATATATATATATATATATATAAATATATATATATATATACATTTAAAAAATACGTATATCTTAGCACCCTATTCTTTACTGATAATATATATATATATATATATATATATATATATATTATGCAAACATTGTTAAAAAATACAGAATTCGTCTGTTTAATTATACCTTTTTTTATTTTCTCAATTTTTCTGATGGTCTCATTTCTATCAAAATACCAAAAATAAAAATCTCCCATAGGTTTCACGCACAAAAAAAAGCTGGAGAAAAAAGAGAATTAAAAAAAAAAGCCGGAGAGACGCGCTGAGAACGTTTTTCGCATTGTTCCAGGAAAGTTGTTGCCGATTTAAATTCAGTGACGCTGGAGTGGCATCGCTAAATAAAATCGCATTACGTCAAGCATTTTCAAATGTGGCCACTGGTTTCATACGTGATGTTATTAATGTTAGGTTGTTGTATTTTTATGTAGATAGCTACCGGTATTTTTATTTTTTTCATAATTGGTTTCGGAATGTAGTATTTTAGTGTTATTGACTAGAATTTGTCTTAAATCAGAAGGAGAGCAGTTATGCTTTTGTCGATGTTGGTAAATTGAGCTAGAATTTACAAGATGCATGGTGAGGCGGCGGTGAGTTACATTTTCCCAAAGGGCATCAAAACTTATAAATAACATTTGTTCTTTCTAGTGGGTTTTGGGTTGAAGGGGGAGTTGTTTTTTTTACTACAAGATTTTGGGTTTTTAATTTCTTATAGTAAATAATGAGTCTGATTTTATTATTATTAGACTCATTATTAGGCTCAAACGGCCCAGAGTGCGTTCCGCCATGACCTACGTTATAAGGCATATTCGTTCGAAAATGACGTCATACACTTTGGTTGGGTGAACGAAACATGCTGAAAAGTTAAGATGCATCATAGCTTTTTATAAAAATGTTATAAAACTTTAAAGAAGCATTCAAAAGAATAAAAAACACGATCCAATGTATACTAAAACTGAAGTTTATTCAATATTAATGTACAAAAACAACAACATCAATAAACAAGAATTAATTCAAAAAGAATAGTTTAGTTCGGTGTTGTTGTTGCGATAAAGTAAATAAACATAACGTTGTTCCATGAATTATAAAGAGTAAACATTATTTATGTTGCAAAATCTGAAAAAAGAATGTTATTATAGAAGCTATTAAAATAAAAAAGTGCAAAGCTAAGCAATGAATATTATATATTGTTAAGTTATAATATACACCTATAGTATTGTATTAAAATATTGTTATCTACGATGTGTTTTTTAACGTTTTATGCAGAATACAATCAAGTACTGCAATTATTAATTTAGGAAACAAACAAACAATAATTAAATAAAAAGATTCAAAACAAATGGTAATTAAATGAAAAGATTCAAAACAAACGGTAATTAAATAAAAAGATTCAAAACAAACAATAATTAAATAAAAAGATTCAAAACAAACGGTAATTAAATAAAAAGATTCAAAACAAACAATAATTAAATAAAAAGATTCAAAACAAACAATAATTAAATGAAAAGATTCAAAACAAACAATAATTAAATAAAAAGATTCAAAACAAACGGTAATTAAATAAAAAGATTCAAAACAAACAATAATTAAATAAAAAGATTCAAAACAAACGGTAATTAAATAAAAAGATTCAAAACAAACAATAATTCAATAAAAAAATTCAAAACAAACGGTAATTAAATAAAAAGATTCAAAACAAACAATAATTAAATAAAAAGATTCAAAACAAACGGTAATTAAATAAAAAGATTCAAAACAAACAATAATTAAATAAAAAGATTCAAAACAAACAATAATTAAATAAAAAGATTCAAAACAAACGGTAATTAAATAAAAAGATTCAAAACAAACAATAATTAAATAAAAAGATTCAAAACAAACGATAATTATTTTTTTGATGAAAACAAACGATGAATAATTACAAAATCAAAACAAACGATAAGTTAGTTTAAAAGTTTATATTAAAGCGGTTTGCTTCCAAACTGGCTGTCAAATTTTATCGACTAGTTTTTTTAATTTTATTTACCAAGCGACAACAGGGTAAATAACCCCACTGTATTAATTTGCTGTCTGAATTTTGCAGACTTTTTTTTTAAATATTAATTTGTTTTCTGTTTTTTTTTTCGGATTAAATTGTATTTTTAAAGACAATTTCTTCGGCAATATTCTATATTAGATACGTTATTATTATGATGTTTAATTTGAAATATATTTCAATCTAATTTTTAATAACTATTGTTTCATTTTATTATTTGTTGCTTTTTTTTACAAAATATACCCTCCTAATTACTTTGATTCCAAGTAGCAACATTTGGAATAAAGAGTTTCATTTTATTATTTGTTGCTTTTTTTTTTACAAAATATACCCTCCTAATTACTTTGATTCCAAGTGGCAACATTTGGAATAAAGAGTTTCATTTTATTATTTGTTGCTTTTTTTTAACAAAATATACCCTCCTAATTACTTTGATTCCAAGTAGCAACATTTGGAATAAAGAGTTTCATTTTATTATTTGTTGCTTTTTTTTTTTACAAAATATACCCTCCTAATTATTTTGATTCCAAGTGGCAACATTTGGAATAAAGAGTTTTATTTTATTATTTGTTGCTTTTTTTTACAAAATATACCCTCCTAATTACTTTGATTCCAAGTGGCAACATTTGGAATAAAGAGTTTCATTTTATTATTTGTTGCTTTTTTTTTACAAAATATACCCTCCTAATTACTTTGATTCCAAGTGGCAACATTTGGAATAAAGAGTTTTATTATTTGTTGCTTTTTTTTTACAAAATATACTCTCCTAATTACTTTGATTCCAAGTGGCAACATTTGGAATAAAGTGTTTAATTTTATTATTTGTTGCTTTTTTTTTACAAAATATACCCTCCTAATTACTTTGATTCCAAGTAGCAACATTTGGAATAAAGAGTTTCATTTTATTATTTGTTGTTCTTTTTACAAAATATACCCTCCTAATTACTTTGATTCCAAGTGGCAACATTTGGAATAAAGAGTTTTATTTTATTATTTGTTGCTTTTTTTTTTACAAAATATACCCTCCTAATTACTTTGATTCCAAGTGGCAACGTTTGGAATAAAGAGTTTCATTTTATTATTTGTTGCTTATTTTTACAAAATATACCCTCCTAATTACTTTGATTCCAAGTGGCAACATTTGGAATAAAGAGTTTCATTTCATTATTTGTTGCTTTTTTTTTACAAAATATACCCTCCTAATTACTTTGATTCCAAGTAGCAACATTTGGAATAAAGAGTTTCATTTTATTATTTGTTGCTTTTTTTTTACAAAATATACCCTCCTAATTACTTTGATTCCAAGTAGATACATTTGGAATAAAGAGTTTCATTTTATTATTTGTTGCTTTTTTTTACAAAATATACCCTCCTAATTACTTTGATTCCAAGTGGCAACATTTGGAATAAAGAGTTTTATTTTATTATTTGTTGCTTTTTTTTTTACAAAATATACCCTCCTAATTACTTTGATTCCAAGTGGCAACGTTTGGAATAAAGAGTTTCATTTTATTATTTGTTGCTTATTTTTACAAAATATACCCTCCTAATTACTTTGATTCCAAGTGGCAACATTTGGAATAAAGAGTTTCATTTCATTATTTGTTGCTTTTTTTTTACAAAATATACCCTCCTAATTACTTTGATTCCAAGTAGCAACATTTGGAATAAAGAGTTTCATTTTATTATTTGTTGCTTTTTTTTACAAAATATACCCTCCTAATTACTTTGATTCCAAGTGGCAACATTTGGAATAAAGAGTTTTATTTTATTATTTGTTGCTTTTTTTTTTACAAAATATACCCTCCTAATTACTTTGATTCCAAGTGGCAACGTTTGGAATAAAGAGTTTCATTTTATTATTTGTTGCTTATTTTTACAAAATATACCCTCCTAATTACTTTGATTCCAAGTGGCAACATTTGGAATAAAGAGTTTCATTTCATTATTTGTTGCTTTTTTTTTACAAAATATACCCTCCTAATTACTTTGATTCCAAGTAGCAACATTTGGAATAAAGAGTTTCATTTTATTATTTGTTGCTTTTTTTTACAAAATATACCCTCCTAATTACTTTGATTCCAAGTGGCAACATTTGGAATAAAGAGTTTCATTTTATTATTTGTTGCTTATTTTTACAAAATATACCCTCCTAATTACTTTGATTCCAAGTGGCAACATTTGGAATAAAGAGTTTCATTTTATTATTTGGTTATTAATATTTGTCAAATTAAAATTAAAGCAAAAAAAGAAATTCGTAAACAGAAAACAAAGTTAAACGGTGAAATAATTTGCCCTGTTACCGTTTGAAAAATCTGACAAAACTAGTCGATAGATTTTGGCAGCAATTTAGAGAGTTAACCTGTTCAATGTAACGGTTTAAAATGAAAATAAATTATAAATAAGTTAGTTAAAATGAAAAATTATACAAGTTATTTTAAAATGAAACAGACGAAAAAATCTGTTGGATAATTTAGTGGAATGTTTGAAATTTTATTTTACTGCTTAATTTGTTCTTAGTAATATTATCATTTTTTTTTACCACAAAAATTATGTAACAGATAATTTAAAGTGCTCCAGACAAGCATAATTTCTATTTCGTTTTCAATATTCTGATCCTAATCACGAGAGTCAACATGAAAAAAATATTAGAGAACCTCTATTAATCCCCTGAAAATAGCAGTTCATTTCAGGCATTGCGAAGTCTTGTTAGGCGACGGCTAGCACCTACTACTGTGACGTCACCAGAAAAACTAGACTCAATGGAAAGGCTTTCTCTTTAAGAGGGCCACGGTTCTGCACAAGACATTATTATTTGCTAGAAGCCTGAACTACCCAGCGTTGCTCGGGTTGCAGTCAAGTCATTCTAGTGTTTACTTTTTATTTGTTCGCACATTTTAAAACTCATACTTAAGTAGACAATCGCATTTTAAAATATGTGTTACTGTCGTTGCTGATTTATTTTTATTTTTAGGTGATTATTTAAAAATGTTTTATATTAGCAGTTGTTTTTCCCGGACTAAGTAATTTTAAAAATAAATTGTAACGAAGTACTTTATTATATTGTCAATAAGACGGAACAACAATAACAAATGAAAGTAAAAAGTTTAATTGGTTAGCTTAAATGCTATTTGGGTTTGACTTTGACAAGATAATTTTGTATGTTAGATTACTAAAAGCTGAGAGTATCAGAAATAGACGATGAACTGATCGGCTGGGTCAAAGGACAACGCCTCCTACAAATGGCGTGACATGTTTTGGAGAGAGGGAAGTAATAGATACACTCCTCAAAAACAAGATCCAACGGAAATACAACGGACATCACCATCGCAAGTTATGCAGTGAAGTATTCGCACAGCAAAACACGTTTTCCTCACAAGAAACGACCTTAAAAAGCTCAGCGTTGATAAATGACCAAGAAGATGTTTCACATTTACTGCGCGTGGGCGGGAAATATATGTGCAAGTATATCGAGCTATGTTTTAAGTTCACTACTTGGCAGGATCGTTTTACAGCGACATATCCATAAGCAAAATGACTGGCGATAAGACAATAAGAATACAATAGTGTTGTATATGATAATCTAATTTTATCACGCAATCCTTCAATATATACTCAGTCGATATTAGTCGGTTGGTGTGTTTTTCTATTCAATTCCTAAATTCAAAAACATATTAAAATTAAACGTCCCTTCTAAAAGGGACTTCCTCCTAGGCGATTTCTTCTCAAATGTTACAACTAAAAAGGTCATTGTCAGCCTAGGCAACGTGGACTTACCTTTGAACAGAAGTGACGTAATTAAAACTAGGGCGTATTTAGCAGCATCGGTAATAATAGAAAGGATACATGGTCAAGGCGAGCAATTATTCTTCCTTTTTTGCAGTCACAGAGGTTGGGCGCATTTTCCTTTCGCCTTTTAAACATGCCTGTTGATCATTCTATCAGTCAACATCTTCTACATCAATAAGAAATTTAAAATAAAATTAAAAATCCTTTTAATAGAACGTAGTCGCTTAGTATTTAAAAAATAGGAACAGTAGAATCTAACATAAACAATAAACTTCATGATGAAAAACAAATCCATTTTAATAACATGACACGTATTGTGTGTTTTGGTGATGAGTAAAATCGCCAAGTTATGAAGTTACATATATATTGCCACGGAGGAATACGCTATACTATGTGTAACATACCCGATGTTAGCAGGCTTACAAGACAAATGCTAAGACGTTGCAAAAATCATTCTATGTTAATCACCCTCAGTAACTGTTTTAACTGGTCGCCTTTAACAAGAGACGAAGAAGAATATCATGGATTTATTTATCTCGATTATTAATTTGAGTTGCTTTATCAGACTCTTGTCTGATAAATGACATGTAAGTCCAGGTGAAAATGCAAACAATCGGATTAAGTTCTTAAATTGTCGGTGATAAAGAAACAAACACACCACAGTTTTATAAAAATAAAAGTGTCTCTTTATTCGTTGTTATTTCGTATGTCATTAACGAATTCCTCGCAGTAAGATATTTGTTCACATTAGTGCGGTTGGAGAAACATGGAGCAGCAGAGAGGGAATTCCAAAAGAAAGTGGTCTTCGGAAAAAAATATTTGAGTAGAACATTTTATGTGTTCTAAGGATCTCTACAGTGAAGGGGTTGCTTTTTGACGGGGTGCAAGTTCAGTAAGTTAATAGGAGTACATTCTGTGGAAGTACTTGGAAACGAGCACAATTATGATACACTACAACGATGGGGCAGAGACTGAAAGTTGGCAGACAGTGCGCTACTAATAAACTTCAGTTTATGCATGACTTGGACACCAAATTTCAGTCACGAATGTCCAGCAATCTTTGTTTTATCGCCGTCTAATGGTATGCAGTAACGCTTTGATGATCGTCTCATCAGTAGGATGTGTAATCCTGAACAGGCTTCACGCTCACCGAACCTGAATCACAAGACATGTTATCTGTAGGGTTATGTACATCGAAACAATCCCAGACTATTCCTGAACTTAAGATGGCCGTCAGAGCTAAAATTACGGTAATGCCAAGAGAAAATTGCCTCAGAGTTATTAACAATTTTGCACGTAGTATCTTGGTGTGCTTGTAACTGAACGCAAAGATAGTTAGGTATTCATGACTGAAACTTGGTGGACAAGTCAGGCATAGACTGAAATTTATTTCTACCAGATATGGTTGGATAACAGATAAAATTGTGAATTTTCTTAATGATTCCATGGATGGCATATTTGGGGATGATAACCGTTATATCCTCTTATCTTCACGAGCGATATTTTTCTATCCATCTGTCTGTCGCGCTTAAATTTTTACTCAATAAATTCTAAACAAACATGTTTTATTGGCACACAAGTTTTGAAGTCATTTTTTTTTAAATACGATTTTTTTTTATCTATCACGTTTTACTTTGAAATAGCATTTTCTTTGTTTCATCACGCTTAAGTTTTAAATATCATTTTCGTCGGTTTTTTTAAAGCTTATCGCTTACAAAGGTTTGTAACGGAACCCAGTTCATCCGAAGTTCTGTCTATTAATAATAAATTTATAAAAGCGCGGTATAGGTATCAAGTATTCGTGAATATTTTGTAGTGTCCAGCCGTTTGAAACTAGAGTCAAACTTTTATTCTTCGAACTGACACAAGTGACCCCACACGTCTCTGACAGGAGGTTTGGGCAGAGTGTTTACATGCGGGTTATATATTTCTGCTGACAACATTTGGTAATAAGTGGCTTCAAGCCGGCTGGTAGCGGCGCCCAGGTAGACAATATCGCACAGGTGGAAGAAAATGGAAAGAGACAGAGAGAAAGATCCGTGTGGGTTGTGGGTATGAGGGAAACGAGCTTCTGGGATTAAGGATATAATATATGTGAGGGTTGATAAGCAGATGTCTTCCTTTCCATTCTTCCAAGGAAAGGAAATAATCATTCTATATATTTGTGTATGTCTCTGCGAACATTTGTAGGTACGTGTTTAGATGAGTGTGTCTGTGAGCGTATAAACATCTATTAGCATACAATCGCGGCTGCTTTGCATGTGTGTGTATGTGTGTGTGTGTATTCCTATTTATGTGTGGGGCTATTTAATTGTCTACAAATGTATAAACATGTATATTACAAATGATGGCGTTGGGTGTATGTAACAAACACGCACAACTTCACGCTGTCGCAAATATACGCATTGTGGGTTAAGCGTACTGGCAATGGGAGATCGTCGACTGCCATTCGGGATAATGTATGCTTCTTTGTAAAAAGAATAGATAACTCTAACTGTAACCAGTTGATAATATAAACATTAAGTTTTCCCTTAATCTGTAACTTGTTATTATAGTGAAGTGGGTTATACGCCTGACTGTTGATAAAAAGGTTGTGTTTTGATCTCACCATGAAGCATTTATTTGTCTAGCAAAACTGACGAGCTGAAATACAACGAAGCTGTCTGTCTGTTGATGACTATATATCTATATATAAGTTTATCTTTCAAAGACAGACCCAAATAGCATTTAAGCGGACAAATCAAACTTTGCTTCTTATTAACCAATTTTCATTTTTTGTTGTACCGTGTTATTGGTAATATAGTCCGACCCAGACGACAGCTAATATGATAATAAATAAAAATTAATATGTGGGATAACTCATATATTAGATTGAAGAACATACAAGGAGTTGTCTATCTTAAGTGCAAACAAATACAAATTAAAAAACTAAAGCGTATTCAGTGTATATTGGCCAACGCCTGGTAAATACAGCTATATACATATATATATATATATATATATATATATATATATATATATATATACAGAGAGAGAGAGAGAGAGATGTATAAGTAAATGCGTGTGTGTTCACAAAAGATTATGTAAGAGAAAAAAGATAAATATAAGCTAATAATGATCTGCATAGGTAAGTAATAGTTCCCGTCAAGTTTCACGTACTTTTTTCATGTGTATGTTGTCGTGGTCGGTAACCTTACGAGTTTTCACAACTTAATAGATAAAGGTGTTGGTTAAAAAATATTCATGGGTTAAGTCTGCCTAGAATATATGAGTTGAATCTATGATAAAAAATCTTGAAAACATTAGCTGATACCAAGTATCTATAGAGGCATGGAGTATGGAATGGAAGCCGTCCTAGGGTTTAAATAAATTGTTTAGTTTGAAATTCAAAGAAAGTTACCGACTGCAACAAAGAAGGCCGGAGAATACAATGTCCGAAACGTTGTTATCATAATAACAACCATGATGAGGACAATATTCTAAAACACATTAATAATATAAATAATAAAAAAGCTCATCTCATAAATACTAAATGCTATCAAGATAAAAGAAATGAAGACTTTGGCTTTTATAAGTCCCATTAATAACACTGTATCTTCAAGTTATCATCGAATTATTTAAGCGATGGCACAACTCAATACAAATTTTGAAATGAAATCACCATTACACTGACACCCTATCCATCTCCTTAACCATCATCCTCGAGTAGCTTTTGCCTTTGATTAATGGTGACTCAGTAGTAAAAAGAAACATCTGAGTGTAATAAGGAAGATTTTCCAGGATCAAAAATAAATCTGATCCGAAACGTTGTAAAACTTGCAACAGCCAAGATAAGGATAACTGTCTGAAACGTGTAGATAACGTAAACTAAAATTCATCTGAGAAATATTACAAAGTTTTGACACTTCGTTAAGGGTTCTTTAAGTCTTATTAATTACGATGAACTTGCAAGCTGTCATCCAATTACCCATGGGCTGGCACGAATCAATAGTTTCGAAATCGGATTTCCCTTGAATAACCAGATGATTTTTACTTGGAACAAAAAAAAAGCAGTAAGACAGTGGGCGAGATAGGAGGGGGCATTATCCTAGTGAGAGAGATCATTGCTTAAATACGCTTAAATCGTCGTCCTCACCCATTCAAGCCACCCTCACAAATATCTGAGCCTGGTGTCGACTGATAAAGTTACAATTGAGAATATTTAATGGCTATAGAGACGGCATCGAGATACTGTGAAATGCCGTAATAAGCGCAGTCGTGTTGTTTGCCAGCAACGGTGACGATTATGGTGGAGTTGGGGCTGTTGTTACGTGGTGGTGTACCCAGATAATGGGTGCGCGTTCGCTCTTATATAAATAATCTTGTGATGAGTCAGTGGTCCTTCCTTTACCGGTGTCTGAGATAGTTGCTCGCCCAATCTCCATCGCTGGCATCATAGGTTGTGTTCAAACTCTGATTAAAAAATACAATTATAAACTCAGCTTTGTTTTTTAGCTCTTCAAAACAGGTAATATTTTTCCACAATGAAAACTGACGCTATACTGTCTTCATAAATGAAATCTTATAAAGTTAACTGAGATAATAGCTTAGTAAATACTACTGCCATGTACTTGTGTGGCATTCACCCTAAATTGGTTGGCTCTGCTTCTTCTGAAAGAGGAGGTCTCTAAAAAAAATAAAGAACCAAGTGAGGGTTTGTGACCATACTGAAGTTAATGATTGAATGTTATTCTATATTTTCTGATGGGGGGGGGGATATTCACTTGACCCTCCAAAAACGTAACTTCAATAATTTATGCATTATTAAATGTGAAAGAAACAGAATCTGAAACATTACAAAATGGTACTCTCAAATTACTTAATATCTCACCAATCACGGCGTCAGCTAAGCAGAGCCATTTTCAAGTATATCTACAGATCCAGCAATGTTTGATCGCAACTTACCACGGGAGTCAACGTTTAACTAATCTCTATAGGAACAAAACAGATTTTAATTTATTTGTTAGCAATTTATTTGATAGTAATAACCATACTATCCTGTTTTCTATTGGTACTCTAATGATGGCTGATACCTTAGGCGCATATATTATTAGGAAATGATAATTTTGCTTTGTCTGTTTCTTTTACGCATATCAACTCATTTGGGTGCATTCAATATCGAAACTCAATGTTTGCTGTCAACGATTACGTGTATATTAATCGTTGAACGCA
This sequence comes from Sepiola atlantica, assembly GCA_963556195.1. NCBI lineage: Eukaryota > Metazoa > Mollusca > Cephalopoda > Sepiida > Sepiolidae > Sepiola > Sepiola atlantica. The sequence continues at coordinate 180,615,307 of OY744517.1, forward strand.
AATCACTTTTTTACTCTTGGGGGGGGGGGGGGGAGAATTGTAGATTTATATATTTCGCAACAGTATTCGTGCATAATTGGATAATAGAGATCTCATAGGATTTGAACTCTGCATATATGATTCCGTAATAACAGACACATTTTCTTGAATGGTATTCAATTCTTAAACACAATACCTATTAAATATGATACATTGAACAGAATTCATCGAGCTCGATCTATTGTAAATGGAGCAAATGCTGGGTTCATACCTTATCCAATAGAGCGAGAGCGTCATAGAACACCATATATCCTAGATAGCGGATGTCGAGTTCTAATAAAAACTGATTTATGTTAAATTAGAAATTAATAAAAAGTTCGAAAGTGTGAATCCACAATTTCACCCAAACTATCGGCAAAGTAACAACTTGTGTTCAACTAATCATTTACAATCAATCATTTTCAATAGCTATTATAGTTCATAGCATTACATAATCCCAAAATAATCAAATTGATGCGATAGTAAATTGAGTTAGCTAATGTCATAGTCGTCATCAAATTCTCCAATATCAACACCCTTTTATTAATTTGAATACATGTTCAAATTTGAATACATTGTTCAAATTTGAATTTAAAAATAGCTTAAAGTGGGATGATTTTAGAAAAAAAAAGATCGCATTCGAAAATCTCATTTAAACTAACAAATGAATCAAAAGAATATCGTTAGAATGTACATAATTAAACATGACAATCGAAAATGAGAGGTGGCTGTAGTGAAGTGGTTACCTGTGCGGACTCACGAATAGGTGTACTGTGATTAAGTTCTGACCGATCTATAGCACCACTCTAACAAGGATGTTGGGAAACTTAACATGGTTCATTCTGTGATTACCTGATTGTAATATAGAACTATGTAACTGTAAAATAGCATTTCTGTCAGTCTGTTACGCTTGTTTAAATTATAATTCTGTCAGTCTGTCACGCTTGTTTGAAATATTATTTCTGTCAGTCTGTTACACTTGTTTTAAATATCGTTGTTTTCAGTTTGTTACGCTTGTTTCAAATATCATTTTGTCAGTTAGTCACGCTGGATGCAAATATGAGTTATGTCTGTCTGTCACGCATTTTTGAAATGTGATTTTGTCAGTCTATCACGCTTGTTTTAAAAAATTACTTTTGTCAGTCTGTCACGCTTGTTTAAAATATCATTTTGTCACTTTGCCACGCTTGTTTTAAACATCATTTTTGTCAGTCTGTCACGCTTGTTTAAAATATCATTTTGTCACTTTGCCACGCTTGTTTTAGACATCATTTTTGTCAGTCTGTCACGCTTGTTTACAATATCATTTTGTCACTTTGCCACGCTTGTTTTAAACATCATTTTTGTCAGTCTGTCACGCTTGTTTAAAATATCATTTTGTCACTTTGCCACGCTTGTTTTAAACATCATTTTTGTCAGTCTGTCACGCTTGTTTAACATATCATTTTGTCACTTTGCCACGCTTGTTTTAAACATCATTTTTGTCAGTCTGTCACGCTTGTTTAAAATATCATTTTGTCACTTTGCCACGCTTGTTTTAAACATCATTTTTGTCAGTCTGTCACGCTTGTTTAAAATATCATTTTGTCACTTTGCCACGCTTGTTTTAAACATCATTTTTGTCAGTCTGTCACGCTTGTTTAAAATATCATTTTGTCACTTTGCCACGCTTGTTTTAAACATCATTTTTGTCAGTCTGGCACGCTTGTTTAAAATATCATTTTGTCATTTTGTAACGCTTGTTTATAAATATAATTTTGATAGTCTGTCACGCTTTTGTGAAATATATATTTTTCAGTCTGTCACGAATGTTTGAAATATATATTTGTCAATCTGTCACGCTTGTTTAAAATATCATTTTTTCAGTCTGTTATGGTTGTTTAAATATCGTGTTTGCCAATCTATCACGTTTACGTGTAAAATAGCATTTTCGTCACTCATTCACGCTTAAGTATTAAATATAATTTTGTTTAATCGTTATACTTAAGTTTGAAATATCATTTTCTTAGTCTGCCCTGCTTCAGTTTGAAGCAGCATTTTCGTTCGACTGTCACGCTTACTTTTTTAGATATGGTAATTATATGTCAATTCTTGATTGCATCGATCAACCTTTAATATGTTTTTTTACATTTTTTATTCCTTTTATTCGTTTTGGTTTATTCCAGTAGGAAACATCCATTAAACCATCAAGTTTATCCAACCATCTCAAATGTAACGTCTTCATTCTGTCTTCTTTCGACGAACTTCTTCGCTCGCTCTCCTTGAACGAAGTTGCTCGTTCAAAATAAAAAATTAAATTCCTTATTTATTCGTCGAAAGAAAATACGGCCATTTAGTCTGCAGGTTTAGAAATGGAAATGCTGTTTTTAAATTAACCCTGACAGACCAACGAAAGTGTAGTATCTGTTCCGATGGATACTGCACGGCTGTCCTGTGCAGTTCTAGGAGGTCCACCCTCCCAGGCTTTGCCTCCCCTCTTTGGGGAGGAGTAAGTTTATTGCTTACTGTCTGAGGCGCCCCTACCGGAGAATGCCGACGGGGCTGCCCAGGCAATTTTTAAATGGCCAGAGTGCTCACCTCTCGAGCGCTGGCTTTTCAAACCCCACTTTCTCGACCCAATCTTGGGTCACATCTTACTTGTGGGAGTAAGATAAAACTGGCCTTGAGCCTAACTCCTAAATAAAACATACGAAAATGTCAAAAAATTGCTATGTCAAATCTCAGTGGCCGATTAACGAAAATGCTATTTCAGAATTCAGCGTGGCAGATCAATGAAAATCGTATTCGAAACGTATGCATGAATGATCCCAATAAGGCAACTCAAAACATAAGTGTGACATACGAATGAAAATGATATTTCAGATTTAAGCGTGGCAGACTGAAATTAATATTTTTAACGTAACTCTGACAGACTGACCAACATAAACTTTTTCCGTAGAAACTCATGCGCATCTAAATTCGATACGTCCAGTTAATTTACGTGTTAGCGTTGTAAATCCTATTGTAAACTGAAACAGAACAGACTGCCTAACATCGCGAAATCCCTCGGTTTTCGAGGACGCATCTAAAAATGTATCACAGCTTTAATAGTATCACGTGTTGCGTGTGGCACAAAGACTGTATTGAAATGTAATTATTCCTGTTAATTAGTTCGACTTAATTACTCATACAGTGTTTCATAGATAGTGTTTCATAGATAGTCGGGTTATCGGCGACAAAACTGGCTTCTGACCAGACTTGCCTGGTGAGGAACGAGGCTAGACACCCAGGAGGATAACAATAATACGACATGACGAGGAGCGGATGAACTCACTTGTCGGCTCAACAGCAATCTGAAACGTCAAATATATGCGTGCTTGACATCGCACGATACTCGATCGTTATTGATAGGCACAGGAAGAAAGAAAATAATGCGTCCAATAAATCCTGCTTTCTTTCTGTGAAAAATTGCTGCTGGCATATACGCAGCCTCTTCGGCAGTTTAAATAGTTTGTTCACACAGGTGTCGATCTCTTCCTTAATGAAGTGGTATGACACAAACATTTGATCTAGATACTATGTCTGTACTCTCACCGGTGTTCCTCATAGTAGACAGTGTGTACTACGGATTAGACCGTACAACCACATGGTGGTTCATTAATAATGGGGTCAGACTTGTAATTGTCGGGCATAACGTGCAACAAAGAAGTTGGAAACAAGAGTTTTTCGTGACGGAAGATCCTCCAAGTCCTGGATACTCGCAGAATCTAATAATACTAAACCGGAAGTGGCGAGTGCGTAGACATATACTCTCACTGTTATACTCTACTCTGTTTAACTTGTCTTTTTTTCGCACTGTGTCCACCTTTGAGCGATATGTAAGTAAACGAATTACATTATTGAGTAATGTTCAACCTTTCTTGTTTTCGTGTCACAAATAATCAAAGCAAATTATTAATTAAAAACTTTTACTGATCAAACTCGAGGAGTGATGTTACTGCTCTCATTTTTTAAAGTTTTTCCTATGTACTTCGTGGTGATACCAGATCAGGCTGCTCTGTGGCTCCCTGAGACGAAATTCACCTACATTGACGTTTTTTTTTTTGTAAAACTTAATTATGTTCTACAAAACCAAAAACAAAAACAACAGCCCCTCTCCCTTTCTCCCTCCCCTTTTTTATTTTTATTTTTCCTACCCTACTCCCGGTCCTGGATATGACCTTAAACTACATCCGATGGTGAGATCCGGCTTACGGACTTTGGGGAATGTGGAGCCTCCTCTTAATTACCATTGCTCCCAGGTCCACCCTGACCCGGAGTGGTAGTACCTGTTAGGGTCCCAACTATGGGTTAAATAGAAACAGATATTAAAAGGGGAAAGAAACAAGAAAGAGAAGAAAACAAGACCAGATTCGGCATTAAATAACCCAAAAAGGGTTGATATGCCGTAAAACAAAACTACCAAACCAAAAACCCTGATTAAACATTTGAAGATATAAAGAACTTGAAGCATAAAAACTTTCACTATAATGACCAGATTCGGCATTAAATAACCCAAAAAGGGTTGATATGCCGTAAAACAAAACTACCAAACTACCAAACCTATGTACTTCTTTTGTCGATTTGTATTTTTCGTGTCTGTTGGTTTATTAATAGCATACACATTAATAGCATATTTTATTTGTTTTTAATTTAAAAAGTGTTATTCTGTTTAAAGTATCAATACTTAGACATGTAGGTCAACGATTTTTCTCCCGCTATTGTGAATTAGAAAATATCATTTGTATAAGTGTGATAAGAAATGTTATAAATGTGTTTCCTTTATAGAGTAAATTGGACATAAATCGTCACTAGGTACAAAAAGACGGCAACCAAACTGGCAGGCAAAGTCTGACTCCGATTCCGAAGTCAATTTATATAAAAGTAAATAAGGTCTGACTCGCACAAAAATTAACGAATCCGGACTCCGGCTCGTCTACTCTTCAATGAAAAATATGCGGGAATGTTTAATAATAGCCCTACAACTCGCGAGTCGGGTTGAAAAAAAAGTTGTAGAACGTAGTCAAAAAAATGAATATGCAACAAATAAATGCGACGTACGTAGAGACCGGAGATTTTCCTAGTTTTCTATTCCATTTGTTTGTATGTTTACGTATGGTAAATGGGTGTTTATTAGACATGAACAAAAAAAAATGTTTGTTTTCTTATTTAAAAAAAACAATGGCGTCTCTAGTTTTGCCTATCGGTGTCACGTGTGTGTGTGTTTTTTTTACCGGGACTCATAATCAAAGCGGCATTTTTTTGGTTTTGTTCTTTTGCTTTACTGAAATATGAAAAATTGGCGTTCGGTTTATATTTAGGTTTAGGTTAGGGTTAGGGTTAGGTTTAGGGTTAGGGTAAGGTTTAGGGTTAGGGTTAGGTTTAGGTTTAGGTTTAGGGTTAGGTTTAGGGTTAGGGTTAGGTTTAGGGTTAGGGTTTAGGGTTAGGGTTTTTACAGAAACAATAGGAGATAAAAAAAACATTACGGTGTGACGAATGAAAATAATATGTAAGTAAAAGCACACTGACATGTAAATCAAAAGAAAATTATTTTATTCCTTTTGCTTAAAATGTAGTTTTGTTTTGTTCTTCTGCTTGGCTGAAAAATGCAAAAAATTGCGCTTTGACTATGAGTCCCAGTAAAAAAACAACCAAAACGAGAACGAGAAGCGGCCATTAATTTTTTTTTTCACTTCACGTACGTTAAAACTATCAATTTATAAAAAATAGCACTTTTAACGGATTATAATCATTAATAACTGTCACAGTTAACTTGGAAATTCAGTTTTATCGGCTACGGTAACTTTTATTTGTTGTATATTTGTTTTTTTTCAGCGTTTTCGTTGTAGGGCTATTGTTAAAAATACCCAAATATTCTTACTCCTGACACACAATTTCCGAGTTGTTTTTAAAAACCTGACTAAGATTTCTTATTTCTACAAACATTGATGAATTCAGCTTCACCTATCTTTTTTTTTCTTTTTTTTAACATAATTCACCCCAAACAAGGCAGGTCGTCACTGTAGACGTAAGGGGCAACTGAAAAATAGTGTGTAAGTGTTGGGTGTCATCCTAAGTTGAGAGCTGTGCAGCGAAATGTCTGTTTACATTAGTTTTAAACTTCTGCATATCGGTACAGTCGGGGAAACAGGGAGCAGTAACGGTGTTCCAGAAGCCGGAAGAACTCGGAAAGAAGCTATTGAAGTAGAAGGCTCTCCGGCATCTGGGGACCACAGTGAATGGATGGGATTTAGCTGATTGTCGAGTTGGTCTAGTGTATTTACGTCGAGGGGACACTAGAGCAGCTAGTTCATCGGAGCACAATTCATTGAAGTATTTATAAAACAAGCACAAGCATGCAGAGGCTAGGGCTTGGTGAATTGTGAGGAACCTATTAAGTTGGCGACTCTATTTTTAACCTTATCTAAGAGGGAGAAGCTTGTTGATGATGCCCCAGATGTGCCAACAATACACCATGCATGGGCGGATGATGGCTTTGTAGAGATACAGGATACTCTAAGGTGTGAGAAGTTTACTAGCACGGTAGTGGGAGTCCACCTTCTTTGCAGCAGCCTTGGCAATATCTTCAATGTATTTGTTCCAATTCATGTTACCTGTGAATGTTAAACCGATGAGTTTGAATGTTGAACTCTCAGGTAGGGTGTTGTTTGCCATGGCAATCGGTGGTTGAAGAGCTTTATTGTAGTTATTGAATGAAAGGAGCTTTGGCTTTGCGACATTAAAAGTTACCAATCATTTATGCCCCAATCCACTACAGTTTGGGGGTCATTTTCTAATGATTCGACCATTGCCTCGGATATGTACGCGTCCATTTTGTCCACATGACCAGAGTAGAGCGTGGTGTCTTCATCAAATATAGCTATATCACACTAGATGTCATCTGGTAAGTATTAAAATGTTTATTTTTTAATGAAACTATTTGTTTATTTTATAGAATCGGATTAATAGTTTTCCCTTTTATAATTACAAAAATATCTATTAAAAGTACGTGATTTCGCGATGTCCTTTAAGTACATTTTTACGTAGTTTGTAACGCAGTTCAATGTATATCTTATTTTGTGTCGTAGAATACATCCATACAACATGTATTCATGCAAATAATATTTCAATGTATATCTTATTTTGTGTCGTAGAATACATCCATACAACATGTATTCATGCAAATAATTTTTCAATGTATATCTTATTTTGTGTCGTAGAATACATCCATACAACATGTATTCATGCAAATAATTTTTCAATGTATATCTTATTTTGTATCGTAGAATACATCCATACAACATATATTCATGCAAATAATTCTTCAATCGTTATAGATAAGCGAAATAATCCATCGTTGTCTAAACACTAGCTCAGTCTAACTACCAATTACAATTGATCTATAGGCGTCAATAATTACGTCATGTAATAGGAAAAGGAGTCAGCAGAAGTATGAATGAAGATAAAAACAGTGCGAAAAGGACTGAGTGAAAAATACTATGAAAGGACATTGATAACAGACATGTATACACGTGTCACTCATCTTTTAGTATTATTTGATTCAGGTAGTGTTCAAGGGAGCTGGGAAAACGTATATTAAAAGTTACTTACTGTATTTACTCGGCGTTGCCCGGGGGTTTTCTTTTTACTTTACATTTCGTTTCGCTCATTTTTGCTTTTTCTCTCAATTTCGTGTAAGAAAATATTCTGCTTTTGAACAGATAATTCAATGAAGGAATATAGTATAGTTACTATGGCCTTTCGTAAATAAAAAGTGTGATTTTCATGTATCAGTGTTTGTAGGATCTGCAGAGCGTGAAAGAAGAACAAATATAAAACACTGGCAATAAATAATTGAAGACTTTGTTAAATTTTAAATGAATCTTTAGAAAGTCCCCCCCCACCATAAAATCTCCATTATGAGTAATGGAGAAGCGAAAGCATTCTTTTTTAGTTTTCATTTTTTAAACTATTTTATGTTTTTTATTTTCAACGATTATTATTTATTTTACTTAGATTTTCTTTTTTCATGTAGAAATTATGAACTGCATGAAATGTATACGTATAATGTTTGAATTTAAAAAATTACTATTTAACAAAGCGATGATAAAAACCCAGAAAGTAAGGAAGAAAAACAACAACAAATTTGGCATCGTGGCTTGTAATACAGGAGCTTAGGGTTAGGGCTTTTTTATGATACCGGACGGTAGCTTTTTATAAAGTGATAATTCGTTAGTTAACGTATTAAATTAAAGAAACGAAAGCAATGCTACACCGTTCTGTTATTTTTTCATGTAATATTTTGCTGTAACTTTATTTTGATATTTATATTAATTATGACATCTGCTACCTCCTTCAATTATTTTTGTCACCGCAATTGGGTGCAATGCTCGAGGAATTAATCATTTCTGTAGTTGTGTATTTGTGTGTGTCTATGAGTGAATGAGAGAGAGAGAGGGGGAGAGAGACGGAAAGTAACGCTTCATCATGTACATTATCACTTTCAAATTAAAAAAAACGAGATCGTTCGATCGTCAAAGATGAGGTAAATAATTAAAAATGAACTAATCTCAATAAGGATTTAAAATTCTTAAATGAATTAATCGAACAAAAAAGTTTGTCTTTTCAATCGACTGAAGAAGTTTTAAACATTTACTCTTTTATTTTAATGTAATATTAACACATCGAATTGTTACAATTTGAAATACATGCATTTACAAAAATATGTATTTTATTTATTCAAAAATATATTCAACTCACATATTTTTACGGAAAAAGAAAAAGATTTTTGTTTTTGAGACGATTTAAATTTTGATAATCAATAACTTAAATAAAATGGTTAAAACTTTCGTTTTATTTATTTAAAGCAAAATATTTAGCTGAAAATTATTCTTTACGGTTAGAGGAAATAGAATCTTCATTGTTTTAAGAACATAAATTGTTGCAATTTTAAATACATAAAGAATAGACATATTCGTTTTATTTATTTAGAGAATATTAAACTGAAAATGACAATTATTTTTCAGTGAGAAGATAATACATTTTTTAATATGATTAAACCTGGCAAACAGTTATTATTTGCAAGGTAATAATTTTAACGGTAAATTGTGCAGATAGATTAGAAACAAAATCGTGTAATTCTCACGGGGCTCCGCTAGTAGTAGTAGTAGTAGTAGTAGTATTATGACTGGATTGAGAATGTAGTCCACTGGAAACTGTGCAAACGACTTGACTAATCAATCAGACAAATGGCACAGACAGGCATCTGGGCAAGTATTAGAAAAACAAGTAAATAAATAAACCCGGACGTGAAAATAAAAGCGGATTAACTCATTAGAGCAAGAAGGCCAGTCTTGATAATAGTTAACAAAAAAGAAAACCTTCCGAATAGAAGATTTTCTGTTTCTGCAGTTCACGGAGTGAAGCTGAAGATGACAGAAAACTATGCAGCTTACCAGAGAGCTAATGAGAATATAGAGCATGACGAAAACGGCCAATAATAGTAGGAATACTAATAACAGTTCCGAGAAAACTGGAAATAAGATTCGTAGAAATTGGAATCAAAGGAAGAATTTACACCATACTAACAACAGCACTGGTGAAAACAGCAGAAATATTAGGAAAAGTCCTTGAGCGCAGAAACCAAACCACAAATACAGGTGACACCAATCAACAACGGGTAAGTAAAATTGAAGTATACCACATAATCATAATTATAAATATAGATAGCACATATTAAAACAGAACACAAGAGAACATAAACTGAAAGCGTAAATATAGAAGAAAGATGCTATAGTGTGATCCACCGCCCCCACCCCCCAGAAAACCGCGGCGATAGTAATTAGTGGTTCATTGGGTTCGTTTTTAACCGGACTTGGTGTTAACAAACTACTAGCAGAATATGCAAAGTAGAATTCCATTAAGCAACTTTACTAATAAATGTACGATTTGGTACTATCTACATTGATATATTAGACGAACGCAGTTATGCATCAAAACACATAAGAATATATATATATATATATATATATATATATATATATATATATATATATATATATATATATATATATGAATACTATATGTTACATGTTTCAGAAACGTACCGCTGTTTCATCCAGATGGGCTGACTTTTTACATAAAAAAAAAATCTTTATGCGAAAGTGGAATCGTTGGCGTTCTGAATGAGATAAAACCACGACGAGAAAACTATATTATAGAAAATTATATTAGGTCTCACTCCTCTGCGATCGAGCACTGTATTGATTTCTTTTCAATATAATCTGACACACACACTATATATATATATATATATATATATATATATATATATATATATATATATATATATATTAGTATTTCACGTATCCACATAAAATTTCATAAGGAGATATAATTTTTTATGTATCAATTTTCAGTATTTACTTCACCAGTGCTCGATGCGTAAGTAGAGCTAGGTAGTAAGCTATGAAAATATATTTATGGTAATTAAGCTGCACAGAGGCTCCCGCGTTTCATCCCCGGGGGAATCTTCAGGCTAAAATGTTAGCCTGCCTGAAGATTTCACCGGGGATAAAACACGGGAGCCTCTGTGTAGCTTAATTATCATAAATATATTTTCATAGCTTACTATATATATATATATATATATATATATATATATATATATATATATATATATATATATATATATATATATATATATATATATATATATATTGTGTGTGTATTTAGGCAGCAAGTTTTCATTTAGGCAAACGTTGTTGAATAGCACGGAGTGTTTCTGCTTTGTGATCTTTTTTTAAATTTTTTCCATCTTCCGAATGGTCAACTTCGTACCTCGATCAAACTGGTGTATGAAGTTTCCGTAGTTTTGTTGTTCCATCTTCCTTGCGAGTACTTTCGATTTGATATCCTCAAATCATCTTCAGGCGTGTTAGTGTGAAAAACGAATATGTATTTATAGAATGTAAAGAGAGGAAAAGAGTATGTCTTTACTTTTTATTTTATTTATTTATTCTATTTATTCATTTATTTTTTTATTTTTTTAATAAAAAAAAAGTTGTATTGACTCATGCATTTTAAGTTTTAAAAGCGAATGCCCATACCGATATAAGATTGCAATGATTAAAACCCTAGTAAACCGTGCAAAGTTAATCTCTTCTAGCAAAAAATATTCCTTAACGAATTAAAAAACATTAAACAGGTTTTAATAAATAATCATTTTCCCAATCATATTGTGGACGAGCAGATAAAATTAATGCTTAGAAACTTGGACAATACTAATAATAATCAACCAAATAATTCCCACTACATAAATCTCTTCTATTGCAACCAAATGCATCCGAATTTTAAATTAGACGAAAAGGTTCTTAAAAATATAATACATCGCTACTTACCCTCCGCCAGTCCTGATAATAAAATAAGATTCATCATTTATTATAAAAAAGTTAAAACATCAAACCATGTAGTTAAAAATAACACTTCTCAGACACAAAATACACTAGGAAAGACCAATGTGATATACCAGTTTAAATGCCCAATGGGAGAGTGCATCTCCGACAACAACAATGATAAAACTAGGTCTTACATTGGTTTAATTACTACAACATTGTCTCGAAGACTCACCTTACATCTTTCCGAAACTAGCTCTATTTGCCAACACTTAAAAAAGCATGACTGTCTCCCTTCTCAATACAGAGAATTCTTAGTCAATACCACGATACCAACATTAAAAGGCTGAAGATTCTTGAGGCCCTTTACATAAAAACGAAACGCCCTACAATCAATAACATTGTTTATGAGACTAGTCACAACATTTTGAAGTGTCTAGCTAAGTAATCAACGTTATTAAATACCTAACCATTAAGCAACTACACGTTTGAATTTTAAACGCTCTTAAAACATGATCGAATTTTTTTTTTTTGCGCTTAAGAAAGCAAACTCTAACTTCACACCCCTTCGAACATAATCACGCCCTTGTAACTTTTCAATACTTTAGACGCTCCTTTTTTTAAAGTTGTATGAATAAAAATGAAATTAAAAAATAAATATAAATAAATAAATTATTAAAAAAAAAATTAAAAAAATAAAAAAATAAATGAATAAATAGAATAAATAAATAAAATAAAAAGTAAAGACATACTCTTTTCCTCTCTTTACATTCTATAAATACATATTCTTTTTTCACACTAACACGCCTGAAGATGATTTGAGGATATCAAATCGAAAGTACTCGCAAGGAAGATGGAACAACAAAACTACGGAAACTTCATACACCAGTTTGATCGAGGTACGAAATTGACCATTCGGAAGATGGAAAACATTTTTAAAAAGATCACAAAGCAGAAACACTCCGTGCTATTCAACAACTTTGCCTAAATTAGATATATATATATATATACAAGTATATATACATATAATTATATATATATACAAATATATACAAGTATATATACATATAATTATATATATATATATATATATACAAGTATATATACATATATATATATATATATATATATAATTAAAGAAGGTGTATGTTAATACTTTACTTAAGTCTCACAGTAGATTCCATCGTCAGAAGTGTATTTTCAGTCTACACGTGTACATACATTTAAATGTGGGCGCAAACTAACTAGGATTGAATTTTACCGTTAATTCTCATAGCCAATTTTTCAATTGGATTTGTCATGACGCTGGTTCATGAGTTATACTGTAGAACATTTTTTAGCTATACTTATTCGTGTTCAAAATTATATTTCAATTACGATTTTTTACAATAGAATATATATATATATATATATATATATATATATATATATATATATATATATATATATATAGGGTGGGCCAAAATAAGGGTCCTATCTTTAAATTTGAATAACTTGAATTTGAATAACTTCCACAAAATAAAAGTTAAACTCACCAAACTTTATGTGTGTAGACTGACCCTTCCGAGATTTTTTGAAATAAACAAAACAAATTTTAGCCGATAAACACTTCTTAAAACTTACAAAAACTAAAGTATTGTTTTTTACACTGTTTTGAGTTTTTAAGCAAAAATAATGTTTTCTAAATGAGGGTACGTTCCTTAGGGCTAATACGGCTCATGCTTGCTTCGGAAGGGGTCCTTTACTTATTCTAAAAAAAAAAATTTAAAAAATCAATAAATAAAAAAGTTATGAATTTTTAAAAATAGGACCCTTATTTTTGCCCACCCTGTATATATATATATATATTATCGTAACGTTAGACAGAGATAAGGGGCACTTTTTGATGGGTCAGAAATTAACCCAATTGTAAAGTAGAACTGAAAGTATAGAAAAGTATGTCTCTATTTACTTGCCTCCCCATGAGAGCAAAGTTTGTCATGAGGTTGGATTTTAATGTGTGGAAAAATGTTCCCCAAAATGGGGTAATCTAGATTGCGACAAAAATATTCATCAGATAGTATCTTTGATTTATTCATATTACCGTTGATTTCTCTCTGATAATGTCCGGTGATTTTTGTTGGAATCTTAATGAAAATGGGCATCCTCCAAATTCTAGTATTCTCAGTTCCCTTCCATCTCAACATTCCTGTTGGCACTTGAGTCGTACCAGCCATGCTGGTTTTACCACGACGTTTATTTAGTTTTTTTTTTTTATTATTATTCATTTTTAATATGTCCTCGCTAGAAATGTTCATGCAGGTCATCATCAGTGATTGCTTACTGATAATAACCGGTAGTGTCCCCAGGGTTTTATGTGACAACAAATCATTAGTAGTAGTAGTAGTAGCAATAGTTGTTGTTTGGTTTTGTTGTTTTACCTATGATACAAAAAATGACGTAATATATTGTCTGACTCCTACAAAACCTTACGTAAAACATAATATTAAATTCGGTCATTACATATTTAATTAAGTATTACCGTGTGCATATAAAACTTTCATTTAAACTCATTCAAATATAATTCTAATACATATTTTTTAAAATGCTTCAATATTTTAATCGGCACGTAAATGATTACTTTTTAAGACAGAGATTATGGATTTTTTCTACCCTTTCACACGTGAAGACTGTAATATTACATACGCCTTTTTTTATATTAGAGACAAAAACTGAAATTTCTTAAACCAACACGCTAGGTCTATTATAGTAGCATATCATTATTAGAAAGACAAAGAAAGAAAGAAAATAAAGAAGGTCATTGAGTACAACCAACATAAAGCAAAACACGTGTCAATATAAGTAAAATCCAGTAGTAAGACTTTGGAAAAGAGGTTTCTCTTGAATACCATAACAATACATTTTAAATGAACGGTAAAACGATATTTGGGGTCAGCATTTAACTTATTTTAACCTTCATAACAAAAAAGAAGGTTGAAAACTTGTGAAATAAGAATAATTCAACGGAAGTCTGCTGTTATTTCAAGAAAATATTTTCATATGAAACCATTTCGTTAAAGCTATTTTAATAAAAATGTATTTAGTAAATACATTTTTAATACTAAAAGATGCAAACGCTTCACGTATTATTTATTTAAGATGTAAATAAAATATTACTAAACTTCGGCCGTTTTTAATGTTAGTGATCAAGATTATTTAAAAATAAATGAATTTGGACATACGTAAAAAAAATGATTTGTTTTATGTGCATTGCGTTTTGATGTTATAATGCTAATGATTTGCTTTTTGTTTTTAGGAGGAAAAGATATTTTCAATTTTTTTAATTTTAGTTTTTAAAAGCGTTTACAGATTGCTTTCATAAATGTATTACTTTAAATGTATTTTAACATTAGTTTTCTGCATCAGAGAATGTTGTTGCTTTGTTTTTAAATTTTATTTACAACATAATATATTTTTAGATTTACAAAATTGGAGAAAATTGCAGAAAATAATAAATCATTTTACTGCTAAAATCGAAGAATATTCTCAACGTGACGTTGAGAATATTCTTGCAGAAAAATAAATATTTAATAATAAAAATTATTTTTCCATTTAAAATTTGAAAGTATCAACTATAATTTAGTATGAAATAAGAGAAAAGTATCATTATTATGCATGCCAATAATTAAAATTAAATTAAAACGATTTTCTCGATGAATAAAAAATCAAATTTAAAGAATAAAGATAATTATCAGAGTTTTAGAATTATTTCAGGGATAAATATGAAATAAAATTAATTTAGAATTATTCTATTTTAAATAACTTTACTTGATAATTGTCATTTCTCAAATATTTTTCGATTAACTTTCAATAAAAAAATCAATAAAAATGTCGAATTTATTTTTCGAAGTTATGAGGGGTCTGTAAGTTAAGTTATTCTCGTGGTTTTAAATTATTTTTAATTTTTGACTATTTCATGAATTAAAGGTTCATATGAAAGCATATCTAGAAATAAAAGAAAACGCAATATTTGTTGTATTTTGTTGTAATACTTGCAGTAACTACCAGGCGTTGCCCAGGAGTATTACGAAAAAAAATGCGTTATTGGCGGAAGTTCAATAAAATATATTTGCAAATATATTTTTTAAATGGGTGTTTTGTTACATTACGACCCGAGCTAACTTTTACTCCGTCGTTAGAATTAGGGTTAGGGTTAGAGTTAGCGAGAGGATTAAGGTTAGTTTTATGGTCAAAGTTAGCGCGGGTCCTAATGTAACAAAGTACTTAAAACGGTCTTCATATTAGTTTCTATCATTATCTACTAATAATAATGTTTATTTACCTGCCTCTCCGAATCAGATTATATCGATTTTATGATACAGTAAATGAATATTTCAATTTTCAAATAGAGTGTTATGTCTATATTAATCCCCTAAAGCCACTTTAAAACACTCCAAAGAAACTGAAATTAGGGAATGATTTAGTAATTGCTGTTTAATACCTATTGTTAAAATTTCACACAAATCGGAGTTATCTGAATTTTCACGAAGGGTTTCCACGTCCTTTTTACTCTCTTTTGCATAAAACTAAATTAAACTGAATATAGTCCACATCATGACACCTGGCAGCTGTGTTCCAAAAGTCATAATGATCGGTTAATTAGTTTAAAAGTGAATCATGCACATAGAAATATATAAAAATATACAGATATATAACTTTATATTAATAAAGATGATACAATTTTAGATAATCTACTGAACAACAACAAATTGGAGAGCTGCAAAATAAGAAATATCAAAAAGTGCTCAATACATACAAATAAGAATAAGCAGAGCCGCTGTGAATTCCAATAAATGAGCCGATATTCTGTTAACCCTGCTTAGTAAATTTCTGATCATTTATTCAAATCAATATGTAATTTATTATTTATAATCATAGAGCACGCTGAATAAGATTACGAAATATTTAAAATGAACTTCTCTCACTTCATCCCAAATAAAAATAAAAACAACTATCAACTAATAAACAATGCCAAAACACAGCAGATGGAAAAATATGTGTCTTCGAATACTGCGGAAGTATGTAACTGACTTGTTGTCACCTTATCCTCACAGAAAGACAATAAGTAACAAATAATGTTGTTCTATGTCTGCGTTACGGCATGTCAACCATTTGGGAGTAATTTAATTGAACGATTGGAAACAATTATACAATTAGTTGAACACATCTTGGTATTTTATTAAAATAGCTGTTAGGAAATTCTGGGGTAATACCTTCCCCAGCATTTTGCATAAATGAACACAATAGATGCACTAGGATTCGAACTCAGCATAGGTGACTCCATAACGATGACATCAGTTAGGCCAAACATGCATCCTTACAATTAATATGTATTATAATTACTAACATCACAAATAATATAGCATAGGTTGCTTGGGGATACTTGTTGTCACTTGATCTTGAACGAAACGAATAGTAAGCAGGAACACTCACAAAGTGAAGACTAAGTTCGTTTATGAAATCAGCTATAAATAAAAAGCAGAGACTTGCTATCGCTTAGTCTCTAATTAATATAACGTCATATTGTCTACTCATTATTCATTTAAATACATTAAATATATATATATATATATATATATATATATATATATACAGTATATTGAGAAAAGGCTCATATTTATTTTGAAATATTTGTGTTCAGTAGATTAAAATAGAAATACTTATTCGTTATTGAAGTTTTAAACAAAAGATTAAATTCGTTAAAGAAAGAGTTTGTAATGGGAAAAATGGAAATAAGAGTTACCATATTGTATTGTTTTTTTTGTTCGTTTGTTTGTTTTTGTTGCTTTCTTTTCTGTTTTGACACTTTGCCGTGGAGCAATGGTTATCAAGCTAGATCAACACATTATGCGTACTGTGTAGCCAGTGCGATCCTCATTAAATGAATGAGGATTATAAAGTTAAGCAAAACTCAAGACTGTATTTAGAGTTCTATTTCGTTGTTTTTTGTCGTCATGTGACTACTTTTCTGCTTAGTATCCGAGGTAAATAACCTCTTGAATGCCAACCGGAATTCTCCATTAAAAATCCCATACACCACAGGATTCAATGAACAATTTAAAACCCACAATCGATGAATAATCCTTATGAGTGCGTACGTCTTCGAAGTGAGTGTCGGCTGAACAAGGTTGAGTACAAAGTGGGGGGCAAAACTGGCGGCGAAAAGCGCAGTGATGCTGAATATCGTCATATTTATTTGGGACGAGTTGTGTGTGGTCTCGTGGTTGTTCGAGTGGGGCAGATGGTCAGCTTCCTCTTGGGTTGGCTTCAATCTCCGAGCTTCCAGTTGCCGGAAGTGCTGCTGGGCTTGTTTCCAAACAAAGAAATACATAACAAAAATAATCAAGAGTAGAATCCAGAACATGGAGAATAAAATCAGGAAATAGACTTTCCAATAGGAAGGGAATCTCGACCAACACTGATAAGACACCAGGTCGTTATCGAGTCGCATTTCCAATCTCTGGTATGCCAGACACACCGGCAGTGCGATCAGTAACGAAATGACAGTAACACCGATCACGATCCACTTGGCGTGTTGTGGTGATGTCTGCATGGCCAGTGGTCGACACACCCGGTTGAACCGTTCCCCTGCGATGACGAACAGAGACAGGACGGAGGAAATGCAACTGAAATAGATGGTGAAATGCTCCGCTTTGCAGAGAAAGTTCCAGGGGTACACGAGCGGCAAGATTAAACCGACCATATCAAATGGAACGCCCAGACAACAACCGAGCATGTCGACTAATCCAAGATAAATGATGAAGATTTTCAGCGTCGAACTCTTCATGCGGAACGTGTAGACGAAGAGCACTAAACAATTACCCGTAATTCCGAGTAGCATGAACAACGCAGTGAAAATAATTACAGGTTTATTGTGATCAAATATTAAATCATTCAACTCTTCTAAAGTGTCGTTCCTTTCTGAATTCATTGTCGTCGGTTATTCTGGAAATAATTGGGATCAAGTTGATATATCTACTGTTTAATTTAGAAAAATAAAGCAATTAATTCATCAAATTATTTTACATCTGTAATATTTAAACAAGTAATCTTTCCTGATATGTAAGTCTCCAAGTGATGTCTATCTCAGCACTGTATATATGAGCACTGTAATACTGAAGCTTCCGAAGTAGACTTATACGTTTGTTTCTTTCTTATCTTTAATCCGATATTCTAGCTGTTGTTTGTGATTGATTTCACTTCATAAGACAAGCAATAAGTTATTAGTTGTTCTCGTTCAATATAATTACTTTTTCTTCCAATAGTATTTTAATTGATGAATAATTCGTTATTCAAACGTTCAATTAGCATAAAACATATTTGATTTAATTAAAAGAAATGATATTTGATCGGGTGTGTTTAATCCTTGATCCATCGTTTATTTTTTTACAGACTTCACTATGATTATTCTGATCTTAGGTAATCCACAAAACGAAGTGAACTGATGTACTTTTATGCGGGAATTTAAACAATCAGTTTTTATCACGCTTTTTTCTGTTTATTTCCTTTGGTAATCCTTGATCGAGAATTGAAACAGTGTATTCTTTATCAAAATTTGATAAATTCTTAAGTAATCATCAAATCGAAGTATTTTGATCCAGGAATTTGAACAATATTTTTTATCGCGCGTATATTTTCTTCCTTTGGTAATCCTAAATCGAAAATTGAAGCACTTAAATCCAGTATATTCTTGATCAGCAATTTGTTAAATTCTTCTAGAGTTAAGTATTACATTTAAATTTGAGGTTACGTATAATAATCCATCTTTTGATCTTTTTTAATCTAATTGCAATGTACTGAAGATACGAAAATCTGAATGTTAATTTTTTTCTTATTTTTGTTCTCTGTTCTTGTTTTTGTTTAAAAATCTCTGTAACGATTTTTGGTAAAGTTGTCAAATTATTGGAAAGAAATGTCAAGTTGATCAACACGCGGGTGAGTATTCGTCCATGTGCATTATTTTTTAGGAATAATAAGGTAGGGGTATAAGTTCGTTATGGTTTTCATAACAAACAATAAAAAATGTCCTCTTCTCTTCGAGAAAGTTATCTCTCCTTTGTTTTAAAACATATACTTTTCAATAAGAGAGAGAGATGTCTTCTTCCGTCTGTTTCGCTGGCTTTCAGTTCACACAATGAAAAAGAACACACATTCTTTTAAAAAGAAAGTAAACCTTTCTTATTGTTAAATTTGTCCATTAGCTTTGTGTTTACTTCTTCCTAATATCTCTCCCCATCTCTCCTGTCGCTGGTCCAATTTAAATTCTGCCACGATCCACTTTGACGTTCCACTTGTTAACCGTTTCTTAGTTTCAAATTTTGTCGTCCACTCTCCTCGACAGTCTTTTAATAAATAAGTCCCATGTAGGTCACGTGACAGAGTAGTGGCAACGGACAAGAAAAAACCGGAAACTCAAAAATGCATACCGACCGACACACTTCCGAAACCACTAGATGTCGTCCTGTTTTCGTCGCAATTATTCTCCATGTAACATATATCCGGTTTCGCCCAACGTACAACTCCAACACACCAAGGCCTCTTTGTGTGGTCAGCTAATGCGTGGGGAGTAATGATAGTTTTTTGTGGCTAACCTATATATATATATATATATATATATATATATATATATATATATATATATATATATATATATATATATATATATATGCGTGTGTGTGTGTGTGTGTGTACATATATATATATGTGTGTGTGTGCGTGTGTATACATATATATATATATATCTTTATATATACATATATATATCTTTATATATACATATATATTTATATATATATATATATATATAGTACATGTGTTATATTTGTTTCTGTAGTTAGTAATCCGTTAAAACTCCAGTGTTTATAAAAAGTGCTCAATAACAAGTAGAGCTGTTCTTTAGTATAATGTTTTATTTATACAAACATTATTGGTTACACATGTGCATACATGTTTCGGTTATACACTTCACAGAGAGTCAACCTCTTCAGACCAAAAAAACGATGTACTTTTTTTGATCTGAAGAAGTTGACTCTCTTTGAAGTGTACAACCGAAACATGTATGCACATATGTAACCAATAATGTTTGTATAAATAAAAAATATACTATATATATATATATATATAAAAGAAAACATATATTTATATATGCATATAGATATGTATATTTATATATTACTTTTGCGCCAACGTTACCAACACATCCCAATCATTAGTTGACCATAGTGTAAAGCATTGCTCTTAAAAAACGACAGTCGACAGTTGATGACGTAAACAAATATTAAAACATTAGAATGTTCATTACTTCTGAATCGAGATTGATAGCTTATGGGTAAGATCTTCCAAGTATTGTCTTAGCGGGCGGCTTTCGAATCAGCCTGTAAACAAGTGTCATTTCTAGCCACATTGTAAAGTCATGTTACGGCGAGACAGCTGCTTGACGATTAATATATATATATATATATATATATATATATGTTATGAGGTTTAAAAAGACTAAATATACATTCGGATTGTACACATTATAAGTTATTTCGATCTTTACTAGGTCTCCTCGGATGTGTTTCCAATCACGATTGGAAACACATCCGAGGAGACCTAGTTAAGGTCGAAATAACTTTTTAAACCTCATAACTTATTCATGCTCTGTTTGAACGGACATAGAGCTCTCTGATTCGAAATCCTATCGAAAATAATCGAATCTGAAAACTATATATATATATATATATATAAAGAAATTTATAACATCTGTGAGCACCAGGTGTCTGAATATTTATATTGAAATCTTAAAATGATTTTATCATTTAAAATTGCACATTTTTTTTTGCAAATTTCAAAATAAATTTTCAGACACGTGGTGCTTGAAAGATGTTATCAATCACCTTAATAAAAAGGCGGCAAACCAGCGCAACAACATCGACCGGACTATACTTCACTTTACACTATCGTTTCTAACAATTTGACGTGTTTTTGCAGACACTACGGTGGATGTGACCCCTCGGGGTTAATAGCAATAAAATAAAGAAAAAAATAAGTCTTGCTTCTGAAAAAGATGTAATCATCGAAAGTCTGAGCAAAAAATAAATGAATAAATAAATGATTTTATTATTTAAAATTGCACCATATTTGTGTGTGTATGTTTTTTTTAATTTAATATAAATATTTAGACAGGTGGTGCTTATAAGTTGTAATCAATTTCCTTATTCAGAACACATCAAACCAGCACAACAACAGCAACCGGACCATACATCACATTAAATTATCGTCTTTAACAACTTGACGTGTATTTCCGACTCTACAGTTGATATGACCCCTCATGGTTAATACCAACAAAAGGAAAAAAAGAAAAAAAAGAAGTTTTGCTTCTGAAAAGGTCTTAGCAAAAAGTTGGCCAATATATTTATAATGTACTTATCATGTGTAGATGGCATCTTAATGTTAACTAATTTGCAAAATGACATCGCATTAATTAACTAGTTGTTCATATTGTTTTCTAATGTAATGATTGTTTTCATTTTATTATCATAGAGTTCTATCTCGCATAGTTTTTATATCGTGGATAAAACATAGAATGTTGTTTAAAAAGAGTCTTACCAATCGTTTCAGGTAAATTTACTTCTGGATGTTGTGATCCTGTTCTACGTTATATGTCCCTTCAAACACACACACACACACACACACGCCGCCGCCAAGCAAACAAGTTAGTAAGTATCCCTCTTCCACATTAATTATATTACTAAATTAATTTATAATCTAATGCATTTGGGTTAATTTGTACGCAAATCAGCCATTTTATTATTTTGATAACCTACCCACATAATAAGGTAACCTCAATCAACTACAGGTAATTAGACATAGAAATAGAACAAAAATATAGAAATGACTCCAAGGGAACTAAAACTTTTACAAATCCTATTAACTGGCCCTTCCCCCTTCAATTAAAAAGCAAAATATTGCATTGTTGTGTACCACACAAAAATGGCCGTGAAGAGTCAAGAAAGATAGAAAAACCGAGAAGGAAGAGCATTTCCAGACCTCTACTGGAAAGACATTGAGAATACTGAAACATTGGTTAGGCTTATTGCCACTGAAATCCCAAGGAAATCCAACAGTCATTATTAGGGAGAAATCAATGATAAACGGCTGTTGCGAAAACGCAAATTGAGTTAGAAAATGTATGGAAATAGGCGGAGAGTGCTGGAAATTTGGTGCAACTTGTTGTCACAGACTTCATGAAACACTACTTATGATTACCAGTCAACACTCAATAATAATTACATGTGTGAACACTCCTAGTTAGTAAATAATAGCATCATTAGTTCGACAAATAATAAGCAAAAACAACATTTGCAATCAGACATGTCTATATTAGCCGTTCGTTTTACACCAATTAAATCATCGGTGTCTAATAAGTGTATTGGCAGGAAACTACCGATTATTGGGATATTATCTCTGGTAGTTTGAACCCTACCCTCATAGATAACACCGGGTTGTTCAATTAACAGAACAAATTGGAGCGATGGTGTTAAGAGTGTGAAACTAAAATTACCACGAAACTTTGATCTCAATCGGAAAAGATACTTGAAGCAAAATTTGTGAAATCTTCAACCGCGCTGATGCGATATGGTTTAATAAACGCATGTATTTAATTATTAACAGATTAGAAAATATTAATACATTAGAAACTTAAATATAAAATAAATATACAAATGAGAGGCTGAGAGGATGATATCATGATGAACGAGCTACATACACTAACACCCCTCCCCACGGAAAGGAGGGGTTAATGCCTGGGAATATGATATCATGACAACAACATAGATAGTACACTAATTCTCCCCACACACAAAACTGGTAATCCTGAGGAAATGGTATCGTGAGGAACGAATGTATACTGTAGGGCCTCCCCCCGAAGAGGAGGTAATGCCTGGGAGGAATGTATCATGACGAATGATGACTCGAAAAACTGTTGATTCTAATAGGCTTTAATCAATGTAGAAAGTTCAATAAAAGGTATACCTTCTTTAGATGCGTAAATGCCTAGAAATGTCTAGCGTTGAATGGAGAAAACATGCTACAATATGAATGAGGTAAACATAAGAAATTATTTGTTAAAATATGGATTCAGTATTACACACACATACACACATAAATACATATATATTCACTGATTTTGTTACATTCATTTAACTCTACATGCCTTTACCTATATTCACACGCTCTAAAAGTTTGAGAAAGTCTCTGGAGATAACAATGCACTATTCTTTCATATAATGAATCTAAGAATCATCTTCGTTTGTCTACAAAAGTATATATTTAGTTATCGTTGTATGAACCCTTTTATTCCAATCTAGTAGTTTAAATAAAATATCTCTTACTCCATGTTACATATGTTCTCCATCTATCATTCCTGCCTGCATTGCATTTTCTGTCCTTTATTCAAGCCTTCTCTTCTTTAAAGTGATTCATATTTTAATGTTTTCGTCAAGTTAACAACAGATGTCTCTAGACTTTAATATATCTAAAGAAAGCATACATTTTGATTAATACCTTCTTTGAATGTAAAGCTTTCCAAATTATTATATGCATAATAAAGTAATCTACAAACAGGTGTTACGTTTTTTTTAGATTCATCACTGTGGCTAGACACTGAGAACGCATCAATCATGAGATCTAAACCATGGACTTTAGTGACTACTGACCGTGGCAGTCCAACATGGTTACTTTCTGAGCCAACTTTTGTGATAAAATAGAATAAATTTACATCGGTTTTGAACGATTGTTTTGTATTCATTTTGTGTTTATTTTCATGATATTGATAACCGTACATGATTCACTTTCTTTTACGGAAAAGGTTTCATTCATTTGTTCCATCCGAGTGCACAAAACATAGGGAAGAATGTATATATATATATATATATATATATATATATATATATATATATATATATATATATATATATATATATATTTATATTTGTGATCGGGGTTCGCGCCCACCGACCGTTGAGAATTAGTTCCGACACTGAAGATTGCGTTAGCATGAAAAATCGATGTCTGTAGGTATTAAAATATTTAATAAATATTTATTTATAAATATTATTATTATTTATCAGCCCCCTGATAAAAGGCCGGGCACGCTTGAGTGACTTTAATAACAAGCAGTGCAAATAGCTACATGCACGATCCGAACGCAGTTCGTAGATCACTCTAAAAACTGCTTGGGTAAATCTAGCCGCCGATTCGCTATTTACATTTAAATTCGTCTCTATTTACTAACTAATTGGCTATGGCCGAAGGGATAAGACCCTCGACTACGAATCAGTGGCGATTTGTGATCGGATTCGCGCCCACCGACCATTGAGAATTAGTTCCTACACTGAAGATTGCGTTAGCATGAAACATTGATGTCTGTAGGTATTAAAATATTTAATAAATATTTATTATTATTATATATATATATGTGTGTGTGTGTCTCTCTCTCTCTCTCTCTCTATATATATATATATATATATGCGTGTGTATATGTATATATATGTATATATATGTATATATGTGTATATATATGTGTATATATATGCATATTTATATGTGTATATATATGCATATTGATATGTGTATATATATGTATATATATAAGTGTGTATATATGTGTGTATATATATAGGTATATATATGTATATATATATATATATATATATATATATATATATATATATATATGTATGTATACATATGTATGTGTATATATGTGTGTATATATATATGTATCGGTACATATGTATGTGTATATACGTGTATATATATATATATATATATTTATATATATATATGTGTGGGTGTGTGTGTGTGTGTGTGTGTGTGTGTGTGTGTGTGTGTGTGTGTGTGTGTGTGTGTGTGTGTGCATATATATATACATACACGGCATAATTCCGTTGACACACTGGTTCCCGTTAGATTACAAAAATTAAGCGACGCTGAGCCTGGCGATTGGTTACCAAGCGCTGTATGTAAACACTTATTTATGCGCAAGTAACGTCGTGGCGCCTAGCGTGGCGACTATGGCAAAACAACCTGAATGACAGTCACAAATATATATATATATATATATATATATATATATATATATATATATATATATATATATATATATATATATATATATATATATATATATATATAATTACAATCAGGGTTTTTGGTCACTTTTAAAGAAGATCGCCTTCGTGGTTTCCCTCTACCTTATTTGTGACTGTCATTCAGGAAAGAGGGGGGAAACTGTGCGATTTATAACGGAAAGCATATAGTGAGGGGGAAAGGGAGTGGCAACATATTTAATACATATATATAGAGAGGGGAAATTGAACGATGTATAACGGAATTCGTATATTGAGGGGGGAGAGAATGACAACATATTTAATATATTGAGAGAGGGGGAAATTGTACGATTTATAACGGAAGTCATGGCGATGGGAATGAGAGCAATACATATATAGAGAGAAGGGAGAAATTGTAAGATTTACACCGGAAGATATATAGGGATGGGGAAGGAGGGTGAGATATCATGACCAGGTCAATCTGTCTGAGTCCCCTTACAAACGCCTAACCCCAAGTTTTTTTTAATCGTCTATGAAGGTCGGAAATTCAAATTATAGCGTCTGCAAATTCTCTGTTTTGCGATTGATAAATAAGATAGGAGAGAGATGGGAGGGGGGAAAAGAAGGTGGGAAAGAGGAAGAAGTAAAAAACACGACAGCAGATCGCGAGACAGCCAAGGCTGTGACCATGTCAGAATGTCAGACAATATTTTTTTTAATTATTCATATTTTGCCAAGATATTAAACAAGATTTTAAATAATTATCAGAAATAGATGCAATAATAATAATATCAGCCGTAACATTAAAATTAAATACCAGTTCCCAAATCAATAATTATATTTACCCGCCCACCCATACACACCTCTACACACCTCTACGTCAAGTATTAACTAGTTTTGCGTTACTGTGAAGTAATAAGATAACCGGAATATAAGCACCATGACAATAATTCTAATTGTAGATATTTCCTATTGAATCATGATCATGCCAATTGGAAAACTACCAATCAATCCTAGTATTTACTACAACAACCAAATCTAATAGCGGGGCAATTATATCATCAATGACCCTGCACTCATTTAAAAACCAAAAGTAGCAGTCACAATACCAATAATAACTATAACGTTATTATAACAATAATACTCAAAACCAGCAACAGTGTAACCGATCACAATAATGAAGACACTAACAGCTCCGCCAATAGTGACAACGGTAGCTTCACCAGTAACAACAACAATTACAATAATAATAGTAATAATAAATGTCATAGCCATAATTGTAATCCAATGATAACTGTGGCAGGAGTAGCACAGCTGGCACAGATTAGAAGCATGGGGGATATTCAAAAGTAGTAGTATCTACAATGAAAATAGTTACCCTAATATAACAATATAGTAATCCTAACAACCTTACCAATTGGAATAATAATAATAATAATAATAATAATAATAATAATAATAATAATAATAATAATAATAATAATAATAAAATTCATTAAAATATTGGCAATATTAGTTGTGTTCTATATAATATCTATAAAAATATAAAAATATAATAATGGAGATCCTAATAATAGTAATAATAATTGCATTTTAGTCATAATGAAATCAAGACACACATATATATATATATATATATATATATATATATATATATATATATATATATGTGTGTGTGTGTGTGTGTGTGTGTGTGTGTGTGTGTGTGTGTGTATCGAGAAAGCATTTTTCTCTAAGGCACGTATTATTAAAAATAACCGACAACTCGTGGCTGGATATTTTTGTATGAATCCCTTCCATTTTCCGGATTAAAGTCCTAATCTCGGATGAGAATTGGCTGATGAATCTGTCGTAATTTTCTTTTAAGTCCATTAAAGTCCAGAGTACTTTCTGACCCATCTGGGTCCATCTTCAGTGGGAATAATGTCAAGCAGATAAAGACCTGGAGTGAGTTTATAGTTAATTTGGGCGGGAAAATTTAAATACGAAACTATATTTATTTAGTATTATAAACATTTAAGTATATTAGTACTAGTGTTAAAATTAATCCTGTTAATAACCATTTTTTTTGTTTTGATGTGTAAAGCTTCTAGTATATGGAGTTTTTTATATTAGTATTGTGTTGTAGAATTTTAGTGTTGTCTACAAGAAGTTTTCGGATTTGCGAACGGGAACAGGAATGTTCGTTAATGAGGTGTCTCGCTATGGCACTATTATCCGATAGATGCATGGTCAACCTCCTGGACAAAGTCGTGGTAGTCGAGCCAATGTATACGTTTTTTTCTTGGTTGTCAGAGACACAGTCTCCCAATGGACATTTAAACTCGTATGCCAGGCCCGTTCTATCCAGAACTCTAATCGAGGGTGAAGAGTTATTTGTAATTATAAGATTATTGGTTTTAGTTTTATTGTAGTAAATTATTAGTTTAACTTTTTTATTTGGGTCGGTGGGGAATACGTTTTTATTAATAATATTTTATAGAACCTGTTCATCTGTTTTAAAATTATGGTGAAATTGGTTGCGGTAAAATAGTTTAATAATCTTGTTGAGTAGAGAATTGGATTCATTGTTGTTGTTATTATTATTATTATTACTAGCATTATTTTTAAATAGTTGAATTTGTTGGTCAATGATATAATTAGGGAAAACATTATTTACTAGGGTTTGTTTTATATTTTTAAGTTCGTTTTGAAAGAGTTGGAGAGGAGGAGATTAATTTAGCACGCGTTAGTAGGTTTTTAATAATGGCTATTTTATACTTAAAGGGGCATTCACTAACGAAGTTAAGAATGCATGAGTTTTTGTTAGTAGTTTTTTATATGTAGATGTTACAAAATCATTATGATTAGTATCTATTAAGACGTCTAAGAAAGGGAGTTTTTTTATCACGGTTAAGTTCATAAGTGAAATCCAAAACGGAGTTATTTTTGAAAATATCTTGTAATATGTTAATCTCGTTTATATTATTTGTTAGTATTATAATATCATCTACGTATCTTAAATATATTGGTGGTTTATTAATAATGTTAAACACTTTAGTTTCCAAAAGTTTGCAAATGTTGGACCTAGCGCGGACCCCATAGCGACACCATGATCATCGCGGCCATATATACATACAGAAAGATGGTGTCGCTATGCGCCGCTAAGTAGGATATGAGGGCATAACCTCTCTAGAATTTAAAATGTATCTTATTTTTATGAAACTAAATTTTTGTGCATAACATTTTGAGGGAAAGACAATGGAAGTGGTCCAAATCTCTAAGTTTCCCTTTTACCTATGGGGGTCGAACCTTGTTTAAAACTTCAAATATATCCTATTCAGATGAAATTTATATCATATTAGCCAGGTTACTTGGCGTTGCCCGGGTTAAAAGGTGAGATAGCATCATATGCAACATCATATTAAGGAGAGTTTACTTTAACATACACCTTGATTTTGTCAACTATATATTTTACCTATTGAGCTATTCAGATATATGTTAATACTCTTAATTTAACGTTTATGAATAGATTAACAACTAAAGACGCAGAACTACTTCCATTATGTTCACATGCAAATTGCACATGTGAATACACTTTTATTTAAGGTAGACTCCCTAGTAGTTTTGCGTCTCTAGCTGCCTATTAAAGGCACTTTTCAAACATGTTACACAATTAAATTAATCTATTTCTAAGGGTTAGTTTAAGAGTATTTATCTGAATAGCTCAGTGAGTAAAATACTTAGCTGACAACATTAAGGTATATGCTATAGTAAACTCTCTTTAATATGATGTTGCATATGATGTTATCTCACACTTTTACCCAGTCAATGCCGGTAATCCTGCTAGTATATAAATAAATACACATACCTAACTTTGGGAAGAGAAGGATGAAGGTAATTCGACGTGATGGTAAAATGAAAAAGGAAAACCAAAAACTGGATGTTTTTTATGTGTACATCAACGTTTCGTCTTTATTTATAAGACTTCATCAGGATGATGATATAGGGAAAAGATATCATGCAAGCACAGATACATGTAGGGTAGACATGTTGGGAAGAAAAATAAAATAAAATGAAAAATAATGGCAGCGACTTGCTGGACGTCCGTACTTGTTAGAGAATGAAAATGAGTATTATTTTTCATTTTATTTTATTTTTCTTCCCAACATGTCTACCCTACATGTATCTGTGCTTGCATGATATCTTTTCCCTATATCATCATCCTGATGAAGTCTTATAAATAAAGACGAAACGTTGATGTACACATAAAAAACATCCAGTTTTTGGTTTTCCTTTTTCATTTTACCATACCTAACTTTATAGATATATGAATAACGAATATATATATTTAATCGAAATGTATACATATATATATATATATATATATATATACACGGCATATTTATGATAGAAATATGTATATATCAATTATAAATGATAACAAATAGAGATTTACTTTACTTTAGTTTCACGGTATTACCAGTCATCAGATTTACGTTTTCAACTGGCATCAATCATAAAGACAAAACATTTTTTCCCAGAAGTGTTTTTCAGTACCTTATCTGTGTTTAAATAACAAAGCAAGTATTTGCATTTAGCTATATATTCTCGTATTTTAAGTTATAAATTAATTCATATTTTTCGTATAAAAATAAGAATATTTGATATTTTATATTTATAGGTGTGTATATGTGTGTGTATATATATATAGCATATATAGGTATATATATATATATATATATATATATATATATATATATATATATACATATATATATATATATATATGTATATATATATGTATGTGTACATATGTATGTGTATATATGTGTGTATATATATATATATATATATATATATATATATATATGTATATATATATAAATATAAGAATATTTGATATTCTATATTTATAGCGTCGCTATAAAATAGAATATCAACTATTCTCCAATAAAAGCGCCGCCATGTTGAATATTGTTTTTTTCAAAATACACGATACTACGACCAGTGGTTAAAATGATATGCTGAAATGGCGAGATGTCTGCGAATTTCCGCCCAACTTCCGCGAGAAATCTGACGACACAGTGTCTGCAGTGCAAAACCATATAAAACAGCAACATGCGCTCCCATCTTCAAACCCAAGCCATAAAGAGACCAAACCTCTATTTTAAATTTCGCACTACATATGTGTAGGTCATATTTTATAAGTAAAAATTGAAGAGTTCATTCTGACATCTTCCAGGGGAGATTACTTGAATTAATATAATTTAGTTAATTGAAAATCTTTTTTAAATAGTGCTTATTAACGATAGTGCGTTACATGGTCCACTTATTTTGATATAGATGTGTTATTCAAAAAAGATAAAGTTGTCGATTATATGGGCATGCAAGAGGTGACCATGACACATCACTGCACTAACCGGAAACGGTGCATATCACACACGACTTCTTTCATAATCCACAAATTAGTTTAAGTACAGAAAATAATTTTAATTACCGAAAAAATGTTTTCTAATCCTAAAGATGAATAAAAAAAAATATTCTTTTGAAAAATTAATTTGTGGACAAAATAAGTGATGTGAATACATACATTTGTATGAAATTTTGTTTTATATTGTTTGAAACTTGGATTGACCAATAAAATAACTAGACGGACTTATTATACTTGAACCAGTAAAATAAACTAAATATCCTGAATTTACGGGATAAACTATTCGTTTGAAATAAAAACTGATTTATACTTTAAAATATAATTTATTATCACAATTCCCGTCCTAGGACGGGTAAAATGAATTTGTCGAACAGAACAGTTTTGCACCACTTTTATGATCCCGTAAGAAAACTGAAATTCCGGAAATCTTGCTTCATTGGTGTCTAAAGACTATGGATCAAATTCAATGCAAATCTGATGAGACTGAATTTAAAACACCTTTAAAATACTTCAAAGGAACTGAAATTTAGGGAACATTTATTAATCGATGTATAATACCTATTTTTTTTAAATTGCGCTGAAATCGAAGCTATCTGAAATTTTACGAAGGTCCTTCATTCTCTTTTTACCCCTTTGCATAAAACTAAATAAAACTAGATATAGCACACATAATTACCCATTACGCCTAACAGTTGTGTTCCAGAATTCATAGTATTCGGTTAATTAGTTTAGGAGTTAATCCTGTACATACAAATATATAACTTTATAAAGATAGAGAGTTTGCCTTTTATTTTTCATGTAATATTTTGAAATATTACAAATACATTTGGTTTCGTTATTTTTTTAGTTTTTTATGTTCTGCCTTTTCCGAATATAATCATTTTGTTAACGTAATACTGAACGATTACGCCTAATGGATACCTTTAAAGACTATGTGATCGGCTATACTGATATAAATCCTATCGAATCTATCGTAGTCTTATGTGCACTGATAAGAGTGTCAAATGTGTGATCCGGTGATTCTCCATTGCTATGTGTGATATAACATAAGTAATCGTATACAGTCGTTCGTTACGATATTTCGGCATTAAATAATCCAAAAGGCAAATCAAACATGAACGATTACTGAAATCTATCTCTAGAATTCTGGCATTTCGGTTTATATTGTGACAAAAGCGAACACTCTAAATCTATATGAAATAGGCAGATGCCAGATTTTAACTGCAAAATGTTTTATGATTAAGCGAGTTTCTTCTTCTCTTTTGTCAAGATAAGAGTATACACCTGCTCCCCTTGCAAAATACATCTCTTTTAGAGAGGTAAGAAAGAAAGAAAGAAAGAAAGAAAGGGAATAAATTTCTAGACATCTTCATCATCCGACACCCCCCGTTCCAACACCTACCTCAACACCATATTCACATCCACACCCACTTTTTTTTGCTTCTTCAGTTAGACACGCCTCCCTGTATTTCATTCTGTGATATAAACACCTGTTGTGACGAAATGAACATTGTTCTGAAAGATATGCGTTGAAGTTTCGAATGATGTACTCTTGTGACTTGAAGATGTGTACTCGACAGAGACAGAAAGAGAGAGACAAAGAGAGAAACGGAGAGAGAAAGAGAGAGAAAGACGCTTATTAAAATCAACAGATGCGTTCTGTTCTCTCAGGAAAGCACAGATTAGGTAAGAGAAAAAGTGGGCGAGTGTAGTGCATGCATCAGGGAGAAATGTATAGAGACAGAGATAGACGGAGACAAAAAACCGGGAGGGAGAGACGATGTGTCTAGCTGATGTTTTATGGAAACAAATACGTTATTGCGTTTTAAAACGATGCTATGTACCAGAAAAGAGACGTCTGGTCTTTATGTAAGGTGCAATATGTGCCTCCAACCGTGGCCGTCGTAGAGAGTCTCGTTTTTATCTGCTGACGTCACAGTGGTTGGTGCTAGCCGTCGCCTAACGAGTTCGAGTTATTTATCTACCTCCCACAAGGTAAGATGCGACACAAGGTCGGGAAAGTGGGATTAAATAAGCCAGCGCCCGAGAGGTGAGCACTCTGGCCATTTAAAAATTGCCTGGGCAGCTCCGTCGGCATTCCCCGGTAGAGGCGCCTCAGGCAGTAAGCAATAAACTTACTCCTCCCAAAAGAGGAGAGGCGAAGCCTGGGAGGGTGCACCTCCTAGAACTGCACAGGACCAGACAACCCCCAATAGACCAGCGTAAATCCAGACCCAAAGGCCCGGACAATACCAGTTTATTAGGCGGGGTAAAAATACCCCTACTTGAAATGAACTGCTATTTTAAGGGAATTAATAGAGGTTCTCTAATATGTTTTGCATGTTGGCTCTCGTGATTAAGATCACAATATTGAAATAAATAGAAAAAATGATTGTCTGGAGCACATTAAATTATCTGTTAAATATTTTTTGTGGTAGGAAAAATTATTATATTTCTAAGAACAAATTAAGCAGTAAAATTTTAAATAATTCAACTAAATTATCCAACAGATTTTTGTTTATAAGTTTGATTTTTTTTTTAATTAATTTCTGCACTAGTTACTTTATTGTTTGTTTTTATTGAAATTATTTCTTTGAATTTCATGTGTTCTATTTTTTTATGTTTCGCTTGTTTTCATTTTAAAGTTACATATTTATCGTTTTTTTAAAACTAACTTATTCATCATTTATTTTGATTTGTATCGATTTTATTGAATTTTTTAGCTCTCCAAATAGCTGCTAAATTTTATCGGCTACTTTTGTCTGATTTGCCAAGCGGTGACACAACAAATTAATCCATCGTTTTAATTTTATTTGCGATTCTTTTTTTGCTCTAACTCTTATTTGGCAAATATTAATTAATAAATAATAAAATCAAACTCTTTATTAAAAATGTTGCCACTCGGACTAAGGGTTATTCAGAGGGTTAATGGAGGGTATTTGTGCAAGAAACAAATAATAAAATCAAACAATGTTTATTAAAAATGAAATTGAAATATACTGCAAATTAAACATTATAATAATGACGTATCTAATATGGAATATTGCCGAATAAATTGTCTTTAAAATACAATTTAATCCGCAGAAAAACAGAAAATTAATTTATATTTTCAAAATAAAAAAAGAAATCAGACAATAAATTAATACAGTGGATTAAATTTCTCTGTCGCCGCTTGGTAAATCAGAAAAACCTATTCGATAAAATTTGGCAACCATTTTGGGAGCTAACCGTGTCAATATAAAATGTTAAACTAAGTCATCGTTTGTTTTTATTTTTCAATTATTTATCGTTTGTTTTGAATTTGTTTATTTAAGTATTGTTTGTTTGTCCCCTAAATTCATAATTGCTGTATTTGATTGTATGTTGCTTAAAAAGATAAAAACACATCGTAACTAATACTATGTTCCATACAACTAATAGGTTGATAAAAAAATTGATGGCGTGACTTTAAAAAATGATGATCTTCATTGCTTAGCTATGCATGTATTTTTATTTCAAAAACTTCTATAAATATTTTTTCAGAGTGTTCACAATCAAAATAATGAATTTTACTTATTAAAATTTATGAAACAACGATATTTGTATTTACTTTACACAGCAACAACACCCAACTAAACTACGTATTCAATTATTGTTTTAATTAATATTGAATCAAGTTCAGTTTCAATATAAATCGGATCGTGTTCATTCTTTTCTTTTTTAACTTTTATGAAAGCTTCCATCTACTAGTATGACGTCACTTTCCAGCGAACAGGCTTTAAATTTTTACGAAGGTCATACTCCTTCATCATGGAAGAATTGTCTTGTTTTTCGCTGGAAAGTGACGTCATACTAGTAGATGGAAGCAAGCGAGATTTTTCGAACAGTCAGAATGTCGATAATGAATGAGAACTTTAAAAAAAAAGCATTTGAAAACTTCAAGAATTGCATTTAAAACAAGAAAATAAGTTTAAATGAAAATAAACGATAAATTACAAAAAATAAAACAAATTAAATTCAATAATTTAAATATAAACAAACAATAAAGCTACGAGTGCAGAAATATATTTTTAAATGAAACTTATATAAAAATCAGTTGAATAATTTAGTTGAAGCTTTCATAAAAGTTAAGAAAACTTGTTTTGCAAAGTCTAAAGTATATATATATATATATATATATATATATATATGTGTGTGTGTGTGTGTGTGTGTGTGTGTGCGTGCGTGTAATACATATGAGAGAAATATATATATATATATATATATATATATATATATATATATATAAATTTTAACAACAAAGCGGTTGGAAGTTATGGATACCTTGCAAATACCTTTTTATTGAATTTTCTTTTTCCCTTTGGTCCTAAACTGTTAGGTAATACATCTCTTTATTTGAGAAAGCAATTATTTCATATGAACGATATTAATATTAAATGTTCTTAGTGAAATCTTAGTGAAATCCTTTTTGGTGTGATTTGAAACAGCTTTTAATTAAGAACTCTACAGCACAGGGCATGCTGGGAATATATATATATATATATATATATATATATATAGAGAGAGAGAGAGAGAGAGAGAGAGAGAGAGAGAGAGAGAGATCAAGAGAGAGAGAGAGAGAGAGGGAGAGAGATAGATAGAGATCAAGAGAGAGAGAGAGATCAAGAGAGAGAGAGAGAGATTATAAATCATATACGGTAATCTATATATTAGTGCATATGTGTGTTGGGGTAGCTTGAAAATGTTTACCTGAGTTGGATATTATGAGTTATTTGTGAATTTTCTGTAAGTTTGAAATAGTACCTTAAGATGTGTCCACGCATCTATCAGAGGCCTTATTCGTCCGTCGGGCATCCCATCTGTCAGTCAGTCACGTTTAACTTGAAAATGCCATTTCATCGCTAAACGCGTATATTGAGTAGACGCATCTTAAGAATACCTGTTCCCTTTTTATTTATTTACCTGAGCATTTGGCTAATGAGGTTTTCCGGGCTCCTATTGTTTTCGAAGACAAAGTCACGTGTGCAACAAATGAAAAGCAAATTGGTGGGCGTGGCTAAATGAATCATTTCATTATTAATATCCTACAATAATTTCAGATCAGCTGATGTTTTAACATTTCAAGTATTTCTGATGTTTCCCAGCTTCATTGATCGCAGCAGGTGCCCATTTTGCAGCCGAGTACGAATTTAACCTTTCCAAGTCCAATCTGATTGTGCATGCGTCGTCCCGATTTGAAGATAGGATGTGTTTGGTAATTTCCAAAATATTGGACAAGAACCGTTCGGGGTAAAACAAAATATCAGCGTATTTTCCAGCAAGTTTTTTTTTTCTAACGACTCAAATTATTATTTAAACAATCTAAATACAGGGTGGGCCAAAATAAGGGTCCTATCTTTAAATTTGAATAACTTGAATTTGAATAACTTCCACAAAATAAAAGTTAAACTCACCAAACTTTATGTGTGTGTAGACTGACCCTTCCGAGATTTTTTGAAATAAACAAAACAAATTTTAGCCGAAAAACACTTCTTAAAACTTACAAAAACTAAAGTATTGTTTTTTACACTGTTTTGAGTTTTTTAAGCAAAAATAATGTTTTCTAAAGGAGGGTACGTTCCTTAGGGCTAATACGGCTCATGCTTGCTTCGGAAGGGGTCCTTTACTTATTCTAAAAAAAAAAAAAAAAAATCAATAAATAAAAAAGTTATGAATTTTAAAAAATAGGACCCTTATTTTTGCCCACCCTGTAGATGTATTATTTAACATATAAGCAATAAGACAATTTGTGGGCATTGTATATTCAATGTATTACTTCCAGAATTGCTCAGCGTGACTCGAGTTCCAGATTTGAAATTTTTAATACCGTAGTATTTAAATATTCACAAAAAGTTTTGTGGCTTTAAGCAATTGGAAAAAGTGTATATACCAGTTCGGTAAGCAAGGTCTAGTAAAGTTTAGGCGAGAAAATGACAGTCATCATAATACGTTGGTTCGATGACTACGATCGTTAAAGTTAGATTGACAT
This sequence comes from Sepiola atlantica, assembly GCA_963556195.1. Classification (NCBI taxonomy): domain Eukaryota; kingdom Metazoa; phylum Mollusca; class Cephalopoda; order Sepiida; family Sepiolidae; genus Sepiola; species Sepiola atlantica. Next base: position 180,652,288 of record OY744517.1, read on the forward strand.
ACGCTCAATCATCGAATAGTGAACACTCTCCTCTTAAAAATATAGTAACTAATATAAGTATATTTATTGCTTATTTTATGCCTACTTTTTAAAACCCATTTTCTGTTTCATTTGTGTGTGTTTTTTTGTGTTGAGAAACGCTTGAAAATTTTTTTTTTTTTAAATTGGTGGGTTGATAAATATTCTAAATGAAAACGAATAATTACTGATGGTTTGTGTGTATAAAAATTCTGACAAATAAGTATTCGAGTCAATTGCATCAGAAGATCTCTGATCAAAATACGATTACATTCGTAGAAGCAACTACACATACTTTATTACTATTGTTTATAAAACCAAAACTTTTCAATATTCATAATCCACTATATTTACTTTCAGATACGAAACTGAAAAAGTGCAGATACGAATAAGACGGTTCTTCAGTTTAGGCGACATTATTTTGTGGGCATTACTCAGACTTCAATCTGATGGTTATTCATATGACATCATTAATAAGTTTTAAAAAAATTATTCATTAATGAGTACGTATATACACACATATATATATATTTATATATATATATATATATTCATCGATAGAAACGTGTTTCATCATCTCTACGATTCTGATGCTCTACCAAACTGAGTAATCTAATCTGATATATATATATATATATATATATTTAAATTTATGACTACATTTGAATCGAGTCTATGAAAAAATTAAGATAAGCTCAAGATTTATTATTTATTATTGTTTAAAAGCTCAAACAAAATAATATTGAGTCGTTCTTGATTGGGCCTTTTTCCGATGTTGAGAAGTTTATATATATATATATATATATATATATATATATATATAGAGAGAGAGAGAGAGAGAGAGAGAGAGAGAGAGAAAGAGAGAGAGAGAGATTAGAAGTATCCGTGGCCCGTTGCGTCACTATCACTATTCATTCTACTTTAATTCGAATATTAATAAACTGTAACATATATTTTCAGACATTCTTCTTGCATAAGTAAATATCATAAGTCTCATTACTTATATATTATTATTATTAGTAGTAGTAGTAGTATTAGTAGTATTACTATATTTATTATTATTGATAAATATGTGCTGCATCCGACTGCGTATTATTCTAGCTTTGTACAATGGTATCAAGCCTGACGAACATATTCCTCACTCCCTTAAAGGTAGGAAGTAATTCCTGACAGGATGATACCATGAAATAAAAAATAACACTACAAATATAAATAGAAAGATTAATGTAAGGCGATAATTATGAATACAGTAAATAATACTGATCTACACGTAATATTCATAATAGCATAATTAAAACGGGACGCTTAGATATTCAGAATAACCTAGGAAACCAAAATGTAATATTCAAGCAGTTCAAAAATTCTTATATGGCTGTCATCATTTTTTCCTGGGCAATTCGTTGAAATATTTTGATATGAGGAAATAATGGCATATTTTGTCAAGATGGAGCTGTTCCCCATTAACCAGTATATCCGCTGGTTGACATTTGTTATGACTAGAGGTTGCGTAGTTTCTGGATATAACAAAATAAATATTCTTTATTAAAAAATATTCAACAAACGTATAAACGTTACTCATTAGTAAATGACGGAATCCGACATATAAAATATCTCAAATAAATTCGTTTTTTATCATAAAAACTAAAGAAACTTTAGCTGACACACGTAAAAGTAGCATCTTGATATTTTAAATTTATACCCCATTTTAAAAAGGATTTTGCCTGAACGTTAGAAAATGTACTTTATTTTAAATAGGAACTATTATGGTACGTTAACAAACTTAAATATTAGGCAATAAGAAAAGAATCCCAGTCGAATAGACTACATATTAGTATTAGCTCTGCACTTAGGTTCGTATCTAGATGAAGTAAATAGATATCGGCAATATTAATGACGCCAATTATGTAATGAGAATTGTCTTCGAGTTTATTGAAGTATATATAGATAAACAATAATCATCACATAGCTAAAATAGAAGAATTAGACTAAAATAATGATTGCTGAAGAAGATTCTAAGATAGCAGTGTATCGAACATGATTAGGCAATGTGAGTTCAATTGTGAGTTCACAATTTGTTTTTTCGTTTTGACCTGTATCTTTAATGTGACACTACGTTATATAAGTTTACAAACAGATAACTTTTTTGTACTTTCTTATGAGCTCAAGGGAGACAGAACCAATATTGACATACTAGTATTGGTTGGTCTTTCTTGAGCGAAACAAATTCGTAAAATAATTGCGCTAAAGAGTATCTGTCTTGTAAATATTTTCGTAAGATTTAATAAAATCTTGACTTCTGGAATGTAATTTAACTTTGCGTGCTTATGTATGCTCTGTTGTTACTAGTTAAAAATCAGTGAGCTTAAATTGGAAGAGGTTGGTTAACATAAAATAGTAAAAGTATAAGCTAATACATATTTTCACTCACACACACACACACATATATATTGTTTACTGTCATTGTTGACGTCATTCCCTGTCGGGCGTGACTACAATCGTTTCAGCTTGCCGATGATTCCACTGGGCACGGAGATTTACTAAAGATATCTAAATCTGCCCTTTTAGATGAAACCGCGGTACCTTGCTGAAATATGTAATATACAGTATCTAAATAAATTATATTAGCTCTCTTATATGATCGAGCACTCTATTTGATTTCTTTTCATATATAACCTGATACACTATATATATATATATATATATATATATATATATATATATATATATATATATATATATATATATATATATCGTTCATAATTTATGTTGAATGGAGGTGTTTTTCTTATTTCTATTATATAGTATATACATACATATAGTGTCGTGGCAAAACTTGGTAAATAAATAAGTTATGTTATCGAACACTTTAAAGTGGTTTGCAGTATTGTTTTCTCGGTGCATAATATTTTATTTTGTGACAAGAAAATGATTTCTATAATTTCCGTAAATGCAACATGTATGATAGAAAATCTTAATTGTACTGAGAAAAGTCGATGCAAAAATACTAGACACCCGGTACAACTTTCAGCTCGTTCATTAGGTTAAAATATTTTTTAAGTATTAAACCTCAAAGAATAGATTTAGTAATTAGTGTTCCAGTTTTTGGCTCCTATAATTGGTTCAATTGACTCAATCGGCTCTGACATTGAACGTAGCAGTGCCATATTTTTCTTATTGATTATTTATCCCTAGTTTCTCTAAATAGGTAATCACCAAAGTATTGGAGATTGCATGATTTTTTAGCAATTATCACCTTATTTCCCACGAAAACCGCTATGGTCAGTTTTCCAAAAATGTTATCTGAAAAAAACGCTGTCTTGCACCAGATGTGTGACAGGGAGCATTGTCATGCTGAAAATTTTCTTCATCTTCGTAGTAAAGCAAAAGATGAAACTGTAGTAAACTCGTATGTGTTGAAAAAGGGTTACATTATATGCATATAGCATTTCTTCTTTTCCTTCTGTTTCTTCGGGGACTCCATTAGCGACTATTTACACATTTAAAGCGTGTTTTTCTTAAGCTTACATGCGTAAAACTAATTGGATTTTTAATCGAAGTTTACCCAATTTACTAATATTAAACAGAAACAACAACAAGAAACAATATTTATCGCCTATACACAATTTTTGTATCGCATTATGTTCCGAACCCTATATTACCTTTTAACCAAATAATGGATAGTAAGACATTAATATTATCCGAAGTAAGACCATCGGGTGATACGCTGCTCATTAGATATAGTTATGTATTACTAAGTCCACGTAGTAAAACGGAGATGTAGGATATTCTATTACAACAGTTTCAATGTTCTTCACTAAAATAACTTGTTGCCACTTTACAGCATGTTACATAATTTTGTTATAACTTGGAGGTTTTATCTCGATTTATTTTCTTTACTGATGTTTTTATTTGTTGTAATTTTGTTATTTTGGCTATACGGCATTTCAATGCTAAGAAATGCTTGTCATAAACATTCCTCATAAGCAATAACACTTTGTTCATCTCATTCATCAGTTTTAATCATCTCATAATACTCTTCATAATTAAACTGACATTCAATCTATCTCATGAACACGTATCAGCGGTGACTCATTAGTAAAAAAATATAACCAGAGTGCTGTATTAAGTGAAATTTCATTGTTACGACTACAATCACACGCTGTTATATTGTGATTGCTTACCTAGACCGTCACAATCTTTATTCACTATCATTTGTCTAACTTTTTTGGTCTTCCCGTTTCTCTTGCACTTAAAAAACTTCTAATTGCTTGGATAGACTCATTGTACTAATGTTTATCAGAAAAGGCACATTAATATGATTATATCATCTCAGTTCTTTAATAGCGTTGTATGGCCATTTCTTTTCAGCATCAAGCTGTTTAAAGTTGTTTATATTATGTAACACTGCCTTAACAAACACGAAAAACAGTTTCTTTTTAAATCCTCAAGAACCAGAGACAAAACTGATAAAAGCATGCAAGTGAACAGTCTTTACTTCTTCATTAAATGTATGAACACTTAATGTAGTTTTCCTATAATTGTTTCACAGCATTGTATAATAAAGAAATAATGTTGATATATAGATACACATACATAATCTAAATGAATAAATGCGAAAGTTTTTTCCATCTATCCTAACTATATTAATATCAAAACACGTTAGACTTATTTAATTCTAATGATATAGTAATGTATTGAAATACTTTATATATAGGCATCTCCAACTCACTCAAACAAATCCCGATGTTGCTTATTTGCATATTTATTTATTTTTAAGTTTTTAATAAATTAATATTATGTAATATACCTTTCTACTGTGTATTGTCAAATTTTATTCTACATATTCAATCGTTTTATTGATAGTACTATTATAATAATTATAAATAAAATAAGATGAAGAGATTTTATAAAGGAAATGATAGCGTTTAAAATCTTATTTAGAATTTCATTTTTAAGGGAGATAATTTACTTTCGGCTTTAGTAAAGTGTCAAATGTCGCTGAGATGTCGAGAACAGATACTACACTCTGATCTTAGCCAAAAGGCAAAGATACCATAAAAATATTTTTTTTTGCAAGGCATTTTTAAATAGAAAAAGGTTTATTAAATTGGAATATTTTTTAATTAACGGTATATTATCGGATCTGTTGTCATATGCCTGCCCTTCCAGGAATGTTTTCCTCCGTTTTTAAAGATGTAGGGGTGGGTCCTCCTATAATAAAAAAACCCGATTTAGTCAGAATATATATTTAATTCATTTTCATTCTTTATGCTGAAACAAAATGAAATGTATCAACGTTGAATATCTTAAAGACCATATCAATTAACCTTTCTGTTGTTTTTCCTAAAAACAAAATTTGATGACGTTCATGCACAGTATATTTCCTCCAGTTTAGAATATATTAAATAACACTACAACACTACAACAATCATCATTTTTTTTTAAATTTCCCTTAAAATTACCAAAATGTCAAATGAAAATTACTTATTTGGTTTCTCTAAAAAAGAATACAGTGTCAGTAACTGCCGCCCCGAGGGCGGATAGTTTTTGCTAGTATATATATATATATATATATATATATATATATATATATATATATATATATATATATATATATATATATATAAAAGAATCGGTGCTTATTTACATAAGGGCATACGCTAACTTTGACCTCGTCGTTAGGGTTAGGGTCAGGGTGGGCGGTAAGGTTTAGAGTTAACGTTAGAGTTAGGGTTACGGCTAGGGTTAGGGTTAGGGTTAGGGTTAGGTTTACGTTTGGATACAGGGTAAAAGTAAGCGTAGGTCCTTATCTAACAAAGTACCGAAGAGTCTATACACACATAATATATTATGTATTTATACTAGAAAAATACCCCTACCAGGACGAGTGTAAAATTAAGTCATAAGATATAATGATACTAAACTTTATGTTTACAACCCTTATTCCACCTTTGATCAAAATTCAGTACATGATTTTGATACTAGAAAATGTCTTAAATTAACTTAGGGGGTCTTAAGAAGAAATTAAAATTCAAGAGTTCTTATCAATTGATGTATAATAACTATGGATTAAATTAAATTCAAATCTGAAATATTTTAATCTTTAAACAGGAAATTGTGCCATTATTATGTGCCCTAAATCTCTTTAAAATACTACGAAAAAATAGAAATTCGGCGAATAATTATGAATTGATGGCTAATATCTATTTTTTTAATTTAACAAAAATGGGAGGTATCTAAGTTTTCACAAAGCACTTCCATCCTCATTTTAAGTTTTTAAAGTTTGCAAAAAAAGCTCCAAATAAAGATCAAGGATGTAATGTCTAGAGTAAAAATCGGTTGGGAATATTCATTTTTCTTATTGTTAGCACTTATAGTTTGGGCTATGAGTAAAACATTGTTAAAAAAAACAGACTTAAAAAGTCTGTTTTTAACAATGGTTTACTCATCCTATATATATATATATATATATATATATATATATATATATATATATATATATATATATATATATAAGGAGATTTAGTGAATTATAAGATTCCAATTGCTCAAAGAATTAGAACAGCAAGTCTATTATGGCGTACGGTCGTTTCCAAAACATTCTGGAAATACTTTATTTCATTCTTTAATTTTTTTAAAAACCAACAAAAGCTACTCAAACACGTTCTTCATCAGCGCCTTTAGCACCACATCTTACAGAAATTCAAGGGAAAAATAACAAGCTCGTTTTAGAGGAACATTCATTGGCAGGAGGGTGTACATAGACCAATATTGGAAAAAGAATAAGTTACAGATAACAAGTAAGAATATAAAGATAAAACTGATAATGATAATAATAAAACCTTATAGACATTATAAAGATTAGTAAGAAAAAATGAAAAAATAAAAATGAAAACAAAAATAATGAGTAAAAATAAAATAAAATATAAAAATAATAGAATATATGAAGGAAAAATAAAATCAGAGGATAAGAAGTAAAAAATAAAAATAAAATAATAAATAAAAAACAAAAATACAAATAAAAATAAAAATAAAAGTAAAAATAAAAATAAAAATGAAAATAAAAATAAAAATAACAATAACAATAAAAATAAAAATATAAAAAATATTAAAGTATAAAAAAATATAAGAAAATATAAAAGAATTAAAGAATTGAAAAATTAAAAATTAAAAAATTAAAAATATATAAAAAATATTTTTTAAATATATATATATATATATAATATATATATATATATATATATAGAGAGAGAGAGAGAGAGAGAGAGAGAGAGAGCCAGTGCGTGTTTGTAATGATAACTATATATGTGTGTGTGTAAATGCGTATGTAGTATGTATATCAGTATTCCCATTTCAATCCTACAAAAATGTTTATTTACTCTTTATATTTTAATACATAAATATACTGTTCTAACAATCTAGCTATCTTATTCCATTTAATAATGACAAACAGGTAAATACTTGGAGTGAGATTTATAATTAATTATGACGGGAAAATTTAAATATGAAACTATATTTATTAGGTATTATAAGCATTTAAGTATATTAGTACTAGTGTTAAAATTGATCTTGTTAATAGCAGGTTTACTTCCGAGATTAAGATTTTAACTCGGAAAATTGAAAGGATCAATACTAAAATAAGCAGACAAAAATTGTCGGTTATTTTTAATAATATGTGTCTTAAGGAAAAAATGCTGCCTCGATATACATATATATATATATATATATATATATATATCAGTCTACCTCTCTTTAAATTCTTTCCTTTCTTCCTTCCTATCTCCTCCGTTATATCTGCTCATCGTGCCACCACTTGTTCATCTTCCTTTCCAACCGACAAAAATAGCCATTCTCGCATTCGCCTCTTAATACCAACGCTGAAATCTGCATTCTAAAATCCTTATTTGTAACCCATGGAAACACTACTCTACCTGGAAGCTGAAAGTTTGCAATGACCACTTCAATATACATCGAACTTTGACCGATAATCTTCAGCTTGGATCCTTTGGATTGGATACTATACCCTCAATCCTTCGGATTCCCTACAGTTTTTTACGCACACAGGATGCTCGAACTTAGCTGATCACTATCGAACACTCAGATTTTTAACAACACCTAAACTCCTGAGTACTTTTAGTATTTTTTCAAAATTAATTTACTTGAACACACACGCGCACATGGGCACAAACGCCAAACTATTAAAAACAAACAGTTTTTCAAATGTAAGAATATCCGAAGAGAGCCAAGATGCTCAAAACGCGTTATAAAATTATAGAATTGTAAAATTATAAAATTATAAAACAATAAACATTTTTTTTTAAATAAGATATCTTCAAATTTAAAAATGTTGGTAGCTTAACTTTTTTAAATATACACTTTTCTCTTGATGAAACCGCAATACACTTTATTATATATATATATATATATATATATATATATATATATATATATATATATATATATTTATATATACATAAACGAAAACCAAAAGTATTAATATATTCATAAATGTTTCGTTTTTATTTCAAGACTTTCTCAAGATGACTGATTTGTAGTGTATTCCACTGTTTGTATTAATGCATTGAACTTTTAAAATTATAATGGTTTAAAGACCTATGCACAATTTTTTTATAAATAATTTTATCCATTTAGAGTTTTTAAACAAATGTATCCATTTACTTAAATTATAATTTTCAACCTATTAAAAGAGTCCTCGTCAGGAAAATACAGACAATTTTCTTCTTTCTTCTTTTACGTGACATGTTATTACTAAGCCGTAGTTTTCTGATTATTCATTTTGAAGATTCAAGTTTTTTGTGTCCGATTCCAGTGGCGTGTGCACTTGTATACACGAGTTTGAATAAGTAGTAAGGGTATTACCACGGTTTGTTTGAATGCATTGAAGTTTGAAATGTACGTCTTCGTCGAGTGCATATAATTATGACTCTCTTAGAAAGAAGGAAGTAGGATAAAAATGTTTAAAAAATCAATGACGGATGGTTTGTAAATAATTGCGAAATATTGTGTATTCGCATCTTAGTAAAAGCATAGAAGTAATTTAAATGTATTAAATATCGAAATAAAATACGTGAGCTGTGTATTCACTTCATCACAACACGCACGCTCGTGAGCTTATAAAGATAAATGATTTGTTATTCAAATAACCGAATCAGCTGACGTCTTGTTAAATCACAAAAGTGGTTAGTCGAATAGAACAAGTATTGACGGATTGGAGGTCGGATCTACCTCTTTTCGGCTTACAACTCAAGCAAGCGGAAGCCAACCTGTCTCCTCTCCGAAAAGTCCAAATGATGGTGGCAGGTATTAGAAGGTAGTAGAGGGCAGCGTATACTAAAACGTAACATTTAAAAAATGCTGACTCATTTAATTTTTTGAATAAGAAGTTGTCGGTTTCTTTACATGGCGGGTATTGGCGAAAAGTGGCGGGTAGTGGCGGATATTAGCAGGTAGTGGCGGGCAGCGTCTACTAGTAGCTAGATGTCACGATGCAAGCTATCTATCTGTCTATACATCTCTCTGTAACAATACAAGCTATCTATCTGTCTATACATCTCTCTGTAACGATACAAGCTATCTATCTGCCTATACATCTCTCTGTCTATCTCCTTCTCTCTTTTTCCGAAGGTCAGTTCAGACTTGTTAAAGAGATTCATCATCTTGTTTTTGAATGTTCCAAGTTTTCTGTATTAATAGACCTGTTATAAAAACTAAATATCGGCGTCCGAGTCATTGTATCCACAGATGATCAAGAAGCTGGGTACGCAACGACAACGGTTGTATAATGGATAACCGGAAGCTTACATTTTTCTTTGTTGTATTTTAATACAACGTTTGGATTAAAAATAGTTCAGACTATTTGACATAATAAAACTCTTAAAGACAAACACGCCCGTGAATCATAAAAAAAGATCTCTCGATTGGAGTCTCTGAATAAAAAGAGAAAAAAAATGAAAAAGAAAAGAGAAACAATTTCATAAAGAATATTATTTTTATTGAGGACTATTTTGGGGTACACATATGTGTGTGAGCGAAAGAGAAGCAAAGAGACAGATACAGACATAGGTAGATAGAGAGGGGGAGAGAAAGAAAGAGAAGCAAATAGACAGATACAGACATAGGTAGATAGAGAGAGGGAGAGAAAAAAAGAGACAGTCAACAGATCACGATTAGAACGGAAGTGACACCGCCGTTTCTGACATAGCGTTGCCACGAACGATAGCCAGGGAGATGCGTTGGACAACCAGGCTGACTGTCCTGAAAAAATTTAACAGTCTCGTGACCAGGCACACCCGACGTTTCCAGTGAAATTGGTTTGAAGACTCTTCCTTGTTTTGGCGAGCAGAGCCGCCGTGCCGGGCTTCACCGCGGATTCTGCAATGGTGAAAAGGAGTCGGAACAAGTGGCGTCCCAGAGAAACAATGATGCACTGAAAGCAGTATTTGAACAAAACGCACGTCAAAGTGTCGAAGAAATGTCTAAGGACTTGATATCAGTATTCAACGGTATACTCGTGCGAAAACCGATACGGATTTATTCTTTTATTTACTTTGTTATAAAGAACTTATAGATTTTAAAATTGCATTCTGAAATAATTTCATAATAAATTGCTGAAAATTTCTGAAACGGTGAATATCAATCATTAAGCGTTTAAACCTTTCTTTATAACTCAGCAAAAATAGCGACAAAAAATTATCTCGATAGCGATGTCGAGTCCTATCAGTGTTGTTATTGTTGTCGTCGCAATTTCAAATCTCTTATAATTAATCGATAAGAAATTTATTTGAACTTATAGCTTCTAGAACGCCATGAAACACATCTTGAAGAAACTCCTTGAAAAGAAAAAAAGAAAGTAGATTATCGGCGGAACGTTTATAAAAGTGTGTGGGGGGCCTCCTAAAAAGTGGGGGGGCGGTTAAACACATGCATATATAACTTCATTATTAATGACCGTAAAGTGGGGGGGCCAAGTCAAAACGTGGGGGGCTTGAGCCCCCCCTGCCCCCAGGTGCCGCCGTCCATGGATAAATAAAATATCGTATAACTAATCGCAGTATATGATTTCTTATTATCGAAACAAGATACACAACAATGGCTGATGATAGTCAATAGCGTTTGATCATTTGTTTATCACTTATTGATTTGAAACCAATGGTACAATGTAACCTTCTGTAATATAATATATAAATTAATGTTATGCTCTCATTTAAAATTTCTATTTTTAATAACCGAGAACTCTTCTAGGTTTCCTTCCACTAATCTTACCAAAGTATATATATATATATATATATATATATATATATATATATATATATATATATATATATATAGTGTGTGTGTGCGTGTGTTTATTTAGCAGCATTTTCTAATTTATGCAAACATTGTTAAAAATAACATAATTCGTCTGTTTAATTATACCTTTTTTTTCTCAATTTTTTATGGTCGCTTTGTATTAAAATAAAAAAAATAAGAAATATCCCATAGTTATCACGAGACTAAAAATACCATATGTAATTATTTTTCACTCCATGCTATTGAGAATTAATACACATTTGTGTAACTCTCCGATAAACCTGCAGGCTGAGTTTTCAAATGTATCCGTGAAACCGCAGATATCGATGGACGATCAAACTAATGTATAGTGTTCTTTGCTATATATATATATATATATATATAGAGAGAGAGAGAGGGAGAGACAGATGTGGGTATATATGTATATGTGAAGGTTGATTTAAAAAACAGATATCCGAGAGAATGTATGTAGAGTAATAAGGCAATAAGCAACGAATGAACTAAATAGAACAATAGAATTTCACAGATTTGTGCTTGTTCTTAATCAAAGTTACTGTGTGTGTGTTTTCTTGCTTCTACAACAACGTTTCCGGAATCCTTCTGCGCACATGAAATCGTTAGCCAAAAAAGAATCAGTCGACTTCCTTGATTTCCTAAACGAATCGACGATCTCTGAATAATCGACACCTGTGCTTGGAAACAAACACGCATCCACCCTTTACCTTTGAAACAAGAAAGTAGAAAGAATAGAAATTCCTCGAAGACATCTGCAACCTCTTCATTTCAATCTTTCGTTCGTTTGCTATGTTTTTATATGTACGTTCTCATATTCTCTCTCTTCGCAGCACAAAAAGGCCACACATTTTCTCCCTTGAGAACGAAAAAGATGATTATAATATTATCGCTTCCAGCTCGCATCCATTCTCCAAGGATTCTCCTTGTTTTGGGAATCGTAAGGAACTGAGGTCTGTGACTAAGATATTTTTTTTAAAAATCAATTGCGATGAGGTAAATGGATGGGCGTATCATGAAGAGAATTAAACCCCCAAAAGTCATAAACTGCGATTTAAAAATTACTGAAATAATAAAATTAGTATTCTTTTAAATGTTTTGGATTTCTGAAAGCCCCAACATGAAAGCTAGAGGTATCAGATTCCTGGTTATGGAAGATTAAAATAATCTTTACTTAACATTCTGTTAGCATTTATCGCTTTCATTCCTATGTATAAACAATTTGAAAGTGAGTTTAACTTCGATTATCTACCGGTAATATACACAAACTTATCTCTCCGATAAACCACACACATTACCAAGCTACGACAAATCAAATATTCGATGCATGTATAAAAATAATCAACCGAGAAAGCTATTTTGTCGTTTAAACGCAGTTAGCATATCAACATCGGGATTCGAAACCAGACTATCGTCATCGTAATCAGACACCTTTCCTCTGAACTAAAAAAACAAAATAGTAAGAGAAATTATCACGCTTCATGTATTTTTTGTTTACAATCTACGTTATTGATAACCTAAGAGAACTCAATTTTTTATAAAAGAGTAAGGTCGTACGCTATGTTGAAGCCGTTTTTTTTTATTTCAACTGTACTTAATACGCAAGTTGAGTTTTATATATATATATATATATATATATATATATATATATATATATATATATATTGTGTGTGTGTATTTAAGCAGCAGTTTCGCATTTATGCAAACATTGTTCAAAATAACAGTATTCGTCTGTTTAATTATACCTTTTTTATTTTCTCAATTTTTCTGACGGTCTTTTTTGTATTAAAATCAAAAAAAACTAATAAATAGTTCATAGGTTTCACGAACGCTTTCGATTCTTCGTTGAATCATCCTCAGGTGGCAAAAGTAAATGAACAGAACAGCTGGAGAAAAAAGAGAATTTTAAAAAGACAGCAGGGAGATCGTTTTCGCATTGTTCCAAGTTGTTGACGATTTAAATTCAGCTACGCTGGATGGCTTCACATAATAAAATCGCATTACGTTAAGCATTTCAAAATGTTACCACTGGTTTCACATGTGATGTTATTAATTTTATGTTGTTGTGTTTTCATGTAGAGAGCTTCGAGTATTTTTAATTTCTTAAAATTGGTTTGGGAATGTATAATTTTAGTGTTTTTAACTAGAATTTGTCTTGATCATTTAAGTTTGATAATGGGCAATCTATTTTTTTATTATAATTTAAAAAGGGAACAAATAACAAGATCGCAAAGCATCAGAGACAACGTTAACCTTGAGTTGGTGAAAATATTAGTAACCAATAATTGTTATGAATTCACAATAATGAAAGCATCTTATTCGCTAGTGAACTAGCCTTGAATTTTTTACTTCTTATCCGCTAAAAAAGTAATTAATTCAAACGTATCTTTGTTATCTGCTAAAAAGCAATGATAGGAAATTGTAACTAACTTCATTTTTATAATTTAGTTAAAAATAAGTATATTTAGTATAAAATAATTTGCTTGTTTGGACAGCCCTACTACATTATTCAGTACTGTCCATAGAGGCAAAGTCACAACAAATCATACTGTAATAAATGTTAATTTAACTTTAAACATGAAGTTAGCAACAGTAAAACCTTCACTTGTATATTTTGAAACAAACAATGTTGTAAATAGAGTATACTCAAAGGAAACATTTGCTTTTTCTGGACAGGATAGTTATAATATTCATGGCGCTCCAATGGTACTGATCAAACGACCATATATATATATATATATATATATATATATATATATATATATATATATATATATATATATATATATATATATATATAACAACGAGTTTTATTATTTATTTCAAGACTTCAACACTGGTGGCTATATGACAATGGGAGACACGTAGATAAAGATGTAGAGATATACTAGCAGATATACGCGATGGTTTCTGGGTATCAAATATCCTAAAGTTACGCATATACGGATTCACTATTATTACACAACAGTTAATACCAAATAAATGAAATTCTTTTTAAATCGTCTAAAATGTTGGCATTCTATATAAATATCGAAATATTTACCGCTTTTATAAATATTTAGATTATACTTTGTAAAGATATCTGAAATAATTTAGACGGTCAAGGTTATTCATTTCATTTTTAGAGTTCGATATATAATTAAAATTGTTTATACATTTTTAGTTTAAACAAAACTTTATTTAGAGTTTTTTCATAATATTCTTTTTTATATTTCCGTCTGCAAAAATGAAAATATTTTTAATGGAAATTGCTCCAGACAAGGCGTAAAATATGATTATCGCAAAGACAGGAGATGTCTATTGGCCGTAGTCTTGAAAAGACTACGGCTATAGGTAGGAGGAAAACAGTCAGCAGGAAGAGAGTTCCACAAGCCTGAAGTTCTTGGAAATAAGATACTAGAATAAGAAGCTGCATTACAATGAGATATGAAAACAGCGAATTGATGGAGACCACTAGACCAACGAGTCAAACGAGCTGGAACAAAGGAAGCAGGGAATAGACTCCATAATATTGAAGAACACATGCTATAATAGTATTTATAGAAAAGACTGAGACTAGCAACAACACGTATGTATAAGAGAGAGAGGGGGCTGCAGAGAAGAAGAAAGGGTAGGCATAATCAAATTAAATCTGAAATCTTCTATAAGAAATTATCAATGTTGTGAGAAAGATTATGTAATTACTTAACATTCATTAGATTCTGTAAATATATAAATTTTTTGCTTCAATTTTCAAACTTTGACCTCCGATCTTATTAATAGATTTTGCAAAGCAGATGTGAACAATAAGATGAAGTAATATACATCTGATCGTTAGTAAGATTTACTGAGAATTAATGACAAAAATATACGTGCAACTTTGTGTTCGCTTATTAACTTGACTCGAATTATTTGCATACTCTAAAGAGCTTCGCCACATCCTTAAAAACAACATTCCGACACTTATCACGACCTTGGGTCAGTCTTTCAGCTGTCAATGGCGGCATGCCAGTTTCAACCCTTATCTGGTCAGCTCATCTCTTTGGTCGTCGTCCTCTTGATCTTTCTTGAATTAAATGTTCTTGATATGATTTCTTTGCATGGCTGGTGACTGGTAGCAGGGAAACATATCCAAACTACGTTAATCTCTTCTTTTTTTGTATAACATTGTTGATGAGTCTGTTGATCTGCTGTTCTGATAGCTGCATTTTTATTCTATCCCGCAAAGTTACTTGAAGAATAGTTATTAACCATTTCATTACAAAGATATTGAGTTTCTTCTCATACTCTGCTAGTATAATCCATGTTTCACCTGGATATATCGGAGGTGGCGGTTGTTAAGTGGATAACGACGCAGACTGACGCAGTTCGAATCCAGTCGGTTCCGTAGAATCACTTCCACTTAAGGGTGTTAGTCACCATTACGTTGTCTCTCCTGTAAAAATGCCAACAAAAGAATCATATTTACTTTACTTGCATATACAGCAATAGGAAATATAAATGCATTAAGTCTTAACTTCAAAGACTTTGCTATGTACATTCTGCTCCATATTACTTTCTTTTAAGCATTCGAATGCAGTAGTTACTATTCTGATTATTCTGCTATATTCTGTGTACATAGCAGAAAGCAACAGCAGTATGACATAATGATAAATTAATGTGTGTATGTTATGTATGTATATATATATATATATATATATATATATATATATATATATATATATATATATATATAGGGTGGGCAAAAATAAGGGTCCTATTTTTAAAAATTCATAACTTTTTTATTTATTGATTTAAAAAAATTTTTTTTTTAGAATAAGTAAAGGACCCCTTCCGAAGCAAGCATGAGCCGTATTAGCCCTAAGGAACGTACCCTCATTTAGAAAACATTATTTTTGCTTAAAAAACTCAAAACAGTGTAAAAAACAATACTTTAGTTTTTGTAAGTTTTAAGAAGTCTTTTTCGGCTAAAATTTGTTTTGTTTATTTTTAAAAATCTCTCTACACACACATAAAGTTTGGTGAGTTTAACTTTTATTTTGTGGAAGTTATTCAAATTCAAGTTATTCAAATTTAAAGATAGGACCCTTATTTTGGCCCACCCTGTATATATATATATATGCTTTTAAGATGTTAAAGGAACCAGCAGCGCTGATAATGTCAACGTATCAGCAGAAACTGCATGTGAAATTAATGATAAATTAACGTATGTTTATTTCATTGCGCATGTGTAAGCTGTAAGACATTAACGTATTTTGATATATGTGCTTATTTCATGTTTAGGTATATATGTATTTATAAGATTTATGTTTGTCGTTTGAATATTTTTAGTGGCAGCTTTTATTTTGGCGTGAAATGTATTGTTTTTTTTGCTTAGTCTTCACTCGTGTTTTATATTTTTTCTACTCTGGATAACGTTTGGCCAAATACCTCTACAATGAATTTAAGAAAACCTTTATAAAACAGGTAATTTATAGACATAAATACCTGGATATGGTAGGTATCATTACGACCTATCCGATGAGGATCCTGGAACCACTTAGCCAAGAAACACTAAATCTTCGGAGGATGGGGTTTCGACTGCTTTGTTGTCTATTGAAGTATTATCTCCAAAGGATATATTACTACTCAAATTAAATGAGACATTTGCCTTTTAATAACCAACATTGTACCCTTACAGTTTGAATGCATCCAATTTTCATAATAGAACTAGATCGCCAGGGTTCATGAGAGTTCGTCTATTAGAGGCCCCGTGACCCTTCGTCCAAATAAAAGATCCATCCCCCTCACCCTCTCTCTCTCTCTCTTATTTGATGGTTTACGTCATCTTTTTGTGAGATCATTCACTGTGTCTGGTTTTTCCTCATCTCTCTGTTGACATCGATGACGTCATCCGATAGTGACATCATTATTTTGTGACGTCACCAGATGTGCGCGATAGCAAACAAGATAACAATATAACGGACAATATATCAAAAACAACCAGCAATATCCATAGCGTGTAAGTAGAATATAGTGTATCAATTTTTAAATGAATAATATTTGGTATCATAGGCGATGACAGCCGGTTTAACAATTCTGTTTGATAATTTGCAGTCAATGTTATATATAGTGTTATGAATTGCGTTGTAAATTATCAAATGTATACACATTTTCATGTAATGGAAAAATTGTTCTCCCCTAATGTTTTCATATTTCGATCCACGATTTCACTGTATGTTAATATCGATATTTGCAGCGACATTAAAAATATTTCTATCGCCAAAAAGTAACTTTGAGATGTCAGTTTTCATGCAAACGCTAACTTCATCCGTTTGAATTAACCTTATTGGAACAATGGAGAGTTTGACAGAAATCATCGGAAAGAAATATTGGAACATTACTATTTAATATAATGTATTATTCTAGTATCCCGTGGCACACAGACACATGCGCACACTGCTTATGAACACAACATATCATAACCCTAACCCTAGACCCTAATCCTAACCCTAACTCTAACACTGCTTTTGAACACAACATATCATAACCCTAACCCTGACTCTTACCTCCGCCACTCCTTTCGGGTTTCAGCCGCTCTTATGCATTCCGTGATGTTGCTCTCTCACCTATTTTTTTCTGCCGGTAAATTTCTCATCTGCCGTTAGCATGTAAATTTCTCACATCAATTTATCACTTCCGCCCTACTGACCGGTGGGTAACACGGTCGTAGTTGATCCGACCCTTATCCGATCCCTCATGAGATGGATATTAGTTGTATTCATTTTAATATAACTAGGGCGTTTTAAACTGTCGAGCCTATTATTCTTCCAACTATTTTAAGTGGGCTTCTCCACCGTCGCACTGCGTCAGAAGATTCTTGCGACGTTATCCTCTGCCATCCACCCCTCTACATTTTCATGCACTTAAATATAGAGTGACGTTCTATCATGGTCATCAAACCCATGATGATTTAGACGATTTAAATGTTTCATATTGGTTAATTAGTACTGAAATACCTCCAAATTTGATCCGTATTAGATTCATTTTTATTTCTTTAGGAACCAAAAAGATGCCACATCAGATCTCTTATAAAATATTAACTGCGGTGCTTAATACTGTTGACTGAATTGCAAATTTTAATAGTAACATACGAATTAACAGAAACTCTAGAAAAATAAAGCTCATAATATTATAACGAATAGCTTTGGTAATGACGAAAATAGAAAGTTGGTTGTCAAACGAGTCAAAGGTTAATATTGAAATCAATGGCAAGAGGTGACCAGCGTAGTGATAAATATTAGAGCGACTAGATAAACTAGTATATAAAACGGTTAGTTGAGGATAAACAGTAAAGGAAAGTGCAATCGGGATCAGCTTGCTGAACTTGAGGTTAGGATTACAAGACTGTGGGACTTATAGTTAATAATTAATTAATTAATTTCAGGAGAGTAGAAATTGAACCTTGGATTTACTTAAAGCAGCCTCAAAACTCTCGCTTCCTTTATTTGGTCTTTCACTTCTCACATTTTATGTATGATGTTTCGGACAAAGGGGGAAGAATTGCTGTTTTTTGGGTCGGAATCTATCCATCTAGCACTTATCGTTGGCTATTTTCTTATCTTGAAGTGGTATTGTTTAGTTCCTTATATCAAGTGGTTTCCTGCCTTGTTATGGAACAAGTTCCATAGCAAAATGGAGAAATCGAAATAGCATCACGTGTCTGAAAGAGAGAGGGAGATAGAGAGAAACTGACAGTTCCTTGGAAAAACATCACGTGTTAACATGTTAAATTGAAATTCGCTGATTATTAGTAAGTCTCTTTACCCCCTCCCACCCTACCGGTAAGTGATTTTGAAATAAAGATCAAGTCGGATAAACCTCCTCTGTCTTCATCAGTTTTGTTTTTACTTAGCCATTTTGGAAGTATAAATAAGGAGCTTCGATTTCAGGACGAAAAAGCACCAGTCTGAGAAAATCACAAAGCGGGGGGGGGGTAGAGAGGGCATGTTCTAGGACAAGCAGCTAACATTGTATGGATAGTAATCGTGAACTTTCATGTGTTTTTGTAATAATGACGACAGCTTATTTTTCTGCATGTATGACACAAGGTTAAAATGCAACAGTAGTAGTTAAGGTGTTTCAAGGAGTTCGGCCGTAACTCTACATTTTTCCGAGATTAAATCATTCACAAAAAATAAAATAAAGATGAAGAAAACATTAAAAAACTTAATTGTATGGATGTCGCCCCGGTAGGCACAGTGTCGATGGATTCTGTATGTGCTATCGGAATCAAGTAGAGTCTGTTGTTGTTGTTCCTGTTGTTATTTTGTTGTTATTTTATACTAATGTATAATCGCTTATCAAGGCTATACGGCTATTCGAGGTAATGGGTTGATGTGTATTCAGTTGGCGAAAAACAATGGGTTAAATGGTCAGAATTTGATTATTTAAGTGGACAACTCGATCACAATTTGTGAATATTAGACTTAAAAACGACCATGTTGTATTCGACTGGAATGCAGTCTCTGTGTATTCCACAGATGGAATGTTATTTGTTCATGGAAATTCCGTGCAGTTTTAGGAACACAGAAGAAGGAAAGAAACTTTTTGACTGGTTGAAGCTAGAATAGTTTTTGCTGTGATTGTTTTACAGGCGGTAACTTCAGTCGAGCAGCTATCATGAAAATAACTATATAATATCGTAGGACTACCATCGTATCGTATGTTCTGTTAGAAAGGGGCTGTAGAGAAGAGACGATTACCCCCCACTAGACTTCAAAAATTATTATGGACTCTGTTTAGGAGGGATAGAGTGATTTGAGCAACACCTCCTCGGATTTGGCAACACTACTCCATCCCAAGACTATCTGGCCTTTGTAGATGTAGAGGATTGTGTCAAGAGTGAGGTACTTTCTATACCAGTAGAAATATACATTTTTCCTGCGACCTTAAAAAGGTATTTGATGTAAGTTTTCGATTTCAAGTTTGAGTGAAGGTCAATACTAGTAGCTTATCAAAGCAGGGAGCTTCTTCAAGGATTGAACCATTTATTTAGACGCGACAAAATCGAGGATCCGAGCATTGCTGATGAAAGGAGAGAAGCTTGGTTTTAGATGCATTAAAAGTAACAAGCCACCTTTTCCCACATTGCACCACGTGCTCAAGGTCGGAAGAAATAGAACCAGAAAGATATTCATCGCCAATGCTTATCGAAAGTTCTACAATAGCTGATGGTGTCGTCTGCGTATATTTCAATGAATTATATCAGAATATGATTTAGATGATTATTGATGAATATCATGAAGACTGTTGGGCCCAGTATAGATCCTTGATGCGCCCCAACATTTATACTATGTGCTTCTGACTTCTGCACATAAACAACTACCTTCATAGACTTATCAGAAAGAAAGGAGTTGATAGTTGAAAGGACATTTTCAGATATTCTATAGCTACCAAGCTTGTTAAGTTAACCTTTGTGCAAACTCTATCGAAGGCCTTTGATATATCAAGAGCTATCACCCTATCTACCGTCGATATATTCACTGATTCTGTGCTATATTACAGGCAGGGCGTCGGCTGTTGATCTTGCAAAGCGAAATCCATATCGCTTGTCACTAAGTAGATTGTTTTTACTCAGGTGGTTGACAACTTCTTCATTTATTACAGATTGAAGCAACTTACTCATGGCGTAGAGGAGACCGATAGTTATATACTGAGATGCAAAAGACCGATCTCCAGTATTTTTAAATACTTGAAAGACTGGCGACGTTTTTCAATGTTATGGGAGCATTTTTACTTTCATCAACGATTGAACAACGTTTTAAGAATATGAGCTAGTTTCGATTGCAGCTTCTTTAGCACTATGACTGGAATGCTGTCAGGACCAGTAGTCTTGATGGCATCCAGATTTTTGATAAGTTGTGAAACTTCTCGAACAGATATGTTGATGTCGCTTAGAGTATTTACGGTTATAAGCGGGAATTCTGGAGGAATGAGGTCCTGATCGCAATGGGTAGAATTTGATGCAAAGTTCTTTGCGAAAAGTTTGGCTTTATCGGATGCTGACCATATCACCGTTTTAATTTGTTCAGAACCGTATATATTATTCGACTAACCACGTGGGGACCAAACCTCTGCGTAGCCACGCTAGATTTAATAGTTTGTGCATAGTACTCTATTGCGTTTCCTATTACCCTTTTACAGTAGTTTCGGGCGGTCTTAAAGGCGACTTTAATTCTAGAGCATCTATCTCTTTAAAAGCAATTGAAATAGTAATTTCTGTGAGCAATTGCGGTGACACATTCAGGGTGGTACCATGGCTGGCTGTATTGCCCATGTTGAAATTTGCCAATGTCAATACCAGCGATTAATAAGTCAGTTTTATTGGATGCTATAAAGGTTACATTCGTTTTGACAATTGAAAGCAGAGGAATTTCAGATGTGAAAGATCTGATGCTATCCCAATCAGCCCTCGACTACTAATGAATGCCGTACTATGAGTAAGTGCGACACGGAAGCACATATAGGGCAACTCAGGGTCTGCATTAAAGATGGCTCAACAATAAAGGTAAACCGTCCCTAATTTAAGCAAACATTCCGGTCTAATGGCGATCGTGCTGGTCGGGTTTTGAGGTCATGTTTCTTGTCGTTATTGATTTTTTGTACAGATTTCGGTTATTGTTTTTTGTCAATCAAAGGAAAACTGAGAACGTTTATTTTGAAAGATGAGCATTATTTTCAGTGGGGGTTGTTTTTGAAACGGTTTCTCTCTGTTTCCAATTTGGCTTTTCTAGTCGCAACGAACGTTTCTGTATAAAAAAGCAAGAAAACATATTTAGAATGTCTCAGATTTTACCAGCTGCAGATGTAAACATATAAGCACAAGACATATCACGTATTGGTATATAAATGCTTTGAGAAACACATATACAACAAATATGAACGCAAATACATATGTATATCTATATATATATATATATATATATATATATATATATATATATGTATATCTATATATATATATATATATATGTATATATATATATATATATAGTAGTATAAAAATATATTTATGACAAGTAAGCTAAATATATATATAATGAATAATAATACATAATTGTCATTAGTATATATGGTAAGTAAGCGATTTGATGAATATGTTTTAATACTACGTATAAGCTCTATTACGCATAG
This sequence comes from Sepiola atlantica, assembly GCA_963556195.1. NCBI lineage: Eukaryota > Metazoa > Mollusca > Cephalopoda > Sepiida > Sepiolidae > Sepiola > Sepiola atlantica. Next base: position 180,674,782 of record OY744517.1, read on the forward strand.
ATCAGTGTTGAAGTAAATACCGAAAATGTATATACGTAATATGTATTACTTTATAATAGTGTATGTATATATACATCAAATAATACATTATATATATACATATATATATATATATATATATATATATATATATATATATATTATTATTATTATTATTATTTCATGTATCCACATCAAATTTTATGAGGAGATATAATTTTTTATGTATCAATTTTCAGTATTTACTTCAACAGCGCTCGATACGTAAGTAGAGCTAGGTAGTAAGCTATGAAAATATATTTATTGCAATTAAGCTACATAGAGGCTCCCGCGTATCATTCCTGGGGGAATCCTCAAGCTAAAAGGCATTTTAGCCTGAATATTCCCCCTGGTGATAAAACGCGGGCGCCTCTGTGTAGCTTAATTGCCATGAATATATTTTCATAGCTTACTATATATATATATATATATATATATATATATATATATATATATATTCTGCAAGCTTCAAGACTGAAATAGCATTTTCCTTGGTGCGTCACGTGTCGATGCGTCTACACATCTTCGTAAGAGATTCTGGCTGTCCGTAGATTCGTCCGTCGATCTGTCACACTGTCATCCGCCATATTATATAGACGAGCACACACACAACCACACACACACACACACACACATATATATATATATATATATATATATATATATATATATATATATATATATATATATATATATATACGGACAGCCATAATCTCTTACGAAGATGTGTAGACGCATCGACACGTGACGCACCAAAGAAAATGCTATTTCAATCTTGAAGCTTGCAGAATGGCGATAATGCTATTCCTAAGTTAAACTTGACCAACTGACGAAAATTCTATTTCTAACTAAAGCGTGATACATCGCCGGATTAACAGACGAAAGGATGAAGCCTCTTATAGAGATGTGTGCTGAATCTGAAAACACTATTTATATAGCGTGACAGACAAACGGAATTTTGAGTTTTAACTGAAACATGACAGACCGATTGTTGAATAGCTTTAACTATAAATCAGTCAAGTCGATAATTTTTCTGTGTTCTCCGGACATGTTTCATTCAACCATAAATGTCAGATATTGGTAAAAAGGCCCCTATAAAGACTGTCGCGAAGGGCGGACTTTCAGATGATGCGCAGTCCATCAGGGAAACACAAGAGATTTTCTTTGTGGATTTTGATGTCTATTTTTGTCGACTGGATGTTGCTGCTTCTATCTACAAGTTCCTTGACAGACTTAACTTCTCTTATTGATTGTAACTTGTGAATTTTTTTTATCAACATTAATGTAGAGGTCAATCTCACCGGCAGCTTTTTTGATTAGATGGAAAAGTTTTCAAACCTTACCAGTCGTATCTGACAACAAGGAAAGGCATCAGCGTATGATATTTATTTTGCTGTGTGAAGTGAACTTCTTGGTCTTTCAAATTAAACCCCAGATCCGCCTCTAGATTAGCAGGTGAAAATATAGTAGCTTTTTTGTTTAACATGTTGATCTCTGTTCCACATCTCATAGGAATTGGTTCCCTGTTTATGAAGTTATATTTCGAATTTTCATTCATATATAATAGGTGCAACTCGTGTTTGAGTATTGTAATCACTTGCTATCCCTAGCAGATATGAAACGAGAAAATAGGTGTTTTCTAATCGTGACGCTTTTCATCAAGAGATGCTTGTCTGTATTTGAAGTGTTTTTATCTTAAATAATGAAAGGCTTTGACACAAAGCTAAACCCACTTTCCGAACAACGAATGGATGTAATCAAAATTGACAGCTGGTTCACATCATTGGATCAAATCGAAATCGTAGCTTTTACTTCAAAGTAAACTACTAGAGAATCAACACATCCCGTATAAACGAACAAGTGCCATTTTCATTTGCTTGAATCGGGTGTTGACATTTGTTTCTATAATTCTGTTATTTTTAATCAGGAATTCACAGGAAGGACCACATAGAGGTTGTCGTAATTCTCAAAAAGTTATGTTATCATGCATATGGTCAAAAATATATATGTTTCTATGTCAACGTCAATGATTTGAGAAGGGGGAGAACGCTCTATATTATAATTGTTATAACAGATTTTGTCTGTCTGTCCGTATATATATTGTTCACTTATGGGCTCCAAACCGTACGAAGGGATTGCACAAACTTTTGGAGGAATCATCCTTGAGAATATGTTAATACTACTACTGCTAATTCTAAAACAACAACCACGTATAGGTTCCAAGACTAGTAAACATAATTTCAATGTAGAATCCTTTGAATAGCAAGTATTTTATAACACACCCTATCCAAAGAATTCTTCACTGCAATTCATAATAATACTAATTCAACTACATGTCCCACTACTTTATCTACATATAAAACTATTAATGTAAACACTTACAGCAAATATATTAGTCAAAATTGCACTGAATTCAGTAAGAACATTTTTTTGAGTGCTGGATATTCCATGTCAAGATCAAAATACTAGTGATTATTTTAGTCATTCTTCTAATATCAATTGTTTATGAAGGATAAATGTAAGTTAAAGGCAGTTCAAATATTAACGGTATAAAGACAATAATGGATGCTCACTGACCGATAAATAACATCTTTCTGAAATAACGATCAATAATCACATTTAATGACCAATTTTGATCAATTTATGATATATAGCTTATTTCATGTAACAGATTTAGTTAAAAAGCAGTAATTATGCATATTTTTATGTATGTATCATCTAGGAGTTTGTAAAGTACTTTTTGAGAAGTTTACGTATTTTCAAAGTTGTGAGCGCTGGTGTCATTTAATGTGTAAGTTACTGGAGATGTTAGTGATGCTGTCGAGGCCGGTCCATTTATTGCCTACCTCTAGGGATCTGCTCCAAATATTTACTTCTTACGGCGACTGACGCGACCAGTTTATTAAAAAAAATTTTTTTTATGAACACAAGATTGGAATACCTCTCCCTTTTTGTTGATACAGTTTTTTTCGGTCGGTCATTAATAGCTTCAAGATGCAAATACTGCAGTTTTTTCGAGATCGACGAGTACGCTTAACGTTGTCCTATTATTTTCACGTTCATGGTGAAAAGAGATCAGCGCTTTTTAAAATCTCAGACTCGGGTCGCGAGAGTCGTTTATGAGAGTTTGGCCTCGTTTCTGAACGTATGTGTGTGCATATTATATTTGTTTAAAACTCCCCTGTGTCATACCTATGTATGGTCTTGTTTTCGGGCATAGCCAGTTACTATTTATTGTGATTACTTATTGATTTATCACTAATAATTTTTAGATTATCAAAAAGTAATTTGGAAATTAATTATATTATTTTTATGATTAAGTATTCATTTGCTCTGTAATAGTTGGTAAATTGTTGTCACCTCAAACGTTACGTCGTTGTGTTGTTATAACGGTGCTAACCAACTCTTTCCTGATTTTATCAACACATGTGTTCCACTTCGAACATTTGTTAATATTCATATTCTACTAATTCAATTGGTCAGATTTGAAAAATAGTAAGTTACTATTATTTTAAACCTGAGTGATTCTGTGTACAACATAAAATGAATGTAAAAACGATGCTTGATTTTTTTCAGAATAGATACTATCTAAATAAGTCGACAAAAACTTAAGAAATGAGGATTAGATGGATAACTTGTACTAGTTGGATAATCCGGATAACTGTTCCTATCTTAGAACAACGTGACGCAAACGATAAAGTACTAAGCCAAATCAGTTGTAGAGTTTTAAGGTTCAATCCTCAGTCTAGGTGATACTAAGAATATAATTAAGAAAATACTTCTACCTGGACATGGCTGACGGAGTGAGAGCACTGTACCCCTGTTGATTAAATAAAAGGTTTTGTTCGAAATGCCGCACAAATTGCCAAGTTCGACATTAAGATTCTCAAATTCGACAAGACGCATCTAAAGAATGTGGGAGATTACATCGGCCAAAACGTTGTGAGGATAACATCCAAGATTAGAACAGTAGTCCGAATAATTCAAATAATACTAAACGAATAGACCACCAGAAAAGCAATTTTTTCTCGACTAAATGTTGATTTACCTCATTCAATGCGTAGGCAGAGAAGACTTTTTATATTTATAGCGTATGAAATAGACTTTTGATTTCTCAAATAAAATTCTACAATTCGATTCCTTTATCATATGTTCAAGTTTTCTAACACACATTTCCAAGAGTGTAGCTGTTAATACATAAAATTTTAAAAATGTAATACATTTTTATGAAAAAGCAAATGAATATGTTTATTGTTGACGTAACGCTTTTTCGTCAACGTAACGCTTCCGTTAGATACGCAGTCAGTGTTAACGTAACGCCGGCTATTTTTTGTTGTTATCTCCTTTTTCGTGTTATCGTCTGCTTGCGATCCGCCATCTTAACAACAGCTGCATATTATCTGTGTGTGTGTTTTTCAACGATGTTACCGCATTGAAGCCTGGAGATAATTTAGCCAACGCATCATCCCGGTTCCTCTTCCCTCAGCATCTGCCGTCTTGACAACGCTGCTGCTGATGATGATGCCAGTGTCTGTAATCGATGCAATCATTATTGCACCTGTTTGTACTAAGAAATATGCCACATTCAGAACTCGCGTTTTGTAAAAAAGACAATATTTTAGATAGTGAATAAAGGGTGGGAGACAGAAATGGCTCTGATTGGTTGAGTAAAATTGCGTTTTACGGGAAGGGAGAATTTTTAAAATAGTAAGCTATTAAGTATTCAGTTGGTGTTTCGGGAGAGGGGATTATTTAAAATAGTGAATTGTTTAGTAATCAGCTGGTGTTTAAGAAGAGGAGTGCATTTTAAAAAAAAAGTGAGCTGTTAAGTATTCAGTTGGTGTTTAGGAAGACGTGTGTATATAAAATTCTAATCTGTTAAGTATTCAGTTGGCGTTTCTGGATAGGTGTGTATTTAAAATAGTTAGTTGTTAAGTATTCAGTTGGTATTTACGGAGAGGTGTGTATTTAAAATTTTAAAAAAACTGCTATTATTTTAGTGTTTAGAAGCAGCGGCATACAGAAACCCGCCCTGGAGTCTGTTAGTATGGGTGACACGATCAGGAAATATCAATTGAAATTTCCTCGCAGAAATAGAACCATTTTGAAAAGTCGGTTGATCTTTCGTCTACAGAGTTCGCAAAGAGTGTACAGCCTCACATTGTAAGGTATCACTCTTATTAAAAATTATGAGACATTTCAAACACACTCTTAGAACATGAGTTTATTCGGCACATCTAGCACACCGCTAATGGTAATCCTAAAAGATACATGAGGTTAGTTGCAAAAGAACACACTGTATCGTAAGGAACAATCTGAAATGGTGTCCATAAAGACATCATATATAACAAGTGTTATATGCGGAGTACACATCGGTTTAGGTAAGAAAATGAAAATGAAAATCACTGTATGAGTACTTATAGACCCTAAACAAATTTTAACATCTAGCATCGCTTTCATAAACACATTAACCATACAATCTGGTTCCTCAACCTTTCAGATCTTAATACTATGTAGCCAAAATGTTAATAGGAATTTCATAAAACTAAATGATCATTAAAATCTTCATAGTAAGAGTGATGTCTAATATGAACAAGGACCACCTGATCATAGCACTGTAAGCGATTCATATCTTGTACAAAAACCGAAGGAAACATTATTGAATGGAATTACAAAACAATGTATTTATTACTATCGTCCAAAACGTTTGTTTTTTTTCAGTAAAAAAGTTCTTTTCTGTCTCTGATTGTTATTGTGTGTATGCATAAATCCGTCCTAAAATACGTTACGTATCCTACACACACACACACACACACACATACATATATATATATATATATATATATATATATATATATATATATATAAATATATAAGGTAATTTATAGAATGCAATACAATGCAGAAGCATAACGGATAGACAAAACTGAAGCAAATTACGACATATAACGGTGGAATGAGTTATTTGATTTCACTTTTTTTATTAATACAATATATATATATATATATATATATATATATATATATATATATATATATATGTACATTATATTAAATCTTACTTGCGTGTGATGGAAGTTCTATATAGTATGATATTTTAGGAACATTTCCCTTGGTCAGATGTGTGTTCAACCCTAGTCCAACCGCGCATATAGAGGCCGACCAACATGGCTACTCCACAGAAAATGAAATTAATTTTAAATCTGATTAAAATCAACAATCACATTTTGTTCCCTTCTTTTTCCTTAAATTTGCCGTCAAGTCCATTGTTCCATTTACATTCATATATCAAGGATAATATTAATATTTTTTAATTTTCTTAAATTACGTCTGACGAAGCAAAAAGTTCTAGAAATATCATAATATACAGAACTTCCATAAGACTATACTGACGCAAGTAAGATATGATATAATGTAAATATATATATATATATATATATATATATATATATATATATATATATATAGTAGAATGAATATGAAACTAAAAGTGAGCTTTTAGTCAATAGAACCTATAGTGAAATGGTTTAAGCTCAATATACGAGAAAGAGCAATTATAAAGATAGATGAACGAAGAGTGGTAAACATGTACGAATGTCCAGATTTATTTCAAACTTCGATTGTTCAGTGCAAGGTATACGAACTTTTTTTCATCCTCCATTTTCTTAATAATATATGTTTTCAAATGTTGAATTTTGACTTTCATACTGCCAACTTATCTATCTGTATAATTCCTCTGATGATAAGAAGTCGATCTTTGAAAAGCCTTGGCTTAAGGAAAGAATAATAAACATAATTTTATTACAGAATATACCTTGCACTGAACAATCGAAATTTGAAATAAATCTGGACATTCGTACATGTTTATCACTCTTCATTCATCATTTTTTACATACATATATATATATATATATATTGCATTAATAAAAAGGTGAAACTACATAACTTATTCCATCGTTATGTGTCTTAATTTGCTTCAGTTTGTGTCTATCCATTACACATCTACATTGTATTACCTTCTATAAATTACTTTTATTTATACACACTAAACAATGATTCAAGCAAACTACATTAACCTTTTATATATAAGAAGGTTCGATCCTTTTCTAAGTTAGCCATGCTGATGACGGCTGTGCGCCAGAAACACGTGTCCATGTGTTACTTTTATGTACGTGTAAATATATATATATATATATATATATATATATATAATGTAATTATATATATATATATATATATAAATATATATATATATATATACTGATTACGAAGGTTGCATGTTTATCTATTTTAATTGTGCATTCCTCTTTAGTTGTGATGCTGTAGAATGCTATATATTTATAGACTGGTGTGTGGCTTAAATTTGGGTGCGACAGACTGTGATTATTTACAGAATTGGAATGTATTAATGTTATTAAAAGAAGGCACGAATACACAATAAAAACATATAAACATGCAACGTCCATAATAAGCAATTAAGTTGCATTTAAATAATACTAAGTTACAAGTAAGGCCCATACATCCATATATATTGTCCCCGTAAACTCGGTACTGCCCCTAAAAGGGGCAAATCCAGAGAACACGCTGGACGATAAAAAAGAGTGATTATCGCCGTCTATTCCATTTTTCGATCTGCCTGTATTCCATGAGACGCTGACACTTTTAAATGGGTTGTAAAGGCCTTTTCAAAACAGGTAAGGCCTACCCGTGTCAATGAAACTATGGTGCATTGATTTCTTTTTAATATACCCTAGATTTATATATTTATGAAGCTAGGTATTTTTATATCTTCATATATTTGTATGTACAGGATTCACTCCTAAACGAAACAAATCATTATGAATTTTAGTGCACAGATGTAAACCATAGGTGTCCAAATGTGCATTATATTTAGTATTATTTATTTTTCATTCAAATGGGGTAGAAGGGGAGCTCTTTCGGAAAAATTCACATACCTTTGAGTTTTGTGAATTGTTAGCAATAATTATTAGACATCAAATAATAAATATTCTTCAATTTTTTTAGAGTGTTATGAAATGGTTTTAGGGGATATAATATAGGAAAAAATCCCATTTTTTAATTCAAATATATCAGATTCGCATTTTTTCGAATCAAAAGAATGTAATAGAATTTGATCAAAATTTGAATAGGGATTCTAGGCATAAGTATACTTATATCTAGATTTAAATCTTTGAATGGTTACATAAAATTTGTGTAATACTGTTCTCTGCGGAGAATTAATTTTACCCGTCTTAAGATGAGTATTCTTTTAAGTAAGCGCAATCTCGTACCGAAAGTGAGAAAAAAAACACCTCATAAACCGACTGCAACAACTAAACCGGCTGTCCAATAAGATCGGATCTACAAACTACACTGAAGAGGCCAATTATATCTTGGCGAAATTTATCTGTACTATAAACTAAAAAATGAAAGTTTTTTAAAAATAGTTTTAAAAAATCGGTATCGATTTTTCTTTTTTTAATAAAAAAAAATATCGCATCTTTAAACTTGCTTTAAAAGGTATTTTATTTTACCTTACCCCTTGTTCTTAAATGTATATGTATATATATATATATATATAATTATATTACCACATAACATACATTGTGTATATTTGTCCATGTTACAACCGGGCTCAAATAAGAGAATAATGATGATGAAAATACAGTTTCGCCTGGCGATACAAAAGCTATCCTCTTCCGTAGTAAGTAATCTCCCGGGAATTTCACACTGAATCTTTGAATGAAACGATTACATTGCTTGTGAGTTTAACAATATTTATGAAACGCACTATCAACATAGAGGAGATTGGTTGAATCATGTTATTTACTTGACATTAGAATGAATGGTCTGTTCTCTCGATGATTCTATATTGAGGATTGTATCATGAGATTTCAGTGAAAATCGCCAAAAGGTGGCGACAAGAAGTTGTTGGAAAATTGCAGAAGGCAGAGAAGGAATGAAAAAGAAAATACAGAAATAACTTTCACGTTATTTCCTCTGGTAAGCAGACTGGTATTCTTGAAACATCTGGTCGAGGCAGAAACCAATACTTTGGCATCTAACCTTAGAAAAAAGCAGAACTGTAAATGCTATTCCGTTCATAATCGCTATGCCACCTGTTTGTACTGAGAAAAAAAAAACGTTATCTATGGAAAGTGGGGGGGGCTCTTTCTTTGTATTTTTGTATAATCAACGCAGTTTTTATTTGGCATCTTTAGACACTTTTTATTAATAAAGACGTCCACGTTGGTATCATTCAGTAGTTTATTATTCTACAACAGAACAATCGTGTTGCTTCTCACGGACTTTAGAAGAGAAACAGTCCGCAGTCGTTTAAGTCAGTATAGGTAAAATCATTGTAAATAAAATTATTATCTAAAAATAACGAGAAACATTTAACTTTTTGTTTAATTTTAGTTCAGTCGAAGTTCTCATAAATCAAGGGGCCTCTTCCCGGGGCTAACAATGTCCTAATAAGTATGAATGACCCGAAAATACAGGATCATTTTATGTTAAAAGTATATACGAAACTGATCCCCCCTCTAAATATTAAAATAATTGATTTTTTCCTTCTTTTCGCTAAAATGTACAAGGTGTTTACATGTAATCGCCCCTAAAAGTAGAATCTCATTTTTTTAAGGATTGGTGATTTAGCTGAGGGTGTTAATCTACAAATGTACTAAAGTTTGCTGTTAAAATTGTGTAATTCTTTGAGTAAAAATATATTGTTTAACTATACGATTTAATTGATACACGGGTAGCTAGTATATACATATATACCCTGGAAGAATACCCACCCAGTAAACAGATTTGCACAATTTTATGTAATTGTAATTCAGGGAATCTTACTTAATTGGTGTCTAATTAATTTGATACATTTGAATTTTCAAATGGGGGTACCCATATGATGCTACCTAAAACAGCTTTAAAATACACCAGATAAACTTAAATTTGGGGTACATTTATTAAGTGATGTCGAATTCCTATTGATAATTTTTTTTTTAATCGGAAGTACATGAATTTTCGCAAAGAGATTTTCATAAAACTAAATTAAACTGATTATAGCCCATATTACATATTCTCACACTTTACAACTTTGTTCCAAAATTCATTATGATCAGTTAATTAGTTAAGGTGTGAATCCTGTGCACACAAACATATAAATATAGAGATATACCGTAACTATATATATATATATATATATATATATATATATATATATATATATATATATATATATATATATATATATATATATATATATATATATATATATATATATATATATATATATAGGGTGATTCATAAGTGACTTCACTTAGCTATTTAAAATGTCATTTACAATTGAAGAGCGAATTTTTATTGTTATTCATGTGGACAAATGAGATGAATCTCCCACACTTGTTGAAAGGCAATGGAAACGTGATGTGAACAGAAAGCCTCATTCGCACAACACCATAATGAATCAAATAGGCTACAAAGAGTCGTAAATTCCTTGCAAAACAGAATGGAGCTATACATGCAGAACGAAGGTGGAAATTTTAAAAATTTGCTGTAATTTTAAACTCCCATAAATGAATTTGTTGAATAAACTTTCTGTTTTGTATTACCGTAGTTTTTAACTTTAGAATTTCAAAAATAAATAGCTGACTTATGAATCACCCTGTATATATACAATTTCCTAAAAACGGTTGAGAAACCGAAAGCGCTAAAGGAATGGTCCATGACATAGCGCTAGGTTTGACCATTATACCAATTAACACCCGAGAACCGCAAAATTGCTCGCCGCGTCGAGAGATTACCGAGAAAGATTGCAAAACGAGAGAGCTCCGTGGTCTTTAACGAAACTTGTATAATAAGACTTGATATATATATATATATATATATATATATATATATATATATATATATATATATATATATCGTAACAATACAACATAGAACAAATTACTTTCTGAGCCTAACCACGACCGATATTAAGCTGGCCTGTTCGATAGAAAATGAGGTCATATGCTTTAGTTGGTTAAGCGTGACATGCTGACAATTCTTTTTTCAATTAGAAAACTTTTAAAAATGCATTAAAAAGTAAAAAAGTAAGACAATCCAATTCATACCGAAACTAAACTCAATATTAATTTACAAAAACAACAACATCAGAAAACAAGAATTAATTCAAAAAGGAATAGTTAAGTCGGGTGTGGTTGCTGTGTTAAACTAATTAAACAGAATGTTGTTTCATGAATTTTAAAGAGTAAAATTCATTTAATTTGATTGTTATTAATGTGAGAAAAATGTATTTATAGAATTTATTAAAATAAAAACATGCAATGATCATCATATTTTTAAGTTACAATACAAACTTATTTATTGTGTAGAAAATATTGTTGGTTACGATGGGTTTTTAACTTTTTAAGCAGAATACAATCAAATCGTACCATTATGAATTCAGGGAATAAACAAACAAATTCAAAACAAACGATAAATAATTACAAAATGAAATCAAACGATGAATAATTTTTTTTTAAATGAGTTAGTTTACAAGTTTATATTGAAGCAGTTAGCTATTAAACTGGCTGCCAAATTTTAGCGACTAGTTTTTTTCTGATTTATCAAGCGGCGACAGAGTAAATTAATCCACTGCATTAATTTGCTGTTTGATTTTTGCGGATTTTTTTAAAAATATAAATTTGTTTTCTGTTTTTTTTGTGGATTAAATTATATTTTAAAGACAATGTCTTCTGCAATAATCTACATTGGATGTGTCATTATTATAATGTTTAAATTGAAATATATTTCAATTTCATTTTTAATAAACATTGTTTGATTTTATTATTTGTTTCTTACAAAAAATACCCTCCCTTTACTCCTCCAATAACCCTAAGTCCGAGTGCTAACATTTTAAATAAAGAGTTTGATTTTATTATTTAGTTATTAATATTTGCTCAATTAAAATTAAAACAAAAAAACAAATCCGTAAAAATAAAACAAATTAAAACAGCGGATTAATTTGCACTGTTACTGCTTGGCAAATCAGACAAAACTAGTTTGTAAAATGCACAAGATCAAGCGACACCATGTCGTTTTAAAAAAAAAGAAGGAAAAAATGGTCTATTATCCTGATGAAGATTCCTGTGTGAATCGAAAATTTGAATTTAAATAAATAATATGTTTATTTTTTTAAAAAAAAGCTTCTGCATTTTACTGGTTTCAAAAACCGTTTAAAATTACAAAATTTAAATGCATTCTATACAGTGGAAACAATTAAATATACTTATAATGTGCGACCAGAGCACACACACCACTTGTGGACATTATTAACGAGCTTCGTAAACAACTGAAGCACAAGATCAAGCGACACCATGTCGTTTTAAAAAGAAGGAAGAACAAATAATGTTGTCTATTATTCTGATGAAGATTCCTGTGTGAATCGAAAATTTGAATTTAAATAAATAATATGTTTATTTTTAAAAAATCCTCGGAATTTTACTGATTTCAAAAACCGTTTCAAATTACAAAATCGAAATGCATTCTATACAGTGGAAACATTTTACTAATATATATATATATATATATATATATATATATATATATATATATATATATATATATATATGATTTTACTAGTCTCACCTGAAATTTGTTCTTAGTAATATGTAAGCATGAAGATTATCGTAAATAACATCTGGTTGTTTGAAAAATACGTGAAAGAAACGGTGCTTAATGTGTGTCCTTCCAGGAATTCTAGCATTAAGTCAGCAACGAGCATCTGCAACAGACTTTTGCTTCATCACCTGAACTTGCAGAATCAAGTTGTATGCAAACGCGCGCGTACACATACACACACACAAACACATACAAACATTTGATGCGGTGTTTACTTCAAGAATGCTCGATACATGAGTAGTATGAAAATACACTTTTGGACAAAAAGCTACAGAGAAACTTTTGTTCCGCTTCAAACAGCTCATCAGGCAACAGAGGCGAAACACAAAAGTTTCTGAGTAGCTTTGTTTGCCATAAGTATATTGTTATACTAAGTACATATATATATATATATATATATATATATATATATATATATATATATATATATGATCGACTCTCCCGTCGATTGCGACGTATGAGTACCCCGCAAGTAGCTGGCCGCGCGTGTAATTGTGAAGCAAGGGTTGCGCAATCTACAACACCTCTCTTGAGTCGACACTGCTTGATTCCAATGACCAGCAGTTAAAGACGACTGGAAACAATGCCGTGATAAGCAGAGAGCACACACACATATATATATATATATATATAGAGAGAGAGAGAGAGAGAGAGAGAGAGAGAGAGAGATAGATAGACAGATAGATAGAGAGAGAGAGAGAGAGGGGGGGGTAAAAGGAGGGGAGACAGACAGACGGGCACAAAGAAAGAGGGGACGAAGAAGGGTAGAAGAGAAATAGAAATTAAATAATGCTAACAATGTATGGTAACGTGTAGTTTCTCGCCTTTCCTTCATCAAACTAAGTGTTTACCGCGTGATGGTGATCCAGCAAGCCACTTAAATTGACGAACATAAAGCGATAACCTGACAGATTCAATGAGCTTTTCAAACTCTGACTGCATACTCTTATTCACAGTCTGCCTCTATCAATATCGCAACTAGTATATATATATATACATATATATATATATATATATATATATATATATATATATATATATATATATATATATATATATTAATATTAGTTTAGAAAATTGAAAAAACATGAACAATGTTTTAACAAGGAAATAACATTTATTTTAAACTAAGACTTTCGGATAAAAATTCCATTTTAAAAGCAAAAAATGTGTTTCATTCTTTTACATATGGTCCGACTGTGTGATGCAGACTTATGGTATAGGAGAAAAGTCAAATAATTTATATTTGCGCGGTTTGCATAAAACCTTATGTAACTATGAAGAAAAGAATAAGGATAACATTTTTCTTTGAAAATGGAATTTTTATTCGAAAGTCTAAGTTTTAAAAAAAGAACACATTGTTAATGTTTTTCCAAATTTATAAAAAAAATATCATACGTAAACTATGTTTTAAAGATGTGTCTACATCTCTCTTAATTCTATACAAGCATTTCACTGCGCAAACAGACGTGATTTCACTTTTCTTTAACACTATGCGGAACTTCCATGAACAAAGTATTTTTTCTAGAATATCTCATCTGCAGAACAAGATACCATGAATCTGTTTCTCGACCGACTACAGCATGGTTGTCTTCAAGTCTAATGTGAATAAATACTTGTCGAGCTGTCCTATTGGAAAACAAAGTCTTTTTAAGTAATGTTCTGCTATTCCACCCATTGTTTCCAATCCTTTCGTGACGGCAATCATCGTTAAACTATCAATCCTTCTAGCCCGTATCCTCGAGTGGTCCCCGGGTCTTAATAAGCGGTGACCCATCAATAAAAAATAAATATCCAACGTTGCGTGAATTATAGACAAAAAATTCCAGATATAATAATGTTTACACTTGTATTCTTTAAATAACACGTTGAAAAATATCTTCGAAACTTTCCCTTATTTTAATTTTGTTTTCAAGAAATATTCAAGCAATGGGAGAAATCAAATTTGTAGTAATAACGAAGGTCGCAAATCACTCTGTTAACTTTCAAAGCAGCTCTCACCGTTCGTTACGTGCACCTGCTTAACACCGAGTTTTTTTCTGAGACGGTACGAGACCCGCTTTTATTATATCGAGGCACACCTGATTTCCATACGTGCAACGAGACTTTGCGAGATTTTGCGTGAACTGTATATAATAAACATTCATGGTCGCCATGTTGGGTTTCTTTCTCTCACCCGCAGCGCACAGGACAGGCAAACTCGAGGACGTTTCGCAAGTAAGCCCCCTTCATATCCATGTTCCCTACACTCCCCCCTGATCTCATGATCACAGAGATGGCATGGAGGCATCGATCGCCTTCGTCGGTTGCTTCTTCGGAGGGGGACAACGCAAGCCTCATCTTCGCTTGTGCTCTCGTCCGCGGTCTGAGGGTCGAGAAACATCGCGTCCGCTTGGATACTGCTGATATCCGTGTCACTGTCCGATGGGGCTGCTGCAAGCCAGAGCGATACCTCACTGCTCTCTGAGTCCGACTCGCTCTTGTCGTCCAGTGATGGTTGCGTTACTAACCGTAGGTCTTTAACGTGACGGGGCATACCGTCGACTCGCACTGCATGTGGGCTGATTACCTCGGTGACGCGTCCAACTCCGTATTTCGTCGTACACTTGCCGCGCGGGTTCTTAATCCAGATGACATCCCCTTTTTTCAGTTTCTCTTTGGTTACTTCCAGTTAAGGCAGCGGGTTAGTCTCTATGCCTTTCACCCTGACGTGATACCTGTGTAAGGTGTCAGCCAGCGCTGTAGAGGGTGAAACATTATCCTTTGGGGTTACGTTATACAGGTAGACTGCCTCAAATACCATGCAGCCCGTCCTGGCCGCAATGGTTTTGACGGTTCTGTGATTCCGCTCGATGACCCCATTTCCACTCAGTACGTGGGCGCATCGAAACCTCAGGGTACTCCCCAGCCATCAGCAAACTTTCTGAACTGCTCACTAGTGAATGCAGCGCCATTGTCGGTTAATATCTCCGTTGGGGGGCCACGTTCAAGAAAAATACTGTTTAACTGACGGACGATGATGGCTGCATCTTGCCGGCGCAGCATGCGCCATATCGCAAACCTGGATGGACCGCAATCAATGAGAGTCAGGAAATCCTCGCCGTTGTGGTGAGTAATATCCATCGCCAACCGGCTCCAATGGCTTTCTACTCCCAGCTTTCCTTTCTCACAGCGAACGGGTGCTGGATCAATGGATTGGCATGCTACACAATCTTTGACCACTTTCCTGACGTCTGCCTTCTGTACTCTTGGTTCAACCAAGTTAGCGAAATATAGGGTCCGCTTGACCCCAGGGTGCACGGTTTGTTGGTGGACTTCTTTGATGTGATTAGATCGAACGGGGCTCACGGAAGCGGCGCAGGCGAGCTGCATGGATTCAATAGTCTTTCTTATGGCATCAAGCCATCTTTGAGGTACTCTCGTCAAACAATCTGCTTTGTTCAGGCTGGATTTGACCAGGGACACCTCTATTGACGGCGCATATTCGTTCATCAGCTTCATGATCGTGTCGAGCCGCCGTCGGATGAGCATCTCGCTCGTGGCTTTGGTTCGTACTCTGGCTCTCCCGGTGAGAGTATCTGAAATCCACTTATGGACGCAAGCAGAATCCGTGAATAGTCGCAGGGTGGTCGTCTTCCAAAGGATTGCTGATTTTATCCCCTTGATAACTGCATCAAGTTCTGCCAGGTTTATGTGCTGGGAGTCCTTTTCTGGGCGTAACCAGCAAGCCTCTTCCACCACCGTTCCATCATGGACCACTGATACGCCAATGGCGAGAGAGCTTGCATCAACCAACACACTAAGGTTCTGGCTGTCGACGCACCATCTGCCCCGCGCTGGGTCTTCCTTGTGCACCCTGGTGAGGACCTCTTTGAGCATTGTATTGAGAGGGACGTCATGAGTTTCGTCATCCCATCCAGTGGTGACGTTGGAGGCTCTTCGCTTAATAAATTCCACCGCAACACGAAGCCAGCCGCCCACAGGAAGGTGTCCAACTAACTTTCCGCACAAGGAAAATACGTTTCGTCGTGTAACAATACAAGGCATGTCCTGGGTTTCATTTCCTCGTTTCCAATACAGAACGTTATCTTCCTCCCAGACCTGCAGACCAAGTACCCGTGCGCCATCCCGTAACCTTTCCGGTTCATTGCTAAGAAGGCCAAAGTTGTAGAGATGCTCCCTCACGCGCGCCGCAGATACAATTTCCTCGTCCACGTACACGTCATCAATATATGCAGACGTTGCCCGCTGAATGCGCTCATCCTTAGTCAGAATGGCGTCAACAATCATTTGCATAATTGATGGCGCCACATTAAGTCCAAATCCCATGCGGGTTAGGCAATACCTTTTCCCCCTGATGAGCACCGTTTGATAGGGCCCTAGTGATCTGTGTACACGCACTTGAAGGTATGCTTTGTGACGATCCAGTACGGATACATTAGATCCCGCTTGCCGTCATTCCCTCAACTTTTCAGTGCATACGTCCGCGCGAGCTGTAAAAGGGTCCACGTGCTCATTCAATTCTCGATAGTCGAGCACCGGCCTCACCTTCTGCTTATTTTGTTGGATAACCGCCATTAACGGGATCAGGCACTTTGGGGGACCCAATTCCTTCTCTGAATAAGGAACTAGCCATCCATTACTAATCCAAGTTTGTAGTTCCTTGTCGTATTCTGCACGAGCTCCGGGGGAATTCTGGCACCTTATTGCATAATTTCTCGGGTGGCTGCTCCTCCGACCACTTCCAGGAGGCTGTCCAGGACTTCGTGCGCTGGTCGAATTCCGCACAAAAATCAGGCTGTTCCAGCTTCATAGCTGCACTCAGAGCAAGGCCCGCTTTTGCGAAATGTGCCCTACCCTCACCATCAATGCGTACACCACCCAATTCCTTGATGACGTCCATTCCCAGGAGCAGGTCGTAACCGAGCAGGTCACCGTTTACAACCAAGGCTCATACGGTTACTGTGGGCCCATCGCCGACACCTGCGCGAATGATGCTAAAGCCACAAGAGGCAATCGAGTCACTGCCAACCGTCAATACCGGAATCCTTTCCTTATCCCATGCGTCACAGCATGCCTTGCGCACGAGGGTCTGCGTGCATCCGGTGTCTACGAGCGCGAAGCACTCACGCCCGGTTAGGCGCACGCTCACTGTGGGTAGCGCCTTATTTGGCGACGATCTGGGGAGAAGACTGGCGCTATAGCTTACTCCCCTTGCCCGTTTCTCGGACAACCTCTTGCCACGTGACCCAGCTTGTTACACCGGTAGCAACGCACGCGTTTTAACGTTCCTCGATCGGGCGCGTTCTTTGCACCGCTTCGGCTTCGGCAGTCTTTTGAAAAATGATTCGGCCCGCCACATTTGTAGCATCTCACGTCTTCTGTTGGTGGTGAAGACGCTTCCGCAGCTGCCGAAACCGGCTCTGTGTCCTCTTTCAAAATGTTTCGGGCTCTGGCCAACAACTCGTCAAGCCCAATCTCACTGAGTCTGGACGATGCTCGCAGCAGTCTGCTGGCGCCGTCTGGGAGTCCAGTCAGAAAAGCGCATCCCAGTATTCGCTCGCTTGTTCCACCAAACGGCGCGGCTAGCCTCCTCAAATCGGCCAGGTAGACGTCCACAGTCTCATCTAGCCCAAGCCGCCGTTCGGTGAACTGCCTCCAGGCGACGAAAGGGTCCACAGCAAAGGTTGCGTATAGCGACTGCCTAACTTCGTCCAGGCCTGGTTCGTCTCCGAGCTGCTGATACACTGAATATGCTTCTTTTGGTCAATCTCAGCGGGATGACCAGTGCAGGATCCTTTATCTTGCAAAGTCTGCAGACGCGCTCGGCTTTCTCCCACCACTCGACTACAGAGAGCCCGGAGGGGGAGCCGTCGAACTCGGGTATTAATCTCAAGTCGAATTTGTCCATCGCCGAGATAGCTTGTAGTAATAACGAAGGTCACAAATCACTCTGTTAACTTTCAAAGCAGCTCTCACCGTTCGTTACTATATCGAGGCACACCTGATTTCCATACGTGCAACGAGACATTGCAAGATTTTGCGTGAACTGTATGTAATAAACATTCATGGACGCCATGTTGGATTTTTTTCTCTCACCCGCAGCGCACAGGACAGGCAAACTTGAGGACGTTTCGCAAGTAAGCCCCCTTCATGTTCATGTTCCCTACAGTACTCGCAATTATGAACATAAACGAAGTATTTCCTAACAAACGAAAACAAACAGTAAATAGATTTAAAAAACGACGCAGAAAAATATTTGCCGAATTTAAGTCGATGATTACCAACGTCTGTATATTTGTCTGTAATGAATGTATAACGCGTTAAAAAAAATCTGATGTATTTAAGGCTTACAATTTAATGCATGGGGGGCGATAAAAATGCTACAAGAAAAACTCCAAATTGCTTATGTAATGTTCGACAGAAAGAAATATCTCATTTGAATTACTCAAACAGAATTTCGTAAAGAATCACATATTATAAACTTCTCTCTTTTTTATTTTTCTTATTTCTGTTTTCGTTAGCATAAGGACGGGGCATTCCTCCAAATGCTAGACAATAACCTACTATTTAAATGCGCCAATCGAGTGCTCCTTTAAAGATTTTGGCCGTTCCCTTAAGTGCAATTATTTGGATTCCTTTCGCACTCGGTCTTCCGGGAATGCTTTCTAGATACTTTTTGAATTTTTTCTGCATTAGGCCTTTATCTCCTATTATAACTGGGATAATGTTGATGTTCTTAAAGTTCCAGTTTCTCTTCGTATTATACAGTAGGTCTTGGTATTTTACCACCTTCTCCCTCTCTGCTATGTTCAAACCACTGTCATTTGGAACACTCACCTCAATCAATGTTGCCACTCTTTCTGCTTTATAACCGGATATAGTCATATTAGACTATATCCGGTTATACTGCTGCATGTTCCAGGTAGGTAGATGTGGGAACCACATAATCATAATATATATTATACTTATTGTTTCCCACAGTCCTCTGTGGTAGATGTTACCAGGATGCTACATTGGATGTTCAAGTTTGTTCAGATGGTCTAGTGTATGTACTTGCACACACCATCGTGGCGCGTTGTGTAACTGCCATCTGCCAACAGAATTTTGCAGCTTGATATCAAATGATTCACACTCTCTGCTTCAGTGTGGCAAAACCTGCACTTGTTACCATTATAACATCCTACCATCTTTTTAAATGTATTAGTCATAAGGCTTTGGTCTTGGGCCGCCATTATAAGCCTTTTCTGATCATAGTGGAAGGCTTTTCTTTTAAGCCAGTCCACGGAACCTTCTTTGTCGATATACTCCTTAGATATCTCATAATGAAAGTGGATGGCGCGTTTTTGTTCTGCTCACTTTTCTATATGTGCGTTTTAATTAATTGTGTAGGTGCGATAAATAAAGAAGCGATTTATTCACGGGTACAATTTAATAGAAGACGAATAAAAATGTTACGCCGGTTAGTTTGTAGCGACACTCCAAATAACCGATTTAAAGAATCCTTGTGTTGTATTTCATTGTTGTAAATAAATGATAGTAGCATACAAACGCTGAGGTGTTATTTCTATTTATTATCTTGTTTTTAAAGGCTGTTATGTTGTGTAATTGTTTTAAAGAATCACAGAAAAATGTATTTATAGAATTTTAATCGGTATTATCTACGTATGTAAGTGCATCTGTATGAAATGGATTTATTTATGGTCAACAATTAAATAGAAGACTATAGAAATGCTACCTTTCTGCTTTTGCTGTGACCATCCAACTAGTAGATTTTAAACGTTACAAAAGATTGTGTTTAATTTTAAGTAGCTCATGACGCATCGGTCTGTACTGAGTTGCAGAAGGCCGATCTCCAGTATTTTTAAATATTGGGCAGACCTACGAAGTTTTATAAATGGAAATAAAGCATTTTCCATTTAAGCAACGATGTAACAGCTTTGTATAGATGGGATCTACTGCATTTCTTTTTTCATAATGACTGGAATGTTATCAGGACCACTTGCCTTGTTGGTATCAAGGTTACAGATGAGATTTGCCACATCCCGTACAGATCTATAGATATCGGTTAGAGTATTTTCAGGTGTAGGGGGTAATTCTGAGAGTAGATGGCTCTTATTGTAAAACTCATAGGAACCAAGCCTCTGCTCAGCAACTGGATTTAACGGATTGGCTTAAGACTGTTTCGTGTTTTCTATAACCTTTCTATCACCAGTTGCGTGCAGTTTTAAAGATTTTTTTGTCAGATGTAATCATATTTAGGTCTAACCTTGAAAGATTGACTCACTTAATGATATATATATATACTAGAATACCCGTCAAAGGGCGAATTAAATTGATTCTCCAAACAGAACAGTTGTGTATTATTTGTATGCCCGCTTACGAAGATTAAAATCAAGATATAATTATACTAAACCTTTATGTATATCATCTTTATTCCAATTTTAAGCAAAATCTTGTACATAATTGTAATTCTAGAAAATGTCTAAAACTAAGAAACTTATTGTTTTCAATTAGAAATCAATTTTCCGTAGAGCGTTGAATTTTATATCATATTTAAATATGAAGTCTTCGAATATGTTTATGTTTAAATGAAGTCATTCGTAAATTAAAAGTGATATTTAAAATAGTTCGAATCTTAAATGTATCGAAAATGTTATTAAATAAATATAGATTTATGTTATTGGAAAATGTAAATTTAAAATTAAATTTTTTAAACTTAAGACGATTTACGATAATTTTATTTTTAATTGATTTTTACAAACAATTGAATGTTTACCTTCGGAAAAAACAATCTTGCAAAAGGATATAAAAAAGTTATCGCTCTTAAATCATGAACATATTTTTCTATATTTTCAGATATCCAAGATATGTAGTCATTTGAAAAATACAAAACAAATTCATTTAAATAGTACACACAATAGCTAAAGGTTTTAAATGTTCATAAAGGCTGCTATGAAATCAATAATATTCCTTTACTCCTGGTTAAAAATAATTTACGTTTTTTTATAACAATGAGAATTATTTTTTCTTCTACTGGGATTCAGGCATTTTTTTATTCTGCGAGAAAAGTTTTTGTTATTTGATTTTTAGTAAAATTGCTTCATCGAAATAAATGCCATTTTACTTTAGGAAACAAAGCTCGTCGATGTATTTCCAAAACTCAAATTTCAATATTTTTCTTTGTTTGATGGAAAATGATAATGATTTTAATTATTTTGTATTTAAAAGAGAAGTTGGATATTTTTAAAACGAAGTAACTTTGTAACCAAAGGTTGTGTGTTCCTGGCCTAGAAAGAAATTTAAGCAATATTATTCCCCCTGCATTCGGCCAGCCGGCAATAGAGAAAAAACTTGTAATGGGCATTCGCTCAGCGACAAACAATTACATACATTCTCATTTCAAAGTAATTTTTTTCATTCGTATTTATATAATAAAAGATTATAATTGTGTATTTACACAGAATCGTTTTCATCCAAATTATTCTTTCAT
Source organism: Sepiola atlantica (assembly GCA_963556195.1). Taxonomy (NCBI): domain Eukaryota; kingdom Metazoa; phylum Mollusca; class Cephalopoda; order Sepiida; family Sepiolidae; genus Sepiola; species Sepiola atlantica. The sequence continues at coordinate 180,696,959 of OY744517.1, forward strand.
ATTTGTGTCTTGCCACTCACAAAATACTATTTTATCTCGGTTATTTTACTAATAACGAACATTCTTGCAACTCGTATTCTAACCTGCATTTAAGTATGTATTAATACGAATCTGAGAGGTAGCAATAGTTAAGTTAATAACAAAGCGGACTGTCGACCAAGTTCGAATTCAGTTGGTTCTATAACACCGCTTTAACTCATGGATGATAGTTGACAATCTTCATGGGGTCCCACCCGTAAGTACAAGATTCTAGAAGGAATAGGGAAAATCAATTCCAAAAGACAGAATTGAGTCGGTCAAAACAATCGTACCATGCTGATTCATGAGAAAGTACTTTTAATACGAATACAAAACCATCGGACTTGTACTAAGCACAAAGCACATTTTTTAAAAATGATATCAAAACTTTCAACAGTTTCAACAGTATAACAGACTTCATGAAATTTTTTAAAAAAGTATACCTGTTTTCATTTGAGCCTGTTATCGAATGTTAATAGGCTACCATTGAATAAACTTAAACATAGAAAGCGTTTCGGGCGATTTTTCGTTTTTCTTTCTTCCTGCAGCTGCCGGATGCCGTCTTGTGACAATGTCGTAGATGAGTGCATCAGAAGTTTTATCCAATTTGAGAATGTGCCAGTTGTGAGAATCGTAACGAAGGTGCCAAGCGTTCCTGAAAGCGTCAAAGAGGTTGGCTCTTATCGAAAAGCGCTCAGAGAACGATCACAAGGCATACAAGCAACAGCTGCAGTAACAACGAAAGCAACAACCAAATCAGAAACCAAATAATTCAAACAAATACAAAGAAGCTATTAAATATATTTCTTTATATATGTGTGTGTGTGTGTGGGTGTGTAAATATATATATATATGTGTGTGTGTGTGTGTGTGTGTATATATATATATTGTGTGTATTTAGCAGCATTTTCTCATTTATGCAAACATTGTTAAACATAACAGAATTCGTGTGTTTAATTATAACTTTTTTTATCAATTTTTCTGATGGTCTTTTTGTATTAAAACACAAAAAAGTGAATGTAACATTACTCTCACGAACGTTTTCGATTCTTCTGAGAATGATTCGACGGAGAATCGAAAACGTTCGTGATACCTATTCGACATTTATAAATTGTGTGTTGATTTTAAAACAAAAAAGGCCATCATAAAAATTGAAAATATAAAAAGGTGTAATTAAACAGACTAATTATGTTATTTTTAACAGTGTTTGTATATATATATATATATATATATATATATATATATATATATATATATATATATTACCGAAACAAATGAAAAATAACTATGAGTTAGATAGATTTCCAATACAAACTTATTCGCCGATAAATAAAATATATCAATCATAGTAAATATACATGAATATATAAATATATCAGACATAGAATCTACTATAAACATTAAAAATAGTAATATCAATCTACTAAATAAGACTAATTCGATTTAAGACTTTACATCTGTTTTTTGGGAGATTGCATCTCTATTGATAATAATAAACGAAAACAATCTTTCATAGGTTACACCACAAAAAGCTATACGATAACACTTATATGGCATAGGTTACACCACAAAAAGCTATACAATAACACTTATATGGCATTCATCATCGCAGAGGTGAATTCGTCAACATTTTACCGTTAAACATTCCAGTCTTGCTAGTAATAAAGAATTACTCACTTATAATAGTAAACAATTCTCAAAGCTAAATACATGAATGTAAAAGCTATTTATATACCTTATATAACTTAAACACAATATTTATACTCCATATCATCGTCTCATTTAAATATGTATTAAAACACTAGTACTTATAATACTAATATTAATAATAATGTTTTTAAACTAAATTATATAGTTGAAACCAAATAAAAGGAAGTAACCCGTGTGCAATATCTCTGCTAAGACACACTGGGGCCTTCATAAACTGGATAAAAGAATACACAATGCCCTACACACAAAGGATGATACTAGTCGACTATGTAAGAATGAAAGAAGGAAGATGAGGACTAGTAAATTGGGTATTGGATGGTTCGATTAAAGAACTCGAAAATACAATCACAAGATTTTACACACAAACCATTATTGGAAAATGAACGGCATGAACTCCTATAGGACATAGAAATACAAAGGGGTGAACCTATCCATACAAAACATGGCCAAATAGTAGATGTCACCATAACAGCAGGTCAGAAAGTGGTGCTGAAGTAGGCAGAAAAAACTAAGAAAAAACTAAGAAAAAACATAGAAGAATATGGAATATGAAGAAACCTACCGTAATACTAATCATTGTAGGAGCACTGAGAACAGTTCGTAAACACCTGTAAAAAACTCTCAAACAAGTTGGAATGAAAGAAAAGATTGACACCATACAAACCACGACACTGATGAAAACAGTTGACATATTAAGAAAAGCCTTCGAGTGCGAAAACCAATCCACATAGTCGAGTGACACAGATCAACCACGGGTAAATAGACGACATCTAGAAAAAATAAATAGAACATATGAAGAGGAACGCAAGTTAACAGAAACTGCTAGGGTAGCTTTATAAGAAATATCTCGTGATGTAGCCCCTCACCCTCACACAAAAACACACACATAAGAATCGTTGACAACCTAACATTTGTCGATACCAAAGAAAATGGTCGTAATGTGTCTAGGAAAATCTGAAGAGGCAGAGAACTATCCATGTAACGATATTACCCCGGTGTAATCGAAGAAAGCAGCATAGTGAATAGGATTGATAACCTAGATTATAACGAGATTCAGGTCAGGGTGTGAGTAGATGTCGCGTTTGGAATGCGACTCTTATTGTTTAGATAATTGCAAGGTAAAGACTAAAATATAAACTGTAAACATTATAGTGTTTTTATTTTGAAGTATGCCGACTGATCTATATATTAAAAACTATTTCGTCGCCGATAGAGAGGGATTGTGAAAAACATCATTATAGATTTGACGATCGAAGTGGGCAGACGTTTCCACTTTTGCTCCCCCAAATGGAGTTAAGAAGTTGGATGTAAGTATTAACTTGAGTGTGCAAAAAAAAAAGAATATAGACATTCTACAACCAATAAAGTGTAAGATATATAAAAATCCTTCCTTGTTTTTCGATGTCTTCATTTATTCTGCAACAAATTTCACTTTGGAGACCAGTCAATAATACGAGGACTATGTTACATAACCCTCATTTGGAGCCTACTTAGTAGTCAACTCGATATTGGTTGTGAACAAAATTTGGTAGCCACGTTTCTTATGAACGTTCGAGTCCGGAACCATTGAGAATACGGCCTACAACAACAACAACAACAACAACAACAGCAAAAGAAGAATGAAGCATATCCACAAAGAAGAAAGGAAAGGAGATAAAGACGAAAAATAGAAAAGAAAAAAGGATGTAAGTAAAACTGTTTCTTAGCTTACAATTATATACTCAAAGAAATAATGGGAAAATTGCACGCGAACATGAAAAATGACTACACGTATTCCCAAAGAAAAAAAAGGGATGACTATGGCAGTAACAGCGGGAAAAATGGGAACAATAGACTCTTATGAAAAAAAAATGATTGGCGAAACGTCTAATCACACACCCACAAAATATGATATTAACATTAATAAAAGAAGTAAGTAGACAGTGATATAATATGGCGACAAATTCTTTTGTTATTACGTGTAAAGAAATAAGGTATAAAATGATATAACATTTAGTGTAGTAGAATGTATATGACTATATAATACGGACTCTTTTAAACTGGCAGACAATGACGAGGTTAAGATGTTACGTTTGAGAATTACAAACAATTATTTTATGAATGAATGGATAGCGAATCATAACGTAGAGTAACAAACATAGTAATGTAATATGAGTTTGTAAATATTAATGTATGATTCGAGATAGTGGCGGTCTCGGTGGAGGTGTAATGTGGGAATGTATCGGATAGAAACGGGACTAAAACCCTCGAGGCACACCCAGCTTTCCGTGAAATATATGAGGACCTCTATGTACTTACGCTTTAAGCCCGTAACAATACATTAGATTTATAATCTTATTTTTTAATTCCTATAATTTGTTAGTTGTAATTGAAATAAAGTAAACGTTCTATTTCGTTTTCATGTACACCAAAAGCGAACACAGACCCCACAATAATGTTGTACTCCCTTTGGTCGAAATATACTTCTTATGGAAGTTGTTCCTGACAACGCATGAATAAAAAGGAGGATGAAAGTTATATAACTTCAAGACGAACCAACTCTGAAAGAAATCTCACCACCAACGTTCAATCCCCTGGACTCCAAACAAACTAGCCAAAAAATAACCCTTTCAAAAGTCCAATAGTGTAGGAAGGATGACAAGGCTGTCTGGCAAAAAAAGTCTACCTCTAAACTGGTTAAGTAGCTGACTAGAAACGGGTGCTTTTGTGACATAATCACCATCATTTAAGGTTGAACATTTTTTTTAAATCCTTGAAGGAGCAGAAGCAACAAACTTATATATTGGCACCCAGTAATGTATTTTAAGAATATATATATATATATATATATATATATATATATATATATATATATATATATATATATATATATATGGAGGTCTATCTCCAAAACTCGAGGAGGTATTTGCGAACAATTAAACAAACAGAAACTACAACTTAATTATTATACTATACTAGAAAACACAGTGACCGCGGGTCATCTAGTCTATTTATACAGTTTCCCATCCTACTATTCATCCTTTATGACGTCATTTATTTTTAAGATATTTTTTTCATAATCATTAGCTTTTATGTGTCTTTAGCCCCCCTCCACCATCCGATATTTCGGTCGTGAAAATGACCGTAATCTGTGGTAGAAAAAGAGAATGATGAAGAATATTATCAATGATTCAAAATGATGAATGGTATGAATCAAGTTTGATTACTTATCGGACGCTTTAGGAGAAGTATTTGTTGGTATTGGATTTGAAGACGATTATGTCGTAGGCTGCAGGTAAGCGGTAAGGTGGTAATAATATTCCAGAGACGGGAAGTTTTATGAAAGAACTGTGTTCACTGAAATTGAAAGAAAATCATCGCATTTACCATTTACTAAAATAATCTCGATTTTTATTCATTATCTTTAAATGAGTTTTATTCATTTATTAACTACATTCTACAAACAATTACCGGCCGATAAGTTGCGTCATAACAATCTATTCTCTTTAAGTAGATCTTGCAATGTTCCTTTTCTTTTTCGGTCCCATACGATCACACGTATTCTAGACTTCTGTACCTCTTCCTGCCTTGCCTAAACTATCTAAACTTATTTTATCTTACTAAACACGTGATCTCGCCAGTCAATCACGGTTTCGTATTTCTCAGCATCACCATCTCATTTACTCTCTAATATGAGCAACATTTGTTTTATAGAGAATTTCCAACAAGTTACCGATATGGAAATATAAGCCGGGAATTTCGTCAAATCAAAATTGAAATCTTTGTTGAATTTTATGCCGGAATGTGGAATTGAAGGAAAATGTGACACAGACCTTGGGAAAATATTTAAATTGTTTAATAATGACGTTAAGAATTTATATTGATAGAAGATCTTATCGAAAATGTTAGAAACCAGTTTAACTGCTTCGTCTTAATACTACAATATAAGAAATGTAGCTGATTTGAAGCTGAAAGTGATAGCAATCCAAAGAAAAGTCATTCGGTGCTCTTTGTTTCTACGTCTTTTTCTCTAGTTTCGTCTTGCTCTTCTATTTTATATTCGCATTCTGCACATCCCCTTCTCTCTCTCTCTTTCTTACACACACACACACACACACACACACTCAAATCCACTCTCCACTTTCAATATCACTACAACTAATTCTGTTTCTTCTTCTTTAATATTCTGTGATTTCAAGGCAAGAGAAGAGGAAAAGTTTGAGCAGCAAATTACTTAACTTTTTCCTCTTCTCTTACGTTGCTTCCCCTTCACTTCCTCTACTGTATTCTTCTTCTTCCTTTCACTTTTCCTTCCTCTTCCACGTATTCTTCTCCGTCTCCATTCATTTTCTTTGCATCTTGTTCTTCAAAATACCACCCCTCCTCCTCCTCCTCCTCCTCCTCCTCCTCCTCCTCCTTCTCCTCCTCCTCCTCTCTTCCATCCCCTCCTCCTGCTCTCCTTTGTCTGACATTTCTTATTTCACTCTTCCTTGTTGTCTTCTTCAATTTTTCTTCAAATGTTTCATATTATTATTATAAATTACTACTACTACTACTACTACAATAATAATAATAATAATAATAATAATAATTATTATTATTATTATTATTATTATTATTATTATTATTATTATTATTATTACTAACGGGACCCGTGTAAATTACACGAAATGATGTTTTCAATACTAATTATCTCGTTCCTAACCTATACATGTTTGAATAAAATATGATAAGATTTGACTTGTATATTTATTTTTTTAAATGAAGAATACATGAAACAATTTACTTCTTTATATACAATATTTCTACTGAGGGTAATATTTCGACGACTAAACCTTAGTTTTCAAATGCTTTAGATTAAATTCAATTTGGCTCCAATTCATAAGTAGCATACAAAGATTCGGAAGGTCGTTGCTTTTGATGTAAGCGTGACACACAAAATAACACACAGGCTATCGTATTAATATGTGTCTTCCAGGTCGTCCCCTCCCTACCTCCCCCCTTTGATGTAGAAACAAAAACTTAGCGGTTGGTTTGGATCGAACTATAAACCAGTTGGGTGGACGTCAAAAACTGACGTCAAAATCTTACGTCGCTAACCGTTGCACCAAAAGGAAAAACTTGACCATGTTACGAAAAGTAGGTGACTTGAATGCTTTTCAAAATCTAGGTGCGGCACGCATGCGCAGAGCTTTTGATGTAAGCGTGACACACGAACATACACGCTATTGTATCAATATATAGATTATATACTCACTAGGAGTTTTTACACGAGTCATTATCAATGATGGCTCATTGGCAGTAACAAATGGTCTTCCCTGGAGTCAAAGTGACAACAAGTTACCCCAGATTTCCAGCGCTCTCCACCGCTTTCGATAACTGTTGCAATTCACTTTGCCTTATCGAAACAGCCGTTTTATCACTAACAATGACCGTTTGTTTTCTCTGGAATTTGAGTGCAAGAAGCCTTCGATAGGTTTGAGTAGTCTTCCCACCTTTCCAGTGTATGTCTGGATGGTGCTCTACGTTCTTGGTTTTTTCACCTTCTTGTACCAATCACGACCATTATGTGTTGTCCCAACTGAAAATGGGGCCACTATTTGAGGATAGGAGAGGCGGTTATTGTAGGCGAGAAGGATGAGAGAGAGGGGAGAAGGATTAGGAAAACCGTTCAGCGATGTAGGGAGGTAGTATTCCTTCTTGTCAATACTTCGTTGGTTGTCCCTCTTTTCTCTTTTTTCTTCGTATCTATTCTTATTGGACATCCGGTTTGACACGTGGCGGCAATCTTGCTTTCTACTTCCCCAAGTTGAATTCTTTCCGATCTTTAGTCGTTGTTGAAAACCTTCCATTCACTTCTTATTATTCTTCTTCTTCTTCTTCTTTGTCGTCGTCGTCGTCTTCATACCTTCTACTTTTTCAATTCTAATTCATGTATTCTTCGTCTGGCCATTCTTCTTTATTTATTTCACCTCACACTTATCAAAACTTCCTCTTCTTTTTTTGTCATTTCTGTTTATTCATTTTTGCCTTTCACTATTCCTTCTTAACTATTTATTCTCCTCCTATGTATCGCTTCCTATTCTTTTTCCTACTCCTACTCTTCTTCTCCTCCTCCTCCTTCTCCTTCTCCTCCTCATCCTCTTCTTCCTTATTCTTCTTCGTATTCTCATTATTATTACTCTTTCCTTTATGCATCCCTTCTTCTTCCTTCCATCTTTTTCTTACAACTTTTTCTACATTTTATTCTCCGCCTCCTCTCTATTGTCCGACTTCTTTCTTCGGAAGAACTTCCCCAATTTACTTCCCTTCGTCTTCTTTTAATAATCCTACTACACTGTCTCCACCACCGTCTTCATCAAACCTGTCTCCCACACCATCACGTCCTTATGAATTCCTTTAATCAGATATGACATTCCCCCACTTGCCACCTAGCAGCTGCTTGTGAATTTAAGGGTTCGGGAGAGGGGGGTGAAATGATATCGTAGAATAAGATTGTACATCTTCAGTCACGATCAATGCCGTACATCCCCAACACTACCGCCACTGGGGCGACGGGTGCAGAAACAGACACTCAAAAACGGTTTTATGATCAGCACCTCCAGATAAGAAACAATATTAGATCATAAGCCTTGAAAATGAAACACTTAAGCAAGTCGTTTTAGTTGATATCAAAACATATATATATATATATATATATATATATATATATATATGTGTGTGTGTGTGTGTGTGTGTGTGTGTGTGTGTGTGTGTGTGTGTGTGTGTAAAGGAAATAATAATGTCTACTTAACACTGAAGCAATATCTTCCCTAAAAATAATTGAGTACTTTTCAATTATAAGCATCGTAAATAAAATATATGAATAGATAAATAATATCAATTGATAATGCGATACAACACTAGAAGGTTCTCAGTTTAGTTGGTAGAGCGCCGGATGCAGTCACCGGGGTCCCGGTTTCGAATCTCTATAGATCTCGATAGACTGATAAGTCATAGAGACGAGGAAACACGTGTATGTGGATAATTATATATATATATATATATATATATATATATATATATATATATATATATATTGATTTTAAGGATTGTGGCGTCTGATCAATACTGCTGTGAAGCCATGAGATAAAATACTGTTTTGTTTCTAAATTCCAGAAACAGTTTCATAGTAAAGAACTTGGGAGCAAACTAATATCGTGATTGCAAGAGATCAATTCACTTACAAGTAAAGGAGTTTTTAAACGAAAGACTTTATATAGTTTTAATGGGTGAAAAAGTTCCAAGACACACACGCACCCACACACAGACAGACAAACACACACACACACACACACATATATATATATATATATATATATATATATATATATATATATATATATATATATATATATATATATACATATCTGCTCCCCTATAGGCGGAACACCCTGATGAAGGAAATAACGATTTCCCCATAACATTTAGGCAATGCCCTTCGATAAATATAATTAAATACGTTTTTAAGTATGACTCTCGTAAATAAAAAATAACACAACTAACATCATTTATAATGTCGATATGTATCCTCCCACTACCACTGGAATGTTCTTGGCTCAGTTGTCAGAGCGTCGCACGTCAGTCACTGGAGTTCCGGCGAAACACGTGTCTCTGAATAACACAAATGACGTGTAAAAATGTCCCTTCGATAGTATTCGCACTGATATTCAAATTCATATAAAACATATATATAAAACAACGGTTAAAACTAATAAAACGACACAAGAATGGAGAGAAAGAAAACTCGAAAGAAAAACATATAGATCGGTAGGAAGAAATTCCTTTAAATGCTTGAAATGGATTCGTCCACATTTTTACCCGCTGACATTTAGTTTGACAGGACGGATATATGTATATATATATATATATATATATATATATATATATATATATATATATAGAGAGAGAGAGAGAGAGAGAGAGAGAGAGAGATGGAGATAAAATGCACGATATATAATAAAATGAAATGCCGTGGAAGACAAAATGCGTAAAAAATCAAACGTGAAAAACAAATTTAAATACAGGAAGAATATCATCAAGAAACGACAGATTTTACCGGTTTCGTTCGGATCAACGAACATCTATAGAAAAAGTGAATATATATGAAAAAGAAGAAGAAAGCAGAAAAAGACGTCATTGGCACGTGTTTAACTCTTTGAAAAAAGACAGAATAATCAAACACATGCGCAGAGAAGTTAAAATGAAAAAAAAGTTTTGTTTTTTTTCTCCCCCTTTTTCCAATTTTTAGGCATGAGTCAAATTTCATCCCGACCACGTCGTGCATTGCCCGAAGTGAGTCATTTACAAATATCCCTTAAAGACTTTCTCCAATAAATAAATCGTCTTATTAATAACATTCGATACCCACTTCACAACATCACGTCCATCGTCAAAACACACAATTTTCTTTCACATTTAGGACGCTGAAACCTTACATAAATGATTTCCACCAAAATGATACTTCGATAAACGAACGATTTATTACCCATTCGATTCAACATATAAGTATTTTTTTTTTACTACCCTGATCGATCGTAGCATATCATAAAATATTAGTTTCAATGTTTTGATGTAAGTTTACCTTTTTACAAGAGAAAAGTTCCGTAAAGACAGATTTCTAATTCTAATAATCCTCCCTCAACACTGTGTACGAACAAGGAGGGCACCAAAATGTAAAAAAACAAATGAGATTTGTGTTGCGCAGTTTTTTTTAGTTTTCTTTTTTACTGTCCCTATTTACTTTCTACCACACGAGGGCAGAGTTAGACACAAGGTCTGTTACATATGTAGGGAAATCAGGCTCAATTAATATGGTCACTTTATTTAGACAGAAATTAAGTTGCATCAGTCTAGACGGACGGAATAGATGAAGCGTCGAGCACAACTATGAAAGAAGTTTTTTCAGATTAGGTAGAAATACATTATCATTTACGTTGTCTTCATAATAACGTGGCCCAAAATGTGTGCTTATCAGACAAAACTCATGAAAAAGTGCTTTTACATTTTTTAAACCAGGAAAAAACCCAAAACAGATCGAAAAAAAAACAACCAGTGCATCTACAGAATTTGAAACGGCATCGTGAGAAAACCACTTTTGGCCGAACTAAACCATATGTTATTCTTCGCAGAAATTAAAACTTTACCCTGAACACTTCCGGTTTAACCCCCCAGCGCTCCTGGCATTTTCTCGGGATCCGGGATTTTCTTTTATTTATTTTTGACAAGGAGAGGAAAGGAAAGAAAAAAAATCTCTCGAAATATATCAAATTGATTCTTGATAATCCGGATATTACAAACTAACACCCTTGCTGTCTAGAAAAATAAACAAAGCTTTCGATCTATATCCGACTTATTTCGGTTTTGTTTTTTTTTTTGTTCTTCACAGCTTCCAACAATCCGGATCTTCGCATTGCCTTTAACCTTTTTAAAAACTTTTATTATATATATATATATATATATATATATATATATATATATATATATATAGTCATCCACATACAGACTGTTTCGCTGAATCACAGCTCTTCAGTGCGACTAGACCAGTTAGTGCTTCAAGCCGGGATTGAAACTCACCCGTCGAGCAGACAGTTGGTGCTCCTACCCCTGCGCTATCATACGACACTGACTAAATGTAAGTAATATCTCAATGTAAAGATTGCAAGTGCCAGGAGCTCGAATTAGTTTTACCTAATGAGCTATGCCTTAAAGCTAATGGCAGTTGGCGATATTCTTACAAATAAGCTCTACCCAGGGAAGGAGCTTCACAGCTATTCAGTGCGGCTAGACCAGTTAGTGCAGGGTAATCTACTAAACTAATGAACGGATCATTATAAATTTTGGAATATATATCCATATATTCTAGGCAACACGGTGAGTTCTAATAGCAAATTATATTTGTAAATGTTTACATTTAGGGTGTGCATATATATATATATATATATATATATATATATATATATATATATATATAGAGAGAGAGAGAGAGAGAGAGAGAGAGAGAGAGGGAGAGAGAGAGTTTCATTTTATCATATCATTGTTTTTAATTTCATGAAGCGATCATCATGAATTTTGGAATATATATTCCCGGCAACCCGGTGAGTAACGTATACACATTACTTTTTATTTGAAAACTTTACCATTAAACGGAGTACGTCCACCCAAACTCGCACGCCTACTTCCAAAAAAGCTTTTTTAAATAAGTTAAATACAAAATGCTTAATAAAGAAATCGAATAGAATGAGCATAATCATCTAGTTGTCGTAGTATCACGGATCTTCCTTACTCTCTCTCTCTCTTTCTCTCATCCCCTCTCTGTCTCTCTCTTTTTCTCATCCCCCTCTCCCTCTCTCTCTCTCTCTCTATCCTTCTATCGCTATTTAGCTCTATTCTCCATCGCACCAGTTAGGTGTTGATAGATGCATTTTGAGTCCTCTTATTAGTTGCTTGACGTAAGTTATGTGTGGTCTCCCCACTGAACTACATTCCTGTTTTGGCATCCACAAAAGAACGTCGCTGCTGTTTTTATCTTTATTCCTCTAACAGTGTCCAGCAAATCTGGTTGTTCTCTCCCTCTATCTCTCTCTCTCTCTCTCTCTCTCTCTCTCTCTCTGATAAGAGGTGTCCGTAGAGTTGCTCTCTCGTTGGATGCTGCCTGCGGGAGATGGTAAGAGCAGTTTTTAACATTCTGGTGTACACACCGTCAATTTTCTTCTCCAGTCTTTTTGGTAAAAGTCTAGCTGCTACTTCCATATGCAAGAACTGATGTAATAATAGCTCCAAAGACGTCACGTTTTATTTTGGTAAGAAGATTTAACTTTCAGATCGCTTTCATTTTGTCCAGTCCAGCCCAGGGCTTTTGATTCGCACATTTAGTTTGCTCTCTGCCATGTTCTTTTGCAACTTTCCCATATAGAGAATAGATATTTCCACATTAGTTTAGAACAATGTGCTCTGTTTTACTTGTGTTAACAATACGTCCAATTTAATTTGCCATTTCTTCGGGACACTGTAGTAGAGCTTCTGCTTGTTAAGTTGTATCATCAGCACAGCCTACATAAGTGGTTTTCTCTGCAGGATTTACCCTGTTTCTTGCAAGTATTAAGGTAAATACATTTTGTTTCAGCTTGCCGACTAAAATAGGAAGGGTGTAGTAAGACCGTTTATAGACAAATAGAGAGTTATAGTATTGCTCGGAAGAACACCAGCAGTAAACTTTTTAAAAATTCGGTGTCTTCTTCAGACGATCATACCATAGATTGGTTTCTGCTGTACCAGAAGCGTATGTGTTGTAGGGAGAATTATACGTTTTATCGACCCGGTACAAGATTTCCTTCCAGGGCGAGGGTGGGGTGTACAATGTCCCGTTTTTCAAGTTAATAAATTTCTGGAATTGTTATTTTTGGTTGCCTCAATTTTTCGCTAGTATGTATACAGATATATTGAATATATAAAATATATATATATATATATATATATATATATATATATATATATATATATATATTAGGAGGAGAAGACATAAGAAGTCTCAATTACGTCTTTAAGAAAATTCTATATTTATTATAGGTAATACTATACAGTGAAAATTCGTAATTTGATTGTATTTGTGCAGCCATTCAATAGTGTATGCTTATTATATGTATACATATATATTATATGCATATATATTACTGTTCTATATACATATGTATGTATATATGTATACTAAATATAAAAGTTTTTATCTTTACAAACATTTTTGGCTACACATTTGCAGACATATGTCACTCAAAGCTGTAAATCAGCTAGATCTCCAATTATCTCAAGAAGTAAATATATGGTTAATTTAATATAAGATTTTTTACGGATTATTTAACAATAAAAGTATCTCTTCTTTCTGTCTACCTAACTTTCTACATTCAATTTTTTTTTTAATTTCCAATTTCTTACATTTTTTATATTTCAGGTCACTGAGGGTATGAGGTCAAGTTCATATATTTTGACACATTAGGTTCGCCTTAAGAACGTTAGTTTCCTTTTCAATTACGTCAAAAGCCCGACATTACTTTCTGCCATCTAGACAGCCGTAGATTCGCACAGAGAAAAGCTAAGATATATACAGCATATACAGGTACAGACACATAAAAAACACAATAATATATACGTACAAACACACCCGTACTATCTGTATATACGCATATAGATAGACGTAAACAAACTTACAAATGATCGCATATTTATATATAAAATACAGATGCGCTACAGAAGGGAGACAACCAAATTAAAACTAACACACTTTAACAATGAGATAAATATAATATATAGAGAGAATATATTATATAAAGTATGACATATGCCAGTCACTTAACGAACTTCACATATGCACACATATATGTAATCACAGAAATATAAAAATGCATTGCACATATACACACGCAGGAAATGCATGTTAATATTTTCTCATAAGAAAATAATTAAGGGAACGGAACGAAAATACGACTACGGGCAGTAAACGCAAGTACTTATAAACGTTTAGCATTGTTATGCTTGTATATTACATTGTTTTGTTTTTAACTTGAAGATTATTCGTCCTAGGTACAATTTATTCTTCGAACAGAGCAGTTTTATACCAGTTTTATGTCTCCTTACAAAAATTGTAATCAAAATATAATGCTAGTAAACCTTTTGTCTACAATCCATAATCCAATTTTAATCAAAATATAATGCTAGTAAACCTTTTGTCTACAATCCATAATCCAATTTTAATCAAAATATAATGCTAGTAAACCTTTTGTCTACAATCCATAATCCAATTTTAATCAAAATATAATGCTAGTAAACCTTTTGTCTACAATCCATAATCCAATTTTTATCAAAATATAATGCTAGTAAACCTTTTGTCTACAATCCATAATCCAATTTTGATTAAAATATAATGCTAGTAAACCTTTTGTCTACAATCCATAATCCAATTTTGATCAAAATATAATGCTAGTAAACCTTTTATCTACAATCCATAATCCAATGTTAATCAAAATATAATGCTAGTAAACCTTTTGTCTACAATCCATAATCCAATTTTAATCAAAATATAATGCTAGTAAACCTTTTGTCTACAATCCATAATCCAATTTTGACTAAAATCGATTACATGATTTTAATTCTAGAAAATGTCTGAAATGTAATGATTAAGTTTAAGAGCTCTTAAGAAGAAATTGTAATTCATGGAATTAAGTGTCTAATGAATATGGATCAAATTCAATGCAAATCTAACAGATTTTAATTTGCAAATAGGAGTTGCGCCCATATTATTCCCCTTAAAATGGCTTTAAAATACTCAAAAAGAAACTGAAATTCGAGGAATATTTATTAATCGATGTCTAATACCTATTGTTAGAATTTCACAAATACGGAGTTATCTGAATTTTAACACAGGTGTTCAATTCCTTTTTTACTTCCTTTGGGCAAAACTATATTAAACTAAATATAGCGCACATTAAGACCCCTTACGCCTTGCATATGTTTTTCAAAATTCCTAATGGTCGGTTAGGGTTAGTTTATGAGTGAATCATGTATATACAAATATATAAACATATACACAGACCTAATTTTATATCAAAAGAGATATACACATCCATTACATAAGTAATCGCCAGGGTATAGAATATATACTCTCGGTGTACGTGTGCAATTTAAATGTCTAAATATTTCATTTTCGTTGTTACTATAATATTCGTAATAAGAGATTTGCAAAATGATGTAAAGTTAATTACGCCATTCGTTGAAGTATTAACATTTATTTATTGCATTAATTATTTGACTTTCTATTCATTTATGTGTCTATTTTTATTAATGTATTTATATTGTATTCTACAATATAACCTTCATACACTGATGATTACTTGTGGAAGTAGAACATTTGAACGTAAAATAACCAATGATGAATGTTTTATCTTTTCGTTATTTCTTCTCTCGAGAATTTAGATAAACGATTTAGATCGCTTGAAAAGTTAATGAAAACGCAACCGTGATGAGTTGTCTGATTTTGTCAAAAACGTTTGTCAATCTACACACACACAAACATATATATATATATATATATATATATATATATGTGTGTGTGTGTGTGTATATTATGTGGTCGAGTTCTATCCAATGTCTTAATGTTTACACTCGCCGTTTTTAGTGTTAAATATAACTTAATTTCTGCGTTATCACGTGATAACCTTCCGTGTCCTAAGGGACCTAGCGAACGCTTACATATTCAAGCTGTCTATGTGAACCGAGTTCGTGCGCTGTGCCCATCTGAGATTGTTATTTCCTTGCGCTGATGAGAGTCGTAAGCTCGAAACGACGTCGTACGTAGGTAAAATATTAAAAATATAATTTAATATATATGTGTGTGCGTGAGTGTATATATATATATATATATATATATATATATATATATATATATATATTACAATTGAGTTGCCACTTATCAAGGCCAAGAGACAATCGAGAATGAGGATCGAGGAGACTAAAATGATTTTCAGCTGAAAGATGAGGAACACTATGGGGGTATTAACATTGATCAATGCTATGAACTGATTATTGCTTATATTTTTTTGACATGACTTTGTTAACATTGGAGTTTACGACGACTGAGTTGTAATCAGCAGGGAAGCAGTACTGCGGTAATGTTTTTCTATAAACGAGAAGACCTTACGAAGGAGCTTCGTCCATAAAAATTCCACCTGACGCTAGGCACATTCAAGGAGAGGAAAGTCTTTTTTTCGATGTGACAATAAAATTACTTCCTGTAGGAATGTCTCACAAGGAGAATTCAAAGGTTGGGGCTCAGTCGAGCACTGTCCATGGCAATATCGATATATATATATATATATATATATATATATATATATCTGCTCGAACACAGAGTGAAGAAGAGAGAGAGGGGGAAGAGACTATTACTGTAAAAAAAACAATGAACACCTTGTGTCGGTTCCATGTGTTTAGCCTTTAGGTATTTTCTGTTTGGATTTTTAAATTCTAGTGAGTCATATCCGAATTTTGCACTATTCCTGGCAGATCGTTAATCCACCCTACCATGTGTGTCCTCGTGATCTTGCAGACCTAACTCACTAAATTAACTTAAATTCTCACCGACTATTCTTCCGCTTTGTCCGGTGAGTCTACTATTAGTAGTTTTCCAGATTTTCTCCATCATAGCTGTCAAGTAAAAATTGCTATTATTATCTATTTAATACTACGCTAAGACAATGTCATGTTCGCACGTACGTTACAACCGTCCACCTCTTTTTTTAAGTTGTGATCGCCCGATCGCTGGAAATTCGATCCCAAAAATGTATTTTTTTAAATATCATTTGATGCCACCGTTGTGTTGAACTGTAGACTCGAAGTAAAATAGACTTTCTTGACCTAGTGTAGTATATGTTCTGTCCAAAGATTGTACAATAATATTGTGAGGTATGGCGTCCATAAAAGGGAAATATGGCGCACACACCCCTAACAGATTATTTTTTGATAGACCTCCTTTACCAGATATATTCGGAAACGTCATGAGTACGTACATAAATGTTTCAGTCTGAACAAAGGTAGTACAATAATATCGTGAGGTCTTTGTTCGCGCCGAACGTCTATGGAATTGAAATATTTTAAGCAAAGCAGCAATATACAACATATGAAGCATACAACAACAAGTAGTAGTAGTAGTAGTAGTAGTAGTAGTAGTAGTAGTAGTAGTAGTGTCTGTTTAAGATGTCTGATATTAAGACAGATGACACGTCCGGACGACATACGTATATGCATAAATGGTGATCTGGACACATTTCCAATTGGGTAACATCTTGCATTTATTTTGTGCAACAGATTTGTTCCAGTTTATTATATATTGCACATCCCCCCCCCCTGGAATTGTCTACTTGTCATGTGTTGTTGTTGTTCTACTTCTTGTTCTTTAACTTAAACACATTTTCTTATTCTTCTTTACCTAAATGACCTTTTTTATTCTTCACCTTTTCTTCTTTTTCTTCTTCTTCTTCGTATTATTATTATTATTGTTATTAGTTGTATTTACTAGGAGTTCTCACACAGATCATCGTCAGTGATTGCTCACCGACGATAACCAGTGGTATTTCCTGGAGTCTGAGTGACAACAAGTCTCCACAGACTTGCAGTATTCTTCACCTCTTTTCGATAACGATGCGTTATCGCAACAGCCTCTTACCATTGATTTCTCGCTGGTAAGGACCATTGGTCTTCTCTGGGATTTGGGTGGCAATAAGCCTCCCAAGGTCTCAGCATTCTCTGCACTTTTCCAGTGGAGGTCTGGTTTGTGCTGTCCCTCCTCGGTCTTCTCATCCTCCTTGACCCGTTACAAATATGTTGTCTGGTGTCAGTTTAGGGCCACACCAGTTAAAAAAATAAATAAATAAATAAAATAATATTTCTTTAAATTAATTTTTTTTTAAATTTTTTTTAAAGTTTAATTGTTATTATTATTATTATTATTATTATTATTATTATTATTATTTTTATTATTATTATTATTATTATTATTATTATTTAACTTGAACGTATTTTTCTTCTTTTTCTTTTTCTTTGTCTTCCTTTTAATCACCCATGTCTTCCTTTTCTTTTATGTAAGCATATTTTATGTATTTTTCACTTAAATGCATTTATTTTATTTGGATTATTCGGACTACTATTCTCATCCTGATTGTTATATTTACAAGTTTTCGGCCGATGTAACCTCCTTCCGTCCTCTCGTGCATCTTTTTGAATTTGGGAACCTTCTAATCCAAAATTAGAATATATATTTCGAACTCGGAAACCCATAAAAAATTTCAAACGGAAACCTTCATTTAATCCACGAGAGTATATTGTTCTCATTCTGTCAGCCATTCTCAGGTAAAATTGTTAATTTTATGTTATCGTCTCTAGTGAGGCTTAGACACTCAACCTGCGGAAAAGGTCAGAACTAATTGTTAACGGACGCCATTAATCGTTATGCCGTCGGTACAATAAAACTAAAGATATAATAAAACTAAAGATACAATAAAACTAAAGGCACAATAAAACTGAAGGTACAATAAATCTAAAGGTATAATAAAACTAAAGGTACAATCAAACTAAAGGTATAATAAAACTAAAGGTATAATAAAACTAAAGGTACAATAAAACTAAAGGTATAATAAAACTAAAGGTACAATCAAACTAAAGGTATGATAAAACTAAAGGTACAATCAAACTAAAGGTATAATAAAACTAAAGGTACAATCAAACTAAAGGTACAATCAAACTAAAGGTATGATAAAACTAAAGGTACAATCAAACTAAAGGTATAATAAAACTAAAGGTATAATAAAACTAAAGGTACAATCAAACTAAAGGTATAATAAAACTAAAGGTACAATAAAACTAAAGGTACAATCAAACTAAAGGTATGATAAAACTAAAGGTACAATCAAACTAAAGGTATAATAAAACTAAAGGTATAATAAAACTAAAGGTATAATAACAAAGAATAAAATAAATTCTACCCGGCCACGGCTGATGGAATGAGAACAAAGAATCTCCGTCAATTAAATAAAGGGTTCTGTTTCAAATTCCGTACGGGTTTCTAAGTTCGACGAGAAGTTTCCCAAGTTCGAACAGATGCACCTGTAGAAGGACAAAGGGTACATCGGCCAAAACGTTGTGTAGTTCGAATAATGCAAATAATATAAATTATAAATCCTCATCTAAAAATTCCGAAACATTAAGCATATTATTCTCATTTCTTTTAACAGACAACTATTTCTTCTTCTTCTTCTTCTTCTTCTTCTTCTTCTTCTTTTTCTTTTTCTTCTTCTTTGTCCATTTTTTTACGTTGAAACAATATACCAAATAACTTTCCGAGATAGAATACTTTCTTTTTATTTTGGGGTCTTCGGTATTCCCCGGTAGTCGCAAAAATGGTGAAGGCAGTAACCCACACCATTGCCAGTGATACACGCTGAAAGACCTACTCTTTTTTACGGGTTTCAATGTTTAACAACTGCAATCTCGCTAATCATCAGACGGAACACAAGTAAACGACAACTAAAAACCTTCAAAAATCTCGACTACCCCTAGACTAAAAACGAAATAAATATCTTTTTTGTCTCTGCGTTTTGGGTGACTGACGCAGGATCCATTGTAAATCTGACCAAATTGTCAGTCAAAAATATGTCACCGCAGAAAGCATCCCAATTCTACGAAATGTCTTCATTTGAAAGGGGAAAATGTTAATCGCATGCAGTCGCTTTGTATAACCACAACTGATGTCGACCTGTTCGATTTAGAATAGGAATCCGGCTGCATCCAGACCTGTTCTAATGATGTCGTTTATTGCTGAATCCATTTTGAAAGCGACCGGCAGTACGACGACAGGTGAGTATTGATTTACTCCTCTCCAGGAGTTAGGCACAAGGTCATGAGTAGATACAGACTAAACTTGTCAATGGAAATCCAACTGTTGCATCTGTGATGTTCACGTTATTTTAGTCCAAGACGAACTGCGATATTGATTCGAGTGCACACATCATTTAAAAGGACGCTGCTTTGAGCCAGGCGCCATTACCAGGTTGTTACACAGTCAGTAAACGTGCAAGACGGTACTGATTCAGAGAAGCCTCAAGATAATGATGTTGGCCTCGCATTTTATTTTATGCCAGTTTTTATTGGCATTTATTTTCTTTTTATTACCTTATATTGTATAAAAACTTATGTTCTACTAACACTTATCAATAGAAATTATACGGTGTTACACATCACAATCGATAACGTAGGTAAGTTTTTACGTCGATATGTAGGCGCACAGTTAGTAGAAACAAATGATCTTTCTAAGCAGGACCCTTCTTGACATTCAATACACATCATTCAAACGACTTAGATTACGTAACTCATACGTTTCATTTTTCGAATTCTGCTGAGATAATAACAGTAGCTTAGATTTAAATGTTTAAGTTGTCGGTTCGAATATCAAAGTAAGCAAAAATTTCTAGCATTCATCAGAGAAGCAATTTTTATTGTGATCACCAGTTTTTCAACTTGATATAAGTCAATAAATAATGAAAAATAAAATTTACGCAGATTTCAGAAAACTACGGATAACCAAAAAGCTTGAGTACATTTCAATGTTTTTTTTTACTTTCGTAACGGAGCTTAACTCTAGAAAAATCTTCAATTTCCTAAAGTTCTGTCATGTAAACTTTGTTAGATACCGTATTATTATGAATAGGCTTACCGCGGTTATTTAGATTGATAGACATGTCTTTACTCCAAAGTCAGGCTGTCTGATGTGCGAGAGGTGGATAGTTGATTGGCTAGTCAGGTGATTAGACAGTTAAATATTAGATAAGTAAATTATACGAAACAACTCATGATACAGTTAGGTTTAATATGGTGCGAAGTTTATGGAAGTCGCTCAAGACCAAACATGGAGCCACTAGATCTAAGGAGCTAAAAAAGATATACATCAAGGTAAAAAACAAGCCAACCTTAAATATTATATGGATAGATTCCGACCCAGAAAACAGCAATTCTTCCTCCTTTGTCAGAAATATGGCTCATGGAATGTCAGGATTAAATGACAAAATAAGGGAAGCGATAGTTACGAGGCTGACGAAAGTAAACCCACGGTCCACTTTCTAATCTGCTAGAACCTTACGAAGATATTAGTCAGAAGCAACTTTTGATCACGGAAGATGGATCAATAGTTAAATATATATGATATATTATGAAGCTTAAATGGTCATTAGTCTTTGTTCTACTAACTAGTTCGAAACTATACTGTCATCATCAACGAAGGGACTAAAGAAAACCCTGAAATGTGTGAATATTCATAAATTAGTGTCTAATACCTACTTTTAAAATTTCACAAAAATAAGAGGCATCTGAATTTTCACGAAAGACGTCCAACCCTTTTTTACACCCTTTTCATGAAACTAAACTAAACTAAATATATAACCGAAATTACGACTTATTACGCCTATGAGCAGTATTTTAAAATTCATAATGATCGGCTAATTAGTTTAGGAGTGGATTTTGTACATACAAATATATAAACTTATACACATTTCTACTTTTATCTAAATAGATTTTTGTAGAATGAAAAGATAGGATTAATTTAAAGGAACACATATTTTTTCAATGAAAATAAATGGGAGAAAAATAAGAAATCTTAAAAGCTTTTTCGTCTGATCTTCTTCAGATGAAAATGTAAAAGAATGATAGCAAGAAAACTATGAAAATATTGACTGAGAAAAAGGGTGAAAATATATTTCCACAGTAGGTAATATTTTATGACTATAATCTAACAAAGTGCATCACTTACATTTCTTCATAGAGCTTTACTAAACAGAATATATTATCTTCATCATCGACAGCTTTCAGACTGGTGTGGTGCTAAAAACACATTTCGTCCTGCAGCTGAAGGTATCTATCTCCGAATCAGTACAGACGGAAAGCTTTTAAAGGTCACCAGACTAAGAACAAATACTAAATGTTGGCTGAGGTGCTTATGCGAGTTATTATTTGCAACAGACGTAGAAGTAACCGCATACTCAACTAAGTGCCAATGGGAGATCATAACTCGTTTCAGCAATGCCTTCTAAGACTTTGGGCTAACCATTGCCTTTAAGAAAGCACAATGCCTTCTAAGACTTTGGGCTAACCATTGCCTTTAAGAAAGCACAAGTCATGGCTGAAAAAGCATCAAATTAATTTTATATTAATTATCTTTGATTTAAAGCTGCCTCTTAGAGCCCTTTCGGACAACTGAATAAATATAAGATTGAATACTCACCAGACCCATACACCATTTACAGGAGTAATTATAGCAAAAGGAAAAGAATTTGGTCCACACCTCCATTATCTCTGAAAGTTAAAACTAGCTATACAATTCTTAGATTAATATTGTTGAAATAAACCAACGAATCAGATTGCTATTTTTCCCCTTTGTAGCCAACACTAACAGGTGCTCGGCTCCTGGTGGCGGCTCTTTCCGATTTGTTGAAGTCTGGTGTTGACAACTAATTGAGATTGGGTATTTTGATGTATTTAACCAGTCAGTATTAAGTATTTCAACCAATAAACATCGAATATTTTACAAAGATATTTCTACTGTTGTTATTGTTTTTGCTACAACTGCTGAAACAAGAGTTCCAAAAAGTTTTCTAATGATCTATCTATATATCTTTGTTAAAGGAACTGCAAAATTCATATCTTTGTTGATTTATCTATGTTTTGGCTTTCGACTCAATGAAGTCACAATAAAGGTGTTAGGGGCATGTACGGGTATATATCTTCATACATACATAAATACATACATACATACATACGCGTATAATAGATTTTGCCTTTCTTATATAAACTTTATGTTTTATTCCTTTCTAAACAAAGACACACTTACACGATAAGAAATGGAAAAAGAACGGTGTAGCCAAATATTAACAATTTCTCCGTCTTTCTTTCTTTTTTATTCCAGCACCTGTTGCAACCTGTGTCCGTTGAGGCGCCGTCTGTCGCTATCTGTTCGCTTTGTACGTTCATACGTGACCACTTAAAATATCCTACAAATTTTGAGGCTGGAGTCAACAGCTTGGTCAAATTTGTACATAGATCACACTGGTCTGTATGAAGTGAATATCTCCCTTTAAAATAAAATTACGTTTTCTTTCTTTTCCCAATATATGATAATAGATCTGTTGTAACATAATCAAATAGAAATACAAAGTGCAATTAAAATAGTTGTATCGCGTTTGTTTCTTTTTATATACAACATATCAATTCTTTTGTGCTTTTTATTACCGAATCAAATCATTTCTATACAATAATATATATATATATATATATATATATATTGTTTCATTTTACTTTAGTCGAAGTTCTCAGAAATCAAGGGACCCCTCCCTGGGGCTAATACTTGATCTCTATATAAGATACATAGATATTCGAATAGTCCATTGAAGTGCTCTATTTACCTGTCAAACGTCGAGTTAGTAACGAAGTGAAGAACAATAATTTTCTTGTACAATTTCGATTATTCGGGCTACTGTTCTCATCTTGAGTGTTCTCATCACAACATTTCATCCTCTGTAACCTCCGGCCTCTAGACTGAATTTTGAACGTAATCCTTTATTTAATCTACGGGGGTAGCATGCTATCGTTCCGTCAGGTATGACTGTGAGAAGTTTTTAGTAATTCGCAATTCTTCGTATCGCCCGCAGAGAGGATTGAACCTTCAACTTTCAGATGACTATCACGTACAACTGAATTTTACTTAGTACTATATTCACTGCGCCACGGGTTCGGATGATTTTGGCGTTTCACCTGGACAACCAAATTTGCCATTGTTTTTAATGTTATCTAAATGAATATTATGCGAAAGATGTTTCCACCTAACCTAATTATATTAACCTTAAAACCGTGTATGCTTATTTAATTATGTGTAGTTTATTTTAATTCGTCATGATACATTCCTCCCAGGAATCACCTCCTCTTTTTGGGGGGAGGCACTATAGTATATGTTCGTTCCTCACAATATCATCCTCCCAGGATTACCTTCTTCTTTTTTAATTGTGGAGGGGGTAGTGAACTCTTAAAAGTTGTCATTATATCATGCTTTCAGTCAGTAACTCCTACTTTTGGGGGATGTTTGTTAATAATGATATCATCCTCTTAGTCATTACCTTCTCCCTGGGGATCAGTGCATGTAGTTCGTTCACATGATATCATACTCATCATACTCTCAAAAGCTTTATAAATTACAACCAAAAAAATTGATTCATATTTTTTTTAAATCATCATTAAATTGTTTTTCAATTTTTCTGTGATTAATAATAAAAGCGACTATTTAAAAGTAACTATTTAAAATTTATCAGAAATATATAATTATTTGACCAATTGAGTTTCCTCTTTTGACTATTGTCAAGAATAACCAATAGAAAAAAAGGACGCGCAAAATAACAAATAGTCAATGAATAACCGTTACCAAAGGCATAATAGTTACTGTACAAAAAGTAACTGTGATGCCTTTAGTATTTTGGGGGTTTTCCACCCCTTTTTCTGTTGGTTATTCTTGACAATCGCCCTGCCTTTCCCGTTTATTCTTTTCAGGGCAATTCATTTTATACTTAACCAAATCAAAACTCAACATTTGAATATAGCAAATAACACCATGACTATAACATTTTTGTTTTTTACTTCAAATTACCAAAAAAGAACATTGTTCCTTTGTTTGTCTGTAAATAAGGCTGCAGATATATTAATTGCTGCCCGGGGCGCGGGTAATTTTTTGCTAGTACACACACACAAACATATATATATATATATATATATATATATATATATATATATATATATATATATATATATATTACTAATATACTAATGGGGCACCGGTTATAAAAGCTCCTGTGACACTCGAAAATAAAGGTTAATGACATTGTTAGTTGTGTGATGATCAATACCATGTGAGGGTAGAAACGATGGGTGGAAACGATGGGTGAAAAGAACAGAGTTTGATAATCCAAGACGGCTCAACAAGTATTTGTTAACATTGGACTTGAAGGTGGCCATATTGTAGTCAGTTGGAAAGAAGCCCTGTTGTATTTTGTTACGCAAATGGTATGTTCTTGGAAAGAAACGTTGTTAATCGAAGTTCTGTTTTGTTTTTACGTACACAGAGAGAAAAAAGAAAATTATTTGCTGTGGTCGTAGAACGATTAGCTGTTTCAAGTTCTTAATCTACTTCAACTATTTTTCCCTGTTGTTAGTTGTAACTAGTTATTAATGAAGTAAATGTATGTGTATACTACAAAATGTTGTTTCATTTTACTCCATATATATGACCGTGGAGTAATGAGAAGTAAGGGGTCACTACACACGCACCAAAGCTTCCAAATTGGGGTCTCACAATCGGCTCCAGTTTCACGCAATACACGGGACATGTATTAATTCACATGTTATATTTTCACTTACCGATGCATGTATAAACGCTTATACACCTGTTTCATCGTCGAACCCATGTGCGTGCTAGTTTATGGATACAAAACCACTCGGATGCCAATGTTGATTTATAAAAACGTTTATTTCAAAATTAAAACTATCAAAGTGGCGAGTTACTAGTGTACGTTTGTAAGAGAAATAAATAGATAGACGGATAGTTCTGTCGTGCAACACCCAGCCACAAGTCTATCTAGCTTGAAGTATCGCCAGACAAAGATGGTGGTTTCGCGACTTCCGTTCTGGGGTCACCTCTGACCTTTCAGGTGCCACTCAAACTTTTCCATTAAAACGCGGCGCGTGTTATATAACACACGTACAATGAGATTTTTGCGTAAATAATTTTAAATACACTTGAAGAGTCCAAACAATAGTGTGTGGGGGTAAGAATATGTTAGCATCGTTCAACCTTACAAGATCAAATAAAAGGTTAATGATTTTGGAAATGAAACTAAACCTCTTATTAACTCTTTATAGAAAATTCTTTGAATTATCTAGAATAACAACATGTCAACTTAAAGATGCCCCAGAGAATATGGGAAATGTTATTTCTTTTCAGATTTTTCTTAGATCGCCATTGTATTTCACACAAAGATTTACTTATTCTCTAGAAATATATACGATACTCAGCACTTTGCAGGAACAAGTGAGAACCCTTTTGTGTCCTCCTGTTCACAACCCTCAAGCTCATATTATTATTTGTATATTTTTAGTTATGAATACAGTAACTTATGTCAATCTTAGTTTGTGATGTTTATGAATGCCCAACGTGAACGCAGTTCCCACGCTATTATTCTAAAACAATACGCTAATACAAAATGTATAATACCATCAAATGTATCGTAGAATTTTATTCGTGAATAGTCGTATTTGATCTTTTTATAGGGCTTGTTTACAATAATATCTACAGATTAATAGGCAAACAGACAGATGGACAGAATGATATTAAAGTATTTAATAGATGTGTGGTGTATCTGCCTGTCTCAGTAAATTTAACAAATCCCTATACCAAGAACAAACGAAAGTTTTCGCGGGTATAACGTTATGGGGAATCTAATTGGTATTAGTTTTTATTATGAGGTTTTAAAATAATATCATGGTGTTTGTGTTCGTTCACTCCATGCATCTATGAACAGCATGGTTTATTTTATTTTATTTATATCGTGGAAATTGAAAATTATACAAATGAAAATATAAAAATAAAAATGATAATGTGGGGTTCAGAGCTGGGAGCAGGAACACTTAACTGTCCTCATTCATTCTTGGACAACACCGGTGGTATCTCCAGTTCTTAATAAACGACACTTATTAACTCAATCTAGGATCCACTTCTTGGCCACAACTAAATTTGACTCATTCTTTTACAGCTCTTTGAAAGACTGGAGAACAGCGCATGGTTCACGAAAGATCGTTTAACGTTCTCCCAAAACATCTATGCGAAATTCACAAACTGAAGAGTTATACGATAAAAACATCTCGTTCAAATCAAGAACATACATTGGTGGCAATATGTTTTTAACAAGGCAGTTTTTGTAAAATCCCACTTGCTTAGTATGTATGACCTAGTAATTAGACTTCATCTGGGATTCGGCAGATCACGTGAACAGACTTGATAACAAACCCTGCTAAAACAAAAACTGTTAGCTAAACTAAGGGGTCGACAACTTTGCAGGATGCAAGTTGATATAGAAGGGAACCAACCAGAAAGATTTTAATCCGTTAGGAATCCGACAAGGTAACTGGGATGAATTGGCCAAGAGCAGACAAGTAGAGAAATTGAATTGGAAGTAAGCCATTATCAGACATTACGTTCCTACTATATATATATATATATATATATATATATATATATATATATATATATATATGTGTGTGTGTGGGGGGGGGGGTCATAATGTGTATGAATAAATAATTAAACAGTGCACAACTACGTTCGTAAGAACATAATATATTTATATACTTATAGTTTAACGCAATTATGTTTTTGTTGTTCTATCTTTACTTTGTTCACCTCAAACAAAGCATATTGCAAGTAAAGCGTAATGGGTTGCTGTGATAGAGCCAGATTTATAGTAGGGAGGCAACTTACGTGAGTATTTGGGCAGAAATATGTGCTCATATTATATTTAAATATATTACTATTGTAACGGTTGGGGAAACAGGGAGCAGACAAGGAATTAAAAAGGCAAGAGGTCCGGGAAAAAAACCTATTAGAATAGAAAATATTCCTTCATCTAGGGACCTCTACAGTGAAAGTGTGTGATTTTGCTGCTCGTCGGGTGGTTGGGGGGGCACAAGTGCAGTAAGTTCATAAGAGCACATTCCGTGGAAATCTTTGTAAAAAGGCACAGGGATGCAACACTGTGACAGGTGTTGGGGTAAGACTTAGGCTGGAGCTTGGCTGGAGCTTGGTTGGAGCTTGGCAGCCAGTACGGTACCAATTAGGTTAGAATGTGATGTTTGACCATTGTCCAAGAGGTAGTTGCTAATTGTTGCTGAGTCAACCCAGATGTTGCAGCAATACTTCATACACGGGTGAATAGTGACTTGATAGACATATCGGATACTGTCAGGTGTGAGATGATTTCTAGCCCGAAAGAGGAAGCTTACCTTCTTTGCGTCAGACTTGCCAACATCGTCTATGTACTAATTCCACTTTATGTTGCTGAGAATGCCAGACCAAGGAATTAAATCAATGGACTCTCGGGAAGGGTTCTATCGGTCATGACAATTGGTGGTTGGAAAGATGTATGATAGCTGTTAAAGTAAAGCATCTTAGTCTTGATAGCATTAAATGTGACTATCCATTTGTGTCCGAATCCTACTACAGACTAGAAATGATTTTCAAGGAGTCAGCCATTTTCTTGCTTGTGTGCGCATTCAATTTGCTCTTATGTCTGGAATAAAGCGTGGTATCATTAGCAAATACACTCATCTCAGACACGATTATATTAGAGAGGGCGTTTATCAAGAGCAAGAATATCGACCCCTGGGGCACACCCGCATTTATGTTGTGTTTTTTCTTTATATAAGGCCATCAACTACTACCTTGATCTTTCTTTTAGCTAAAAAAGATCTGATTTTACTAAATATTCGTCCAGTAATACTTTATGAGTTGATTTTCCTGAGAGGACCTCATGCCAAACTTTTTCAAAGGCTTTGGTGAGTTCTAGCTCTACCGCCCTAGTTTCCTCTGACTTATCTATTGTGGGTATATACGTTTGGAGAAGACCCTTGGGATATCTGCAGTAGAAAGGGAATGACTTAAATTCACATTGTTGGCCAGAGAAAGGTTTAGCATTTTCTAGGTGGTGAACTATAGCTAGATTGATTAATGATTCAAATATATTATCTGAAAAAGGAGAGGAGACTTATAGAGCGATAATTTTGCGGTTCATTTCTTTCGCCAGAGTTTTTTTTAACTGATACCACAGAGGTAATTTTCCAGCTATAACGGAAGCAAGACTCTTCATGGCATTTGTTATAATGTTTTGAGATAACACGGGCCAGAACCAGAGAGCATTTGTCTATTGCTATAGCAGGGATGAGATTTCGTCCACATGCTGTGAAGGTGTCGAGGTTTCGTATAATAACAACGATATGGAAAGGGGTGATTATTAAATCATTTAGTGCGGTTTCCGTCCGTGATGCAAAATTAGGTAGGGACTGGTTTGCGGAGCCCAGGATGGTGTTTAGGACAAACCGCTGGGCAGGAAATTCAGCTTTGTCCGTTGCTGTGGAAGCAACATCATGGTTGTGTGCTAGTGGAGGAACTGTTCGCTTATAATAATGCAGTAAGTTGCATATTTTAGTGGGACATGCGAATGGCAGACAGCGCAGATGATAAATGTTTGACAAAGGGAAAAAGGGGGAGGGCACAGAGGAATGTGACAATATGTCTGATTTTGTATTTTGAACAACACAGAATCTTATTTTTCTTTTAAATGAAATAAGTGCCTCATAAGCACAGAGAATCATGCTGAGACCAAAAAGTAATGTCATAGATTGTCTTCATGATAATCCCACTTGAGTATTGATTTACTCCTCTCCAGGAGTTAGGCACAAGGCCAGTTTTTATCTTACTCCCACAAGTAAGATGTGACCCAAGGTCGGGTCGGGAAAGTTGGGGTTAAAAATTGCCTGGGCAGACCGGTAGGGGCGCCTCAGGCAGTAAGCAATAAACTTACTCCTCCCCAAAGAGGGGAGGCGAAGCCTGGGAGGGTGGACCTCCTAGAACTGCACAGGACAGACCCATAGATAGGCGTAAATCAAACCCCGAAGGCCAAGACAATACCAGTCTATGGGGTGCAGTATCCATCGGAACAGATACTACACTTTGATCTTAGCCAAAATCCCACTTGAGTAGACTGTCTGGTAGTTATCTCTAATGGATATCTCCAGCGATCAGCCTTTGGGTGGTCGAATAGCTACCAGTGAGAAAAAGTGTAATCCAAGATTTCCGGTCTTGGGGAAAGGATTCCAGGAGATGAGAGGTGCAGACCTAGCACTATAGTGAAGGCAGTTTGGTTTTGAGATGACTGCCGGTCAGTTTAAGTTGTGTGCCTGTGCAGGCAAGATTGGCCACTGGGGATCTCAGCTGAAGGAATCACATTTTGCAAGGCTGCCATTCAATCTGGGAACACGAGTTTCATTTGTAACATCCAACAAATAAGCCTGTTACTTGTTTATAAACTGGACTCATCGTTTGTACTTAGGATAACAGTTCTTTGTTGCAGCACTGACAAAATCGCACAACATCTTTAGACCGGCACAACGAGTGGGGACGTTCACGGTCAGTGCAGTGAATGCACGCATGCAGGATCACAAACGACACTATTATAGATTTTCCAGAAATCACGAGTTGCTAATTTTTGTGACGGGATGCAATTTCTAGTCATCTCAGTATACTTACTTGTAGCTGCGACTATTATATCTCAAGGGATTTCATGATGCGCTCCCCAAGTAGTCAAGTCCTCATCATTCGGGAACTATTGGTCTAATCGATCCGAAGTAAACTCGTGCGGATCGAACACACTCGGTTTATAATGATGTCATGAAACTAGCTGCGTAGATCACGCACAAGGGGGAGGGGGCATGTGTACACATGTAATTACATCTTTACTAGACTAAATTAATGTTGGTCGACATGAACGGAGATCGAGCCAACTAATTATAGCTCTCTTTGTCTTCGCCTTTTCCTTCATCATTTTCTTCTTCTTCTTCTTCTTCTTGTCTTCTACTCCTTTTGTCTTTTTTTTTTCGCCCAGCGTTGTCGTTCGTCTTCTTCTATATCTTTCCGGACAAACTGTTATTGTTTTATTGGAAATTTGCCCGGAAGGAATTGGAAATTTGCACTTCATGAAGACTCAGAGCCAAAACATCAATTTAGGAATTGCCCAACTACCATGCCAACCCTAGCCCCAAGCAATGCAAAACAAAACAAATAAAGTAGAGATCAAACATCATTATCGAATACATATGAACACAAATATACGCATCTAAGCTTTTTAACTTTTGAAGATGTAGATACTGGAAATTTCAAGAATGATAAGGTTCAATAAATGTATATAGCTTTATATAATAATAATAATAATAATAATAATAATAATAATAATAATAATAATAATAATAATAATAATAATAATAATAATAATAATAATCATAAACGTAGGAGCACTAACAACAGTCCAAATAAACCTGGAGAAAAGACTGGGAGAAATTGGAATCAAAGGGATCACTGAAACTATACAAAGGACGGCAATGATCAAAACAGCGGCAATCTTAAGGTAAATCATCGAATGCGGAAACCAACCCGCATAAGCTACGAATGGTCACATGGAAGTACAAGAAGAAAACAAAACCACAGGAAAACAATACCGCATAAACAGAAACTGCAAGAAACATCATAGCTGCCCCCCTCCCCCAAAATGCTGCCAGCCTAGGCTGACACCATCCAAAATATTGGTAGAGGGACAAGGAGGATGAGAAAACCGAGGAGGGACAGCACAAACCGGACCTCCACTGGAAGAGTGCGGAGAATGCTGAGACGTTGAAGATGCTTATTGCCACCCAAATCCCAGAGAAGACCAATGGTTATTACCAGCGATAAATTAATGGTAAACGGTAGCGATACCGCAAGATCATTTGCAGTGGTTATCGGAAAGAGGTGGAGAGTACTGTAAATCTGGGGAGGATTCTTGTCACTCAGACTCCTGGGAACACAACCGGTTGTTGTCGGTGCGCAATCACTGACGATTATCTGTGTGATAACTCTTAGTGAGTACAAATAATAATAATAATAATAATAATAATAATAATGATGATGATGATGATGATGATGATGATGATGATGATGATGATGATGATGATGATGATTAAAAAAAAAAAAATAAATAAATAAATAAATAAATAAAATAAAAAAATAAAAAAATTTTAAATTTAAAAAAAAAACGTGGACTACTCCCCGAAGAACAAAAAGGATGCCGTAAAGGGAAAAGAGGAACGCATGGCGTCCTATACATCGATTAACAGATCCTGAAATGGGTGAAAAACAGAAAAAGAACATATCCATGGCATGGATTGACTACAAAAAATCTTACAACAGAATCCCTCAAGCATGGATAATTGAATGTTTGAAAATATACAAAATAACCGAAAGGATGATTAATCTTATTAAGAAAGCAATGGGAACATGGAAACTGGAACTGACAGTCGGAGGACAACACATGACTGAGATAAAGGTACAGAGAAGCATCTTCCAAGGAGACTCCCTATCACCACTACTGTTTATAATAGATACGATGCCACTCAACAACATACTCAGAAAATGTGATGCCGGATACAAGTTTACAGACACAACAATAAGTAAACTCCCTGATGTACATGGATGACCGGAAACTATTTGCAAAAAGCAAAATGGAACTGGAAACGCTGATAAATACGACCAGAATCTTCAGCCAGGACATCCAAATGGAATTTGGAATGAAAAAGTGTACACTGCTAGAAATAAAAAGGAAAACTGGAGACAACAGAGGACATGGAACTCTTCAACCAAGAGGAAATGAGGGCGCTAGGCGAACAGGATAGCTACAAATATATTTGAGTTCTGGAAGCAGACACCATCAAATCTACAGAAATGAAAGAGAAGATTGGAAAATAATATTTACGAAGAACAAGAAAACTCCTAGAAACGAAATTATATAGCAGGAATCTAGTAACAAGAATAAACACATTGGCAGTAGCACTAATAAGATACTCTGGACCATTCACAGGCTGGACCAAAGAGGAACTCAGGCACTTTGACAAGAGGACTAGAAAAGTAATGACCATGCACAATGCACTACATCCAAAAGACGATACGGACAGACTCTACATGAAAAGAAACGAAGGGTGAAAAGGACTTGTAAGTATAGAAGATTGTGCGGAAGACTAAAAAAAAGGTGGAGAAATACATAACTCAACACATGGAAATCCTTATCACTGCAGCAAGAGACACCTTCCAACGAACAACTCGGGAAGCACCGAAACTAGAAACAAAAAGACAAGAAAATAACAGTGAGAAGAAAAATAACTACATGGGTGCTTCAGAAGACTGACAAGAGAAGAAACCAACGAAAATAGCTGGGCATGGCTAAGAAAAGGATACTTGAACAGTGAAACGGAATCTTTACTGATGGCTGCACAGAACAATGCAAGTAAGAAAAACTACATTAAAGCTAAAATAGATAAAACCCAGTAAAACAGTAACTGCAGACTGTATGGGCAAAGAGACGAAACAGTATATCATATAATAAGTGAATGTAGCAAACTAGCCCAAAAAGAATACAAGAACAGACATGACTGTGGGGGGAAAGCAGTACACCGGGAACTGTGCAAACAATTGAATTTCGAATATGCAGACAAATGATACAAACATAAACCAGAAACAGTACTGGGAAACGAAAAACACAAAATCCTTTGGGATATGGATATACAAACAGACAAACTCATACAAGCAAGAAGACCGGATGTTATAATAATCAACAAGAAGGAAGAATCTTGCAAAATCGTAGACTTCGCCGTTCCAGCAGACAACAGAGTGAAAATCATACAAACGGAAAAACGAAGCGAATACACGGAACTAGCCAGAGAACTGAAAGGAATATGGAGCATGAAGAAAGTCAGTATAATACCAATAATCTTAGGAGCACTAGGAACAATCCTAAAAAAACTGGAAAAAAGACTGTAAGAATTTGGAATCAAAGAGATCATTGGAACTATACAAAGGACCGCAATGATCAAAACAGCTACAATCTTAAGAAAAATCATTGAATGCGGAAACCAACCCGCATAAGCTACGAAGGGTCACACGGAATCTACTACAGGAAGGAAAGAAACTACAGAAAGTACACATCATAAACAAAGAAACAGAAAATGCAAGAAACATCACTTTATAAGCTCCCTCCCCCAATAAATTACACTGGGCTCAACTGGCATGACACAAAAATGAACCAATGAACAGGAACAACAAGAAACACCATAAGCTCCCCGCCAGCCCCTCAAATTTTTTTTTTAATTAATTTTTTTTTTAAATGGGCTCGAAGGAACGGAAGAGATTATCCCTCACTAGATTTCAAAATAGAGTCTGAATTCTGTCAAAACAACGAAGAGTGCTCTTATGGTCATATCCCGAAATGTAGCAACAGTACTCCATCTTGTGACGTATATTACTCTTATATAGATATATGATTGAATCAGAAGTCAGGTACTTCCTAGCCAAGCATTTTCATGTGGTCCTAGACACAGATTGGATATAATCCTTTTGTTTAAGATCTAGAGTAAAATTCACTCCTAAGACCTTAACAAAATAAGGGGCTTCTTCAGATTATAAAATGTTATGAATAATTCTCTTCTTTTCTATGTTTTAAAAGTACAAAGATAGCAGCGAATGAAATTATGTCTTCTAATATAAATAATAATACTTAATTGTTTAATCAATAAATTTAAGGATTATCTATCTAATACACGTGTTTGCGATACCATCTTTTGAAAACTGATACTTATAATCCAGTCTTCGCTGGCATTTTATATGTTTTATTTCTTTGACTTATCGCACCGCATGTAGAATATATAGGGTTCTTCAGAGGCAGCTGTAACGATTTCTGGAGACAAACGCCCTCGTGAATAGCGTCAAGTCGACTCTTATGTTTTGGGGTATAGGCAAACACTATTTTCTTGAGTTTGTACGGAACGTCCTCTCTAAACTCATATAAAATCATACTGTTCTAAAATAATGTTAAATTAAATGCGTTGTCGCTGATTTGGTTGGGGTCGAATTCATTATTCCATACTAAGGCATAGAAGCCCTATAACTGAAAAAAAAACACCTTTAATTAAAAGAATTTCTTACTTTGTTTCTTTCTCTGTTTCTATCACTGTCTCTGTCTCTCTCTTACCTTCTCTCTTTCTCTCTCCTCTCTCTCTCTCGCTCTCTCTCTCTCTCTCTCTCTATATATATATATATA
Source organism: Sepiola atlantica (assembly GCA_963556195.1). Taxonomy (NCBI): domain Eukaryota; kingdom Metazoa; phylum Mollusca; class Cephalopoda; order Sepiida; family Sepiolidae; genus Sepiola; species Sepiola atlantica. Next base: position 180,732,220 of record OY744517.1, read on the forward strand.
TATATATATATATATATATATATGCTAAACCACTGATCATCTTTCTTGGTTGCTTAGTCACTTGTTTGTTTGAACATTGAATGTTTTTAGATGGAAGGGGGGGGGTAACTGAAGTTTTTTAAAAAGTAGTTAGACACAATGAGATATTTTATTGGTGCAACATTAATTGATTAATTAAGTTAAATTTATTATGAATTCAAAGAAACTGGTGGCAACACACTTTGGAGCAACAAGTATCTTCATTTCTAAGAGTAGAAAAGATCTCCGATATTTTGAAATTCTGCAAAGTATTTATTAAATTATAACATCTTTAACTAACAGACAAACAGACAAAATCTCTATTTAAGATAAATGTTTACTTTGATCCGCGTTGAACTTTTCCAACACAAATCTCCAAATGTGTAGCTGATAATATCTGGGGAAAAATTAAATACACTTTTATAAAAAATTAGTAACGTACTGTTAGGCAAGTCGACATAATCTAGACATGGAGTTTGAGTCCAACCTTGAAACTAAATAATATAATAGTGGTTACTGATTTTACAAATTCATAGATTACTTATGTCTAATCAATTTCGCATAGTTTTGCCTTGTCTGCCTTACGACATAGCAACCCTTTCTGTTTTATTTATTACCGAAACACAATATCTATTGTAAACCATTGATTGTATCCTATTTGTTGAACACATGGCTATTTTATGTGCAAGTTCATACATATTTTGTAAGTGTCGATTCTGCTTACTTTGTATCAGTCACATATTTTATGTACTATTTTTTATGTAAATAGACCGGTTTACCGCCGAGTGATTGCCCCATCGGCTAATGAGATATCTTGCCGTAAGAATACATGTTATTGAACTATTTCTTGCAGCGCCTATGATGTCTGGGTTTTACCACCTAACTAGTCGAAGTTTTGCCATTGATCTTTCCAACTCGCTTATTTCATTTATGGAGTCAGATGGACATCCTATGTACGTATTTCATCTATAGAGTCAGATAGACCTTTTATCACGGCCTAACTTTAATGATAATGGAATCAGATGCCCCTTTTCAGTCATCAAGATAACTTGTTTTACCATGCGTGGTAATGAGTAAAAAAAAAACTCGCGCGAACAGAGATAGAAATAAGACGCGTGTCGAAACAGTTTTCCTTTTTTTAGCAGTTTTTTTACGTAAGAGGTGTTTTATGGCGATAAAAGGAGTTATTCCCCTTAGCCTCTGATAAATTTCCCAATAAATTTGAATTCGCTGTAGCCTATTTCATATTTCGGCATCCATTAGGTCAATTACGCAACGTATATTTAGCATAAATGCTCGGTCGTAATAATATCTCTCTTGCGACAGATTTATTTACATACTTGATCAATTCAATCCGTTTGATTCACATGTTATAAATAGAAGGTCAAGTAATGTAAAAAAAATGAACGCTACAAAAAGATAGATAATGACAAGTACAGGGAAAGGTATCGTCACATATTTATGTTCTACTAGCTGTTCCTGCCCGGTGTTGCCCGGGATTATTTTTACTTTCATTTTTACTTTAACGATGCTATTTTTTAACAATTTTTTAAACAGGATTTGGAAAGTTAAACCTAATTATTATGGTATCGTTATAAAACTAAAACTAATGCTTGTTAAGTTAATTCTATTTTAATTTCTATTTATAAAATTAGGTGATATAAATGGCTGACAAAACACTATATGAGGATTTAATAAAAAAAATTTAAAGCTAGAAATGATTTTTAATTCAACAGTTTAATTTTTCTAAATTCCTTTCAAATTTCGAAGTGTAACAAATTAATTATTTTTTTAATTTTACAACTATTAACAAAAGACTAAATTGGCCGATTTGTTTATTTAGAACCCGAAATGCATTACGGTCGATTTAATTTCGTAATCAAATGACTTTTTACAATAATATTTTTTGTTATTGTTGCTGCTTTACGCTAATGCATTTTTATTTCAATAAATAATTGATTAATAGTAATTAGAAAAATATTAACGTGTAAGTCACGTAGAACGAGAAACACATATACATAGAAACGCGAGAAGTGGTCATACAAGTTTATTAACATAGAGATTTTCTTCTTTCTTTCAAGGCGAAGAAATTTCGCAAAACAATCTGCCTTAGTCGCTGCGGGGTGAGAGCAGGAAAGAACCCAGGTGGACGCGAACACACGGTCGACACCTTTGCCTGCGTGAAGTCCTATCTGTGAAAAATGATGCCTCTGCCAAAGACGCGGATGTCGGGAAATTGTCGAACAAGCTGCACAATCGTCGAGGTGTGAGTTTCTCTCGCAGAAGAGAAATGGGAAAAAGCCAGTACCGATGACAACAGTCATGTTTACACCTCTCAAATAACAATGGACATTGGTGTCTTCTTTTTTCTTCTTTTTTCTAACTCTGTTCTCGGTGAACGGTTGAGGGTGTACACAGCCTCAATAGAAACAAAATCATAAAAAAAGATTATGAAGGTAAACTAGGTTTGAACAAGTAAAAAAATAACATCAAAAAACTCACTTGAACTGAATGAATGCGACTTTTCTGGACATGTCTTCTACTCCCAGTCAATTTATTAATGTATTTGTTTATTGTACCTCTTCGAACATCCCCCTATAACCATGTCCTTAATTCAACATTTTTTATTTCTGCATTGAGATATACACTTGTGATACAATATCAATATAGAGATCAGTATCTGTTAAATATTTCTTCCGATAGTTACCAAAGATTCTCAGTTAATTCTTTTTTACAATTATTTCTAAATTAATGCAATTTCATCTTCAAATATTCGACGCTATTTCTGTTCTTAATTTGATCTGACAAATTCTTCAAAAATATATTACTCTATTAATAAAAAATAATTGGTTAATAAATGTAGTTCTTTCAATTTTCTTTGGTAATAAACTTTCCGATTGAGCAGAAATATTTTTAAAAGCCCACCATAGTTAGAAATGCTATCTATTTTTTTAAGTCTAAAATTAAATGCCCCGCTTATTTAAAAATGGCATTAAATATTTTGAAGATCTTAATTAAATGCTCAACTTATTTAGAAATGCTATTCAATATTTTGAAAATCACAATTAAATGCTAAGATTATTTAGAAATGCCATTAATTATTGTAAAAAGTCTCCATTAAATCACCTCCCATTCTTCTCTCTAGTAATGTAGTTAAAACCAATTCTTCCACTTTTTCCTCTCAATGTTGTCTTTTTCTTTTAACTTTATTTTACGTTTTCTTCCTCTTTTTCTCAGATTCTTAATTTGCTTTTCCCTCTATTTATAACGTTCACCTGTTTATGGCTGTTTTGTTTCTTGGTTGCTGTCATTGTCATAGGTGTCAGGCCCTTGCATTCTCCAACCTTCTTCAGGTGCCTTTTGCGTATAGCAATAGTGCACGTGGGGTGTGTAAGTTCACAGAAAGAAGAAAATGTCTATTAAAAAGTAGGGTTCTGAATTTGGGGAACATGTTCAATGCAATGACGTCACGAACAGAAAGTCGGGAGTAAAACGTGGGAAAATTAAGAGTGCCTTATCTTGAGTTTTGCCTGTAAGAGAACAGATGTGTTTTCAGAAATCCTCTTCCATCTCAACAGGGCTGGAGTAATATCTAATATTACTGTATACTGTAAATATGATGAGAGCATATTAAAAACACTTTTTTAAATAGTAAACCTCAATGTGCTCTTTTATATCTACGACGAGACACAACTAGTACAAGAGCTGCTACAAAAAGAGAGTGGTAGAGGTACAACTGCTGTTTCGCAGATGAAGAAAGAAAACAACGTTACACACATGACTACGAACTGCTACTAACGAATTAGACAGAGAGCCCGTCGATCTCTGCATGCTGTCGCCACTACGACTACTATTGCTACTATTAGACGTTTCAACAATACTACTGCTACTAAGAGACGTGCCGAATAAGACGAAACATCACGACGCTATACAACAGTCGCATTTTGGTTACTTTTATTATTATTTACAATAAAACAAATATTCAAAAAATAATGTTTACAGTCGAGGCGGGGTTATTTAACAGTAGTAATAGTCGACATTTACGCAGATGACAAAACCATCTATGGCAACACTTCGAACAGCATTAATAATGAAGATATGTTTGATCCTTTTGAGATTTCTTTTTCAGCACCGGCTATTTATAACTCGTCTATTATATACAGTCACTGTTCCAATGGATGCGATTAGCTAAAGTTAGAAAAGACCAACCTCTCCTCACTCCTCCTATTTAGCCTTATGCTACATTTAATATATGTATTTTCACACGCACACGCACACGCACACGCACACACACACAGACACACACACACACACACACACACATATATATATATATATATATATATATGTGTGTGTATTTATTTCGAATCTGGTTAATTTTGTTATCGTTCAGAAATAAAGCTATGTTCTCTGTTTTAATGCATGGCGTCATCCATTTTGTTAATCAATTATGACGTCATAAAATATGCTACCTGTGTTTCCAATCTAAGGTAGTAATTGATGTCATTCCTTTATGCTGTTTTATATTTATGGGTCCTAAAATATTTCCACGGTGTTTTCCATCTCTGTTTTAGTGGATAATTCCATCCGTTTACGATAGCATCCTTTTCTGACGCTATGAAGGAATTTTCCTGGTGTCTCATATCTCTGTGTTTGTGGATGTCGTCATCCTTTTGTCATTTGATACCTTTGTTTCGTCATCTATTGTGCATTGAGACAAACAAGCACACAAACAAACAATATTCACAATTCTAGTAGAATAATAGATAGATAACCAAGAACATATGGTAACCGACGCTTTCCCGCCTTAAATTCACCATTTTCGTCATGAACGCAAGACGAGAAACTATCAGTCACTACGCGCTGTTGACTCTATACGTACGCTATCTAAAATTAAATACTACACGTTTGGTTTATCGTGGTTGCAAAGGAGCGACATTTCCATTTAACGACCAAATGATTTGATTAAATAATTGCCTGTTTCATTAATTTCTACAACTTTTATCCTGATTGCAAAAAGCTACATTTCCGTCTAACGACCTAATGGTTTGATTAGATAATTCCTTGTTATATTTATTCTTACAACTTTTGATATTGATTGCCAAAACACGACATCTGCTTTTAACGACCTAATAGTTTGATTAAATAATTTAATCCAAAATCTTTTACTTGATTGCGCAAGTCGCCATTTCCTTGTAATGACATAACATTTTGCTAAAACAATTGCTTCTTATATTTACTTTTACAAAGCAATATATTCTTCCAATTACCTGATAGCTTGAGCAAATAATCGCTTGTTTTATCTATGCCTACGACTTATTATCTTAATTCATAAAAACGACATTTCGTTCTGTCGGCGCAATAATCTTATCGAATAATTGCTTGTTTTATTAATTCCTAAAACCTTTTCTCATGGTTGAAAAAGACAGTTCCTGTCTGGCAATTTAATAATTTGATTATATAATTGCTTGTTTTATTTATTATTACAACATTTTAACTTAATTGCAAAAGGAGCATTTGCTTCTGACGACGTATACCTGGATTAAATAATTGCTTGATTCATTTATTCTTAAAACTATATTTTTATTACAGAAAAACATTTCTTTTGTAACGACATAATAATGTGATTAAATAATTGCTTGTTTTATTTATTATTACAACTTTTTAACTTAATTGCAAAAGGAGCATTTGCTTCTGACGACGTAATACCTGGATTAAATAATTGCTTGATTCATTTATTCTTAAAACAATCTTTTTATTGCAGAAAAACATTTCTTTTGTAACGACATAATAATGTGATTGAATAATTGCTTGTTTTATTTATTCTTTAAACTTTTTATCTTGAATTTTTCAAAACGCATTTCATTCTATCGTTCTATTATTTTGCTTTCATTTGTTATTCATTTATTTATTTTTTTAAAACTTAGTTCACCCCAAACGAGGCAAGGTGGAACTGTAGACGTAAGGGGCTACTAATAATTAGAGTGAAAGTTTAGGGGGTCATCTTAAATTGAGTATTATGCAGCGAGATTTTTCTTCACATTAGTTTTAAATTTCTACATATCGGAACAGTCGGGGACACAGGGATCAGGGAGGAAGTTCTAATGGTCGGCAGCTCGAGGAAAGTAGTTATTTGAATAGAAGGTTCTACGGCATCTGGGGACCTCCGCAGTTATTGAATGGGATAGCTGATTGCCAAGTCGAGTGTATTTACGTCGAGGGGCACTAGAGCAGCAAGTTCATCGGAGCACATCCCATTGAAGTACTTGTAAAACAAGCACAAAGATGCAACAGTGCGGCGATGGGACACGGGATGGAGCTTGTTGGATAGTAAGGGACTTATTAGATTAGATACTCTTTTTAAATAATATTTTGTTTCATTCATCCCTAAAAATACTTATATCTTTATTACAAAGTGCATTACCTGTCTGAAACCTAATAGTTTGATTAAATAATTGCTTAGTTTATTTATTTCTACCATTTTGATTTTAAAAGCGCTTATTTAATTTATATAACTTTTTACCTTGATAGCAAAAACAGACAACGTAATACTTGAATTAAATAATTACTTGATTTATTTTTTCCTACAACTTTTTTTTATTTTTAGTGCGGAAAAACATTTCGTTCTAAAAACATAATGATTTCTTTCTATCGGGCTATTATTTTGATCAAATAATTGCTTGTTTCATTTATTCCTAAAATAAACTTCTATTATGATTGCAAAGTGTATTACATGTCTAAACAGCTAATAGTTTGATTAAATAATTGCTTTTTTATTACTACCACATTTTACGTTGATTGCAAAGTGCATTTCCTGTCGAACGCTCGATAGTTTGATTAAATAAGGTCTTGGTTTATTTATTCCTACAAATTATTACTTTGATTGCAAATTTTGTTTTCAAACGTCCTAATAGTTTTATTAAATATTTTTTGTTTTATTTGCCCTTTTATCTTGAAGCGACATATTGATCTAACTATCTGTAACTAACTATAAATACATGAATCCATTTGTTTTCCTGTTTATATATGAATTTCATTTTGCTACGTTTAAAAAAAGTCCTTATCGAAATATCCATGCACCTTGAAAATTGTATTTTGCTGCCAATTCCGATGATTTTTGAATGCAGAAAAGCGTGCCAAAATAACTGCAGACTAAATTATTCCAAATAACTCTGGGCAGTTGTCCAGTCACGTGATAGACAACCTCCGGTCAGTCCAGAAAAATGTTCGGTTACAAAATGGCCAAATATTCGGCCAATTACGGTTTGGCTATCGATCCGATCACCATTTGTCTTTGATGTCGACCACACGCGTATTTAGTGTTGGCAGACGAAACAGCCAGATTGGACGATTCCAACCGACAGTTTGGGAGGATTCTTATTTTCTGAATTTGCTTTTACTTTTTACTTTTAGTATTGTTTGTTTGTTTATTTGTTTGTTATGTTTTTTGTTTCGTGCTTTATTTTGTTGTTGTTCATATTCTATTGACCATATTCTGTTCGTCTTTCAGTATCGCTCTTCTATCTCTTTTCCCTCTCTCCCGATGTATATATATTCCACCCTATAATAAAGAGCAATGTATATTTATTTTATATTTAAGTATAAATATATGTAATTTCATCGCGTCAGTGTCATTCCATCAGCGAGTAAAATACATAGTGTTTGAAGCCCCCCCCCCCCCGGCGAAACCATTTCAAATGGTGAAGAGAAGCGAGATAGCAAATAACAAGTCAGGGAACACCCCAGACTAACTACGCCGACTGAAATGAATTCAGAAAGAAATTCTCCATTCTATAAGAAAAATCCAACGACGGGTGTTTTCCTTTGGGTCATCAGAAATAATAATAATAATAATAATAATAATAATAATAATAATAATAATAATAATAATAATAATGATGATGATGATGATGAAAAAAGTAAAAGTAATAGTAGTAGTAGTAGTAGTAGTAGTAGTAGTAGTAGTAGTAGTAGTAGTAGTAGTAATAATAATAATAATAATAATAATAATAATAATAATAATAATAATAATAATAATAATAATAATTACGCACTTCACCCAAAATAAGGTATGGACAGACTCTACATGAAAAGAAACGAAGGGGAAGAGGACTGGTAAATATAGAAGACGGTGTGGAAGACACAAAAAAATGGGCTGGGGGACTGCATAACTCAGAACACGGAAAGGTCAATGACAGCAGCAAGAAACACCGTTCCAACGAGAAACTCGGGAAGCACCGAAACCAGAAACTGAAAGTGAAAAAAAAGTGTGGAGAAAAACAACTGCATGGACGCTTCAGAAGACTGACAAGAAAAGAAACCAACGAAAATAGCTGGGCATGGCTAAGAAAAGAACACTTGAACAGAGAAACTGAATCTTTACTGATGGCTGCACAAAAAATGCGATGGGATGAACTACATTAAAGCAAAAAAATATAAACCCCAGGAAGCTAGTAAATGCAGACCGTGTGGACAAAGAGACGAAACAATAAATCATTTAATAAGTGAATGTAGCAAACTTGCCCCAAAAGAATACAAGTACAGACATAACTGTGCAAACGATTGAATTTCGAATGCGCAGACAAATGGTACAAACATAAACCAGAAACAGTACTGGAAAACGAAAAACACAAAATCCTCTGGGACATGGATGTACAAACAGATAAACTCATAAAAGCAAGAAGACCAGATGTTATAATAAGCGACAAGAAGGAAAAATCTTACTAAATCGTAGACTTCGCTGTTCCAGCAGACCCAGAGTGAAGATCAAAGAGACGGAAAAACGAAGCAAATACACGGAACTTGCAAGATAAATTCTAGACATTATGATAAATGAATCTACGACGAAGAACAAGCAGTCGTACTGTAACATACTATTCTGTACTTCTGTAAATACACACCCTTGTAAATATACCACCGTGTTGTTTTATTTATTATCGGCCCTTCAAGGTCACAACACTGGCGACGAGAACTCAGACTTATTCGGACACAACATAACCCGGACTTGCGTCGCATACAAGACTTGCAACGAGAAGTCGGACTGATGTCGGATACAGAATAACTATTACTACAATTGGCGATGTTTAGTTTTCGAAAAAAAATAGGATGTGTGCTTGTAAAATTGTTACTTACAACAGTAACAGCGAGAAGTTTGAAGCTTTACTGGATTTTTAACACACAAGATGTACGGAATCTGCGAAAGAGAAAGTCACCAACGTCAGAAAATAGGAGTTAAAAACAGTGTTTGTTTATTAGGGGAATGAAAAAGATTTCAACACGAGGTTTTGAAATCTTAATCGACCACGAAAATACAACAATAAAGTATCGATTTTTCTTTGTGTTTTAATTGTTTAGTAAGGAACAGATAAATAAGCTTGAACAAGCTTACATTTTTCTTTCACTAAGAAGTCAAAAATGTATCTTCCAGCGGGAAAGGTTACGACCGTGTAAAAAAAATAACACTAAAAAGCCTGTAGCCTATTTTAAGTGACGAAAATGGAGAAATTTAAAAGTACCATGTTGGACACAATTATACACTAACAAGCACAACAAATTCGACTAAAAGAGAAATTCCAAGAAAAATATATAGAACAAATAAAATATCGGAAGAAAATGAAGATAGAAAGCTTCGTCTAGAAAAGAAATTTCAAGAAAAAGAAGAGAAATTTAAAGAAAAACAATTTGAGTAAATTAAAAAAATGCCGAAATGTCTATTTCGTACACAACAAGAACATAAAAAATAATACGAATTATCGAACAATGTTGAAGATGAAAGGGCATTTTCACAAAACGCTATTATCGATGATTTTACTTACTATCCTGAAAACGAAATTACGTTTGGTAGATATTTTAGATGATACGAAATAGCAAACGAACCTTTTTAAAATCAGTAAAATTCGAACAGTCTGTATTATAAAAATACAGACTGTTCGAATTCTACCGATTTTAAAAAGGTCCGTTTGCTATTAAGAAAGTTGGGTACAGTTGAGATACCAAATTCTTTAATTATTATATAGAGTAACCTTACATTTGTTGAAGTGGTAATGTATTAATCTCACAAAGAAAGAAGACGAAGTCTATGCTACTTTCGCTAGCGTAATTAACAAACACTGCGATGGTTTCAAATGGTAAAATTTAATGATTAATCTTCACACAATGGTTAGTATCAAATACGGATGCAGAATTCAGACAAATAGTTCTTAATAAACACTTCATAATAACACTTCATCATATTGCAGAAGACTGTCAACGTTTTATTAGTGTTCGTCAAGATTCCAGAGACATTAAACAAAGTGGAATGTCACACATTAGAAAAATACGTAACAAAAAATAATTTACCAACTAAATTCAATTAGCCAAAGAAAGTAATTTTCTATCTAAACCGTGTATTATTTGCAGGCATTTGTACAAAGATTGTCAATAGAAATGAAAAAGTGGATGAACAAATAAAAGTTAAAAGTGAACTAATCTCTAACGTTACATTAAAAGGAAAGACTTTGAAATTAAGAATGTGTGTAATGAACAACTCAAACACACTCTTGCCACGGATTGGATGGAGAAATTTATTATGGAATATGCCATAAACTCTTGCTGTCAAAATATTGAAACTTTAAATGCCAAAGCAGATAGACTAACGAAAGCGGTAAAAGAAACTATTTCGGAAGTTTTCTTTGCTGGACTGAGAAGATGTAAAGAATAACTGACAAGTTTGAATTAAAACCAAATATTTAACCAGTTTTTGTTAGAAAAGAAATGTTCCATTCGCGTCATTTAATCAGATTGACGAAGAAGTAAATAGACTTGAAAGAATGGGAAATAGGTTTCCATACAGTATACGTATACAAAGTAAAGATATCCGTGTTTGTGCAAACTTCTCCACAGGATTTAACCATGCACTAAAAGATTACACTACCCTCTACCTAGTCCAGAAGAGATTTTTTGCTAAACTCAACGGAAGAAATTTATTTCAAAGGGTGGGTTAAGTTATGTTTATCTACAAATACTTGTGGACGAGAAATACTCACAGCTACTTTGTATAAAAATCTACATATGGGTTTGTACAAATTCGAATGATTACCATTTGGGGTTAAGGTTGAACTAGCTATTTTTCAACAAATAATGGACACATTGCTTAGCGGAGTGGAATGTATAACAGTTTACCTAGATGATATTCTAGTGATCAGTAGAAGCACCTAGCAACACAAATCACATGTACACCAAGTATTAAAGAAGGTCCAAGACCATAGTTTAAATTAAAAGAGAGAAATGCGATTTATCACGGAAAAAATAAAATATATTGGTTAAATTATAGACTAAAATGGTAGAAGACGAGACCCAGAGTGAGCTAGTGCGATATATGGCAGCTAGTGTGATATATGACAGCTAGTGCGATATATGACAGCTAGTGCGATATATGACAGCTAGTGCGATATATGACAGCTAGTGCGATATATGACAGCTAGTGCGATAAAAAAAAACATGACAGCTCTGGAAAACGTACCGTTACTACAAAATGTGCTTGGTTAAGTAAGTTATTATAATGTGTTTATTCCAAAAATGTACAATTTGTAAGAAACGGATTGGGTCTGGACGAGTGAATGCCAGAAGGAATTTAAAACAATGACAAGTTTTCGAAATTGCTGGAAATATTAAAATTGAAAATAAAACAACCACGGAAGTAAACATCAGTTTTTTTACATGAAATGTTCGCCCATTCCCGAGTCGTTGGTTGTATTGTATCAGACAACTAAACGCAATTCACGTCCAGTGAATTTAAAGTATTCTGTCAAACATGTGTAGTAGAGTATACTATGATTGCGCCGTAAGTGCCTGATGCATTTCTAGAAAGAATCATAACTAGAAAGATATCAGGGAAACCAATGCCAACAACAGAACTACATGAAATGAATGAATGAAATGCAAGAAGCAATGGTCAAGCAGAACGGTTCGTGGATACGTTCAAAAGAACGCTTAAGAAAGCGATGGGTACACCTATCGAAAATGCCATTCAAGAATTTTTGCAGGTATATAATATGACCCCAAATAATAATGTTCCATTTCCATGACGCCAACAGAAGCAATATTTTTAAGGAAGATTACAACAGTATTTACTAGATTATTGGCAACCCATGTTAAACCAGGATGTGATAATTTGGAGAAAAAAATCTTTTTTTGGATGTTAAAAAACAATAAATTCTACTTGGAAACAGGGATAGTGGATACATGGATTGGAAACATAATTTACATAGTTCACACACAAAAATACATGAACCAGATGAGGAAACGATATTCAGATGCTGTCAAAAATAATATTCCAGATACTGGAGTAATAGATGTTGTGTTCAGCACATTTGAGGTACCAATCCTGCAAACAGATTGTGAACAGCGAAGACCAAAAGGAAAACGTAAGATTGGGATTTGATTGTAATAAATCCTAAAAGGAAAAAGTATTGACTCCATACAGAGCAAGGCTAAAATGGGGTGGGGGTTCTGGTGTGATGAGGATCTACCCTATTTTGTGAGTATATGGACTCTTCTAGACATTATGTATAGAAGTATGGCTATGGGTAGTCCTAGGAGGTCAACGCTCTCAGGCCTTGTCTCTGCTCTTTGGAGTTAGTTTATTGCTAACTACCAGAGGCGCCCCGACCGGGGAATGCCGACGGGAATGTTCAAGCATTTTTGCGTACCAGATTGCGCTAACTCTAGTGCGTTGGACCACCAAATCCCACTTTCTGGCTTTCACATCTTTCTGCAGTAGGAAGGGTGTAAATATCAGTCTTTCAGTAACATACTATTCTATAATTACACACTCTTGTAAATATACCACTGTATTGTCTTATTTATTATCTGGCTTTCATAGTCACAACAATGTTTGCAAGTTTGCTGAAGATCATAGAAAAAAAGAAGTTTTGAAATCGTAAAATAGAAATTTTGAAATATTTGCTAAAATTAAAACTCCATTGTTGCTTTCCCCAAATAATTATTGAACTTTTATTTTCAAACATATGTTTACATCTGTTCTAATGCAAGATGACCCCCAGCCAATGAGAAGATCTATAAATATAAAATCGTAACTCTGTCTGTGTGTGTCCGCCTGAGCTTTGTGTGTTATGTTCACCCAAACTGCTGGACAGAATTCCTTGAAATTGGCATATTGACTACTGACCTCTCAGTGAAGGTCATAGGCTATATAAGAGATATATCACTTAAACGCTGGGGGTACCCGCCCTTCTTGAAAAATGTGTTCCTTTAGCTTCAAATGAAATTTAAACCATAGGTAAATGACCATAAAATGTTTATTCCCAAAATTTCAGCAAATTTTGATAATAGTAAGATGGTCATCGGGGAAAACTGTTTTCCCTTTGATTCAAATGATATATATATATATATATATATATATATATATATATATATATATATATATATATATAATCAAAGAAAACACCTCTCTGTTTGTGCATGTCTGTCCCTAAAAACGAAGACATACTAGGAAGTGTACTTTCAATATAATTGTATTCACATGCACAATTTGCATGTGAGCATAATGCAAGTATTTTGGCATCTCTGGCTGCCCCTTAAAGAAGCTAATGACAATCTTCAAAGATGTTACACAATGTAATTAATCTATTTATTAGCGTTAGTTTAAGAGTATTAAGATATATCTGAATAGATCGGTGAGTATCTTACTGACAGCATTAAGGTTGTTGTTAAAGTAAACTTTTCCTTCCATGATGTTGCATATGATGCTATCCGCGACTCTAACCTGGGCAACACCAGGTAACTCTACTAGTGTATTATAAAAACAAAATAGTGGATCAGAATGCGGGCAAGTAAACATGATTTCGAATTGTAAGACACAAATTTCGACGTCACCCTTTGTTATTCAATAATTCGTTATAGATTTAATAAAAGCCTTGCAAAATGACGAAACAAATTTAATGATATGAATACAAAATGTCGCACACACTAATTTACTATGTAAATATCAACTTTGTAAACAGTTATTTAAAATTGATTTGTAAAACTGCACGCCAGGATTCCGCTGAGCCGCGCATTTTTAAGAGACAATGTGTTTCTCCTATGTATTTATTAAGGCATAAAAAGGTAAAGTTTTTCTCAAATACAAATAAAGTTGATCGTTTGAAAAAGCAAAATGGCGGACTACAATGCTAGCAACCCGATTTTGTTTAACGCGGGAAAGATGAACCAGATGGACGACATATGTAGAAAATTTAAAGGTGCAACAGATGGACTGTGTGTGCTAGCCGTCCCGGTTGTCTTCTCACCGGTTGACCTCAACCTCGCCCTTCTTTGTTTCATTTTATTTTTATTTTTGAAGTGCCACCGTCGGGCTAAGCAAAGCAAGCAACCATGCAAAGCTGATGAAGATAAAGTTATTAATGGCGTTTGAACCTTTTCCTTTCTTCTTCTGCTGCAATATAAAAAGGGGCGGGAAGAAAAAAGAGTTTAAACAGGAAAGCTTCATGGGTGGTGAAACACCTACCTATCACAACCATGTATTCCAATAACGGAGGAAGTTTCAAGAGAAAGTTGCACCGTTTGTCTGATTTATGAAATATCAATCTTTTTATATATTTAACCGGCACTATTAAATACTTTTTCAGTTAGAAGTTAATATGTTTTAAATTTTATTCTTCGTGTGCTAGAATAGAAATGCTGGAAATGTAACGCTTATGTCATAAGACGTTTTGATGCAAAACTGCATGTTCCATATGTAATGTTGCTGAGTTATGGACAAAATATTGCATAATTAAAAAAATTACATTTTAAATGAGAAAAATCTTATTTTGAATAAATATGGATTTAATATTTATTAAAATTGTTTCGGAGTGTTTCAAAAAACAATTTAAAACGTGACATTGTATATCAGGTGAGATGAAGTGCTAACACATTTGGTCGTTACCTATGAAATTTTTCTTCACATAAATGACTTATTAATCTAAAATGCTGAAATATATATATATGCTTCCGGGGCTGCTACTGTAGGGTGCTGGGTGATGTCCTTGGTTTTCAATTGTATTCCCGTAAAGAAAGACAACACGATTAACAAAGATACCGCAAATATCGTATGCATTATTATGCATTGCTATCATTATGCATTATTATGTTATCTATATAGTGATATTATAAGATATGAGTGCGTAGAATATTTTTGTTTTCAGCGAAATAAATTATTTTTTCAAACGGCTTTTTCGTCTAAAAACTAGGACATAAATTATTTTCTATCGTGTTTGTTATGTTAATTAAAGATATTAATTTTGTCAATGAATATAAATATCTTAATTAATAAGTATCTGGCTTATTTTAAACTGTTTTATTATAAATGTTTCTTTTTTTCTTTTAAGAACGTTAGTTCAGCGTGTTTTTCCGAAAGTTATGAAAGTTATAAGTTGAAATTAAATTTCTTATGAAATATCAATATGAAATAATAATAATAATAATAATAATAATAATAATAATAATAATAATAATAATAATAATAATAATAATAATAATAATAATAATAATAAACAGCTATAATAATAAGAATATCAATAATAATGATGATAATATTGATAATAAAATTAATAATACTATACAAAAATTGGAACAAAGATAAAGTTGAATAAATATCCGCTGTCTTCCATCAGTCCTTGTCTCGAATTATTCCCTTTTGAGGGATGAAAGAACTCATTGGCAGACAGACAGACAGACAGACAGACAGTCACCGAGAAGGGTTAAGCCGCCTTGTTATGCTAGTTCACATTGTACGCCCGCTTGACCCCCATTAGGGTTTTTGATGAATAGCAGAGTGTCTGACTGGAAACAGACAGAATTCTATTTTCTCCGGTAATCACGTTATATCCTTAACTGCTGCTTACCTGTAGATGTTGAAACCCAACTATAGCAAATTAGTGACAATAGAAATGCTCGCATTTGAAGATAAGTTCAAATTCGAGGATGTCTGATTTGAGGAATTAATAATAATAATAATAATAATAATAATAATAATAATAATAATAATAATAATAATAATAATAATAATAATAATAATAATAATGTGTTATGGTAGTTGGTTTTATTTCATGAGAACTAACAAATTGGTATAACTTAAACTTAAATAACCCAAAAAAGTCTTGTAAAAATAAAGCTGAAATATCATCTCGTGGTTGCTTTTGAATCGAACCAACCCGTTAGATACTAGTGATAAAGAAATAGGTAAATATATTTCACTTTCATGAAGCATAAGTGTTAATTTTGTTATTTTTCATTGGCCTTGAATGTTTTCATTGAAGTGAAAACTAAAATGCAAATTTTAGAAGGATAAATAAAATATCTTCCTGCTTACCACATGCTTCAGTCGATCAAGTAAATATGGGAGGGGAACTCATCGTCTTTTTTCTCTTTGAGAAAGAGCTTGGAAAATTTACACTAAGTAATTAGTTTATATATATATATATATATATATATATATATATATATATATATATATATATATTAATAAAAATTGTAACTTTTTGTATGTTGTAATTGTGCGTTAATATATATGTGATAGTGCACCTCATGAAAATAAGAGAAAACCAGTATCCCTGTGACAGGATCACTAGTAAACTACGCCTAGTCTTGGTGTTGCCACATACAACAAAAATAATAACAATGCAAGCCGTGGGACTCAGAAGAAAATCCGAGGGTCATGATGAGCAGGTGCTCCCTCGTTGGCCAACATAAGGGATTCGGTCCGCCTCCTGCGAGTGTTGAGTCCTTTAATTCCAGGAACAAGATCACGAACGAAAAACAGATGAGTAACTTCTCTAATTCCAGATACAACAAAGACACAGATCAAACACAAGAACACAGAAATGAACGCAACAAACCGAAGAGTCGCAGAAAGAAATGGACCACAAAAGAGAACAGACTGGTAATGGAGTGCTACTACAGAAGACGCCACCCCACAGAAATCGGCTATCGGAAACGAATTAAAAATCTATGGGACATTTTCTGCTGACCACCAGACAACCGAACCAAAGAATAGTAGATCAAGCAAGACATGCTCAAGAGAGGGTAGTTCTCGGAGCTGGAATTAATGGAAATCAAACAAAAGATAAATGGCATAACAGATCAAGAAACGTCCCTTGGCGAAAACCCACATGTAGAAGACTGGCAAAGCATAAACAATCAAACCGGGAAACCGAAGACTACAATATCACAGAACTTACTGAGGAAAACGCAAGAGAATTTAGAAACATCAAACGGTTCATGAACGAGAACAAAATAAAACTCCCATCCCTAATGATCGAAGATTGGAAGAAATTAAAATTAAAAACAGATAAAGTAAACAGACTCCTGGCGTACCTAAACAGATACTATCAGAGACCTAACCAATTTAATATATGCAGGGGCAAAATCAACAAGTATGAAACTAAAAAGAGAAAAAAGAATGTAAAAAAGAATGGACGGGAAATCAGGCTGGAAACCCAGATCACCAAACTTCGAAAAGAAGCTAAAACTGAAAACAGGATGACGGAAACAGGATGACGGAAACAGGAAACAATGGAAAAGCAGAAATCTGAATCGCAGGAGAAAACTAAATAAGAAACATATAATACTAAAACAAAAGATGACGGCAAAAGAAGGACGATTGAGACGATATGAATACAAATCGAACGGTAGAAACAGAACAGGACGTTTGAAAACAATGAGAGCCAGTTTTACAAAACTCTAAATGGGGAAAAAAAACAACAGAACAACCGGCTCCGACACTTCTCAAGCAAAATATGCGAATACCGTTAAAAGTACAACAAAAATGCCAAATTGCTGAAAAACATGAAAGATGAACTACAGAAAATTGAAGAAAACCAAGAAACAGAAGTTAATGAAGAAACGAGTAAGACAGCCATAAGCAAAATGGTAAACTGGAAAGCGCCAGGCCACGATGGAATACATGTATACTAGTTTTAAAAATTCAAGACCAATCATAGAAGGCTAGCGCAGAAAGTGAGAGGATGTATATACAAAACACACGTACCAGAGTGGATGACCAACGCTAATACAAAAAGACGCAAAAAAAGGGAACGATCTAAAAAATACTACAGACCAATAACATGCTTACGAACATTGTGGAAAATCCTAACGGCACAACTTAGAGAACAAATTTACCACTCCCTGAAAAATCGTATGATGTCGGAAAGGGAAAAGAGAGACGCATGATATGCTATAGAAAGATCATGAAGGAATTAATAAGCATGTAAAAAGTACATATCTATAGCATGGATTGACCGGAAGAAAGTCTACGACAGAATTTCTTCAAGCATAGATAAATGAATGCTTTAGAATGTACAAGATACCCGACAGTTTTGTTAATCTTACCAAGAAAGCAATCGAAACATGGAGACTTAAATTGGCAGCTGCAGGACAAAACCTGACTATATAGTGACATTTTCCAAGGAAACTCCTTATCACCACTATTGTGTATTATAGCCATGGTGCCACTAAACAACATACCCACGAAATTTAATGCGGGATACAAGTTTACAGATACAGACAAAGAATAAACCATCTCATGTACCTGAAACTATTTCTAAAAAGTAAAAAGGAACTGGAAAAGCTAATAAATACGATCAGAATCTTAAGCCAGGACATTCTAATGTTTTCCAGGGTTTTATCTATTTTAGCTTTAATGTAGTTATCCTAATCGCATTGTTTTGTAGGGATACCGTTTCTCTGTTCACGTTTCCTTTTTTCAGCCATGCGCAACTATTTCCGTGCATCTCTTGTCATTCTTATGAAACGTCCATGTGGTTATTTTCTTCACACTTTTCTTTTCTTGTCTTTTTGTTTCTGGTTTCGGTGCTATTTGAGTTGTTCGTAAGAGCGGTGTTTCTTGCTGCGGTGATCAGCCTTATTGTGTTCTGGTTTATGTATTTCTCCAGTTCTTTTTAAGTGTCGTCCACACAGTCTTCTATACTTACCAGTTCTCTTCCCCCTTCGTTTCGATTCACGTAGAGTCGGTCTGCATCGTATTTTGAATGTAGTGCGTTGTGCATAGTGATTAATATTCAAGTCCTCTTGTTAAGGT
This sequence comes from Sepiola atlantica, assembly GCA_963556195.1. Classification (NCBI taxonomy): domain Eukaryota; kingdom Metazoa; phylum Mollusca; class Cephalopoda; order Sepiida; family Sepiolidae; genus Sepiola; species Sepiola atlantica. The sequence continues at coordinate 180,751,316 of OY744517.1, forward strand.
GCCTGAGGTCTTTCTTTGTCCAGCTTATGAATAGTTCAGAGTATCTTATTAGTGATACTGGCCATGTATTTATTCCTTTTTTTAGGTTTCTGCAATATAATTCTTTTTCTAAGAGCTTTCTTGATCTTCTTAAATATTATTTTCCAATCTTCTCTTTCATTTCTGTTGATTTAATGGTGTCTGCTTCCAGAACTCCCAAGTATTTATAGCTGTCCTGTTTGCTTTGCGCCCTCATCTGCTTATGGTTTGATATTTCTATGTCGTCCCCTGATTTTCTCCTTTTCATCTCTAGCAGTGCACACTTTTCCATTTCGAATTCCATTTGAATGTCTTGGCTGAAGATTCTGGTCGTATTTATCCGCTTTTCTAGTTCCAATTTGATTTTTGCAAATAGCTTCAGGTCGTTCATGTACATGAGGTGGTGTATTCTTTGTTATGTGCTTGTTAACTTGTATCTGACATCACATTTCCTGAGTATCTAGTTGAGTGCCATCATGGCTATGAGAAACAGTAGTGGTGATAAGGAGTCTCCTTGGAAAATGCCTCCGTCAAGTGTTATCCTCTAGCTGGCAGTTCTAATCTTCATGTTATCATTGCTTTTTTGATGAGATTAATAATCCTGTCGGGTATCTTGTCCATTTTAAGCATTCAATTATCCATGCTTGAGAGATTCTGTCGTGGGCTTTCTTGTAGTCAATCTATGCCATAGATGTTCTTTCTCCTGTTTTTGACTTCTTTCAGGATCATTTGATCCATGTATAACATATCATGCGTCCCTCTTTTTTCCTTTCCGGCACCATTTTTGTTCCTCGGAGAGTAGTCCCCGGCTGTTCAGGGAATGGTAAATTTGCTCTCTCAGTTGTCCCGTTAGGATTTCCCAGATTGTTGGTAAGCATGTTATTAGTCTGTCATTGCTTTAGGTCGTTCCGTTTTTACGTCTTTTTGTATGAGCGTTGTCCTTCAGTTGGCCATCCACTCTGGTACGTCTGTTTTATGTATACATTCACTCTGTACCTGTACTAGCCTTTCATTTAGGATCTTGATTTTTTTAACCAGTTAGCATTTATTCCATCGTGTCCTGGCGCTTTCCAGTTTGCCATTTTCTTTAGTGTTGTCTTAATAGTTTCTTCATTAATTTCCGTTTCTGTTTATCTTTCATATTTTTTCAGCCATTTAGTATTTTTGGTTATGATCTGGATTCTTTTCCAATATCTTCATCTAGAAATGTTTTGTTTCTGTCGGGTACGGTTGTTCTGTTGTCATTCTTTGTCCGTTTACGTTTTTGTAAAACTGGCTTTCATTGTTTTTAAAGGTCATGTTCTGTTTGTACATTTCTGATTTGTATCTATATCGTGTCAATCTTCCTTTTTTTGCTGCTATCTTTTGTTTTAGTTCTTCATGTTTCTTATTTTGTCTTTCCTTGCGATTCAGATTTCTGTTTTTCCATCGTGTATTGTTCTCATTCATCCCGTGTACGGCTTTAGCTTCGGTTTGAAGTTTGGTGATTTGGCTTTCCGGTCTGATTTCCAATCCAGATTTCATCTGTCCATTTTTTTGGCCAGTCTTTTTTCCTCTTTATTGTTTCATACTTATTTATTTTGCCTCCGCATATATCACTATTTGTAGGTATGTTATAATGTATGTCGAGATGTACGCGAGTACTCTGTTTACTTTCTCTGTTTCAACTTTTAACTTCTTCCAAGCTTCGTTACTTAGAGATGCGAGTTTTGTTTTGTTCTCGGACATGAACCGCTTGATGTTTTCTACTTCTCTTGCTTCTTCCTCAATGACTTTTCATCAAGTTGTCTGTCTTGATCTGTCACGTAATTTATCTTTTGTTTGATTTCTGTTAATTTTATTTCCGAGAACCACCCTCTATTGAGTATCTGTCTTGCTTGATCTGCTATCCTTTGTTCTGTTGTATGGTAATCAGTAGAAATGTCTCATAGACATTTCATTCGTGTCCGGTAGCGGCTTTTGCAGTAGCATTCCAGAACCAGTCTCTTCTCTTTTGTGGTCCATTTCTTTTTATGGCTTTTAGGTTTGTTCTTTTAATTCCTGATTACCTGTGTTTGGTCTGTGTCCTTGTCATACCTGGAATTAGAGAGGTTACTTACCTGTGCTTTGTCTGTGATGTTGTTGATTGAAATTAATAGAGCCAACATTCGATGTTGACCATCGAGGGAGCACCTGCCCATCAGGGCACTTATATATTTCTTCTAAGTTCCACAGTATTTATTTGTATTTGTAGACATTTAACATTGTTTTGTGTTTGTGGCTTTGTTTACCTGTGATCATGTCACAGGTATATTGGTTCTCTCATTTTCATGAAGGCCAAGGTGCACTATCACACATACATGAAGACAAACTTACAAAAAAATTGATATATATATATATATATATATATATATATATATATATATATATATATATATTACCTGATTACTTAGTATAGGTTTCCTAAGATACTCTTAAATAATAATAAAAATGACGTTTGTTTGTCCGGTGAATTTATGCCTGGTTAGCAAACGCTCAGTCGAGATTTTTTTTTCGCGTGACTAATTACTGATTTCTTTTTATTTCAATTCCTTTAAACTCAAAGAAAAAACTAGAATAATATCTCGCCCCTGAAAAGAAACCTCAGAAGCTAATTATTGGTTAACAATAAAATTCACTATAAATATAACATTTGTATATTTACCCAAAAGACGTCTTGAACTGCACGTTTGACATCGGCTCCTTAAATAAAACGGAAACCTTTTCCCTCTCACGTGACTAATTACTTTGTTTTATTTTAATTCATTTCAGCTAAACAAAAAAACTAGAATAATATCTCCCCACCCCCGCTGAAAGTAAATCTCAGAAGCTAGTTATTAGTTAACATAAAAATTCACAATAAATGTAACATTTGTATATCTACCGAAAATACTGCTTGAACCGCGCGTTTGAGAGTTTAAATGTCCATTGGCCCCTTAATAAATAACGGAAACTTTTTTTCCTTTCGCGTGACTAATTACGTTTTTTAATTAGTTTCAACTCCAAGAAAAATCTAGAATAATATCTCCCCCCCCCCTGAAATGACATCTCAGAAGCTAGTTACTAGTTAATATTAAAATTCACAATAAATATATTATTATTATTATTATTATTATTATTATTATTATTATTATTATTATTATTATTATTATTATTATTATTATTATTATTATTATTATTATAAGCCTCATTATTATTATTATTCTTTTATTATTATTAATTGTTTTACATTATCAACATTCTGAATATTATCATCGTTGGTTTATATTATTACTATTAATTATTATTATTATTATTATTATTATTATTGTTATTATTATTATTATTATTATTATTATTGCTCTTTTATTTTATATTCATGTTCATAAGAAATGTTATTTTAATGTACAAGTTTGATAACTTTCTAAGAAACGCTAGATTTACGCTCGTAAAAGAAAGAAATAAACATTACGTGTACGTGTACGTTTATCACAATTCGTGATCTCTTATATTCCAAACGGGACTTCTCAACTATGGCTGATAATAGTCGGGGGAATTTGAACACTCGCTGACTTGAAATCGACAGTATCATCTTGTTTTGACTTTATTGTCTGTGACACTATATAGTAATAAAAGTGACTTTCTTATTTTAAATTAATTTTTTTGAAAAATTGTACTTTAATAGGCGAACACTTTGTTAGATATCTTTCTACCAATTACACCAAGGTATATATATATATATATATATATATATATATATATATATATATATATATATATATATATATATATATATACACATGTATATACACATATATATACATATATATATATACATATACATATACATATATATATATATATATATATATATATATAGAGAGAGAGAGAGAGAGAGAGAGAGAGGGGGGGACAAAGCGAAGAAGTATAATGTAATGTTTTAGTATAGGAGAAATGATCAGAGGGATCAATTGTAAGAGCATATTTTTTTCGCATAACACTATACATTAGTTCGATCGTCCATCGATACCTGCGGTTTCATGGAAACACTTAGAATACAAAGCATGACTGTTCCTTAGTTCTGTGTGTAATTCGCTACTCTCCGACAACGGACTCTCACCACCATCATCATCATCATCATCATCATCATCAAAGAGAAAAGGGAGATGAAGAAGCAAATTCTTCTCGCCTTTCTCTCTGAAAAGCATTACTCTTTATTTCCAGTGCTTTCATTACTTGCATATAATATCAATTCACGTCACAATTTTATTATTCTTTTCAGCAAAATACTTTCCTGGCCTCAATTGCCTATTATTGAATAACCAAAATTTTGAAACCCTCGTCATCTAAACGTTTATTCATTTTCCACACACTTATTTCCAGGTGCGTTTTTATTTTTTATTTTTGTTTTCTAACAGATGTTCATATAATTATAATTTATGTTATAAATGCGTTGTTTCAATTTTATTTTCATCTTTAATATTGAATTACAACATATATCCTTAGGACTACTTTTATGCGTCTTACCCCATAATGCTTGAGTCGATCATTGATATTCGTTTATCATAGATAACTCAAGTGGTAGTCGATGTTGCACTCGAACTCTCCCTAAGCCAGTTTGTCTTTGATCCGATGAACCAAAAAAGTCAACTAGTGGGCAGTGGATAAAACAAATGTCGTCGAATATAAATAAGATCTCCGGGATCCCTTCCACTATGCTAGCGCCATGATTATCAGAGATTTCCACGAAAGGTGACAGCGAAATTATTATTATCATTTACTTAGTAGTAGTTCTCGGGCACATCATTATTAACGATCTCTCACTGGCAATAACAAGTGGTTTTCTCTGTAGTCTGAGTGACGACAAGTTTCTTCAGATTTCCAACACTCTTCGCCTCTTTAATTAACCATTACACATCATTGTGCTTTATCGCAACAGTTGTTTACCATTGATTTTTTACTATCAACGATCGATGAGCTTCTCTGTGATAAGCCTCTTAGCAGTTGCAGTACTCTATGTACTCTTCCAGTTGAGGTCTGGTTATTTAACCACAAGGAGTTCTCACATGAGTAATTATCAGCGATCGTTCACTGGCAACAAAATGTGATGTATCCTATAGTCTGGATGACAACAAGTCTCGCAAGATTTCTAGTATTCTTCGCTTCTGTAGATGCTTGTTGTAAACCAATTTGCGTTCTCTTTACCTCTCTCGTAACGGCCGTTATATCTATTATTGAAAGTATCGAGGCTACTAAAAAAAATGTGGAAACCGAAGAATAAACGAGGCTATATTAAGACACAACAAAAAAATAGTAACAGAGTAGAACACAACACGTAATTCCTTATTTAAAACAGTCACACATAACTGAGACAAAAACGCATACAACACAATCTCAACCGGAAACCAGTGAACCCATCGCCAAAACAAATGAATCCGTGTATTTTTTTTTCACACACTTTTCATTTTTGCTTTTCAGGACTGTCTTACAGCACTTTTGAATAACATATATTTCTTCGTTTGTAATGTCAGTTAGAATCTCGCGAAGTCAAAGGCTTTGCAGAATAACTATTTTGTAATTGAAGAGTAGTAATCCATTATGTCGAATTTAATAAATAAACAATGTGTTTTTTCATGAGTTTCATTTGATCGTACTGGTAGTAATTGATCCATTGGTTGAGGTATAGTTTTTTTTTTTGATAATCTTTTTTGTGTTTTTTAAGATTATTTTACTAATTCTTATAATTTCAGGTCTGAGTGGGTTGATTAACTTGGTAGTTAATATATATATATATATATATATATATATATATATATATATATATATATATATATATATATATAGGTTATCATCTTCGAGGGTGTTATCAAGGTAATGACGTAAATAATTGGGCGAATGAGATGGGAAGTTGTAGGTAGGGGGAAAATAACGTGGTTCTACTTTGCGAATTTTCACTTTTCACGGGTTGGTCTGGAACGAATTAAATGCAATGGGTGAGCGAGTATAGCGAGGACCGCGGCACGGAGCAAGTACACAAGTTCCAGTTATCTAGTGTAGCATGACTCCCGCTAGCAGGTTGCAAAAATAAAGGCGTGATGAATGTGACAATAACAAAAGGAGACAAACTTGTGTGTACAAATATAAAGATAGTCCTTATTACGGAGAAATAAATAAGTATTTTCACTTGTGTTTAATGACTTAGTGAAGTCGGGCTGCTGCAGATGAGGGGGATTTTATCTGGCAATGTTGGTATGTTACCTGTAGTCTGGAACTACTAAAGTAGTCGGGTGTACTGCTGCTGCTGCTACTGTTGTCGCCGAGTCGGTGCTTACGTTACTGGAAAAATAGACCTTCTGCAGTGGATGACGATGATGTTTTCTACCAGCAGTGTTGGTATGTCACCTGTTGTCTGGAATCACTAAGGGAGTCAGCTGTACTGCTACTTTTGTCCAAGAGTTGGTGCTGGCGTCGCGAGCAAGAATTGAGTTGCCGCAGTGGATGATGATGATGATGGCCGGATCGCAAACTGCTTCTGCTGCTGGTTGTAATCGTTGTGGGTCGCTATATCGTCTAAAGATGAGTGTAAAGCCAAGACCCGTAACTCCAGTTATTGTAAAATATGGTTGTCTTTTTATGCTGATTGCAGACTTGCTGTTGTTAGGTGTGTTTTTATGTCACCAACTTAGTCAACGGGGTGGAGATGCGCAAAGAAACAAAAAAGTATCTCCATTGTTGTCATATGTTCTCTCCCTAGATAATTTATCGTATCAGTTATTAAAATCGTTGTAAGAAATTGATGTGCGCACCTGCTATATGAAAGTCTACTAATGTGATCGAAGTGCAAGTGCGTCGACACTGTGGTCGAAATCATTGACATAAGAGAGTCTTCACTATGGTCTAAAATTTAGAGAGAGAAAGAGAAGTGTAAAGATACAGACGAAAGAGGAAATATGGTCAAAGAGAGGGAAAGGTAAAGTGGAGTTAGAGAGGGGAGAAAAGGAGAGGTGGGAGATAGAAAGGTAGAGAGAGAGAGAGAGAGAGAGCAAGTCTATTATGACTTTATTAAATCATTTGACGCTGTATTTCTATTAAAATATCATTATCAATCAATGTCAAAGTTAAAATTTTATATTTAACGTATAATACCTACACGGCGTTGCCGGGGGTCTTTCAAATTCAATTTAGTGTCTCTTTGTTTCATTTTCTTATCAAATTATTATTTACTAGAAAAGTGTTGGCTACATAATTCAATGCCAGGTTTTGTTTCCGAAATTGAAAATTTCTAGTGTCAAGAAAGAGATGAAAGGACAACATCTCTTATAATGAAACCGTCATGAAAAATTGAAAATGTATAGTCAAAGGGAGACAATCGCGTAATTTCTGCTCCTCTTCAATAAAACGATTATTCATCATACGATTTTGATTTCTTAATTGTTGATGTTATAATATTGATCCTCTTACTTCAGACTGATTTATCTATGTATTCTTCTGCATGACACATTGACCGAATATGATTTTCTGGATAGAGGGGATGACCGGTTATTACTCTCTTGAGTTATACGATGATTCATTTATGTTAACTATTAGTATCATCTCTCTTGAAACGTATGGAAAATTAATGTTCTTTTGAGGCTTTTCATTTAGAAAAAACTACATTTATAATGCAATATATCTCTCGACTAGTTGCAGGAGGAATTCGTGGCTCAGTGGTAGAACGCTGGACTCAGTCACTGGTATCCAGGTTTCGAATCTCGATAAGTTTAGCCACACTGATGAGTCGTGGAGACCACGAAACACGTGTCTGTGGAGAACTATATATATATATATATATATATATATATATATATATATATATACGTGGATTTTTATCTGATTATAACGTGTGATTGCGTCAAAAATATTCACAGATGGAAGGTCTTATGTGTCCATAAGACACACTGAAATGATAAGATTACGACTTAGAATTACACCTACAGCATTCAGGATCCCATTGTTGATGGTCAGTACCCTAGAGAAATTTTAAGCAAGCGAGAGGTTCAGTCGCCTTACGGTAATATATGCGCACGGTATAGCATTTTATTTTCGTATACGTGACATTAAAGGGCCATTTTAACGTGTAATGTCATCATCGGCCCAAATAAATGCGTTTCAATGGCTCGTTATGAAACAGCAATGATGAACATACCTTGTTGCTTTCATAGTCTGTCTTGTTTCAAAATCTGTTGGTGGTATTTGGCGTGGGAAGGTTGCCACCTATAGTTTGGCACTGATGAGGACATGTTACCACACGTGCTATGTTAAACGTTGTATGTTAAAAATTAAACGCTAAGGCGCTCTGGGAAATTAGATGACTTTTCAGAAAGACGAAGTGACTCCCTGGAAGGGCAGGGATGTTATACAAATTCTGAACAGTGCAACAACCAATGAATTCCTCTTGGGTAACTGTATTAAGAATGAGAACGTATTAGGAATAGAACACATTTAAATGAAAAGGACTTCGACATGTACACGGCTATAACATGTGATCGCGTCAATAATTTTTAAAATTGCACGAACAACATTATTCCTCTATTGGGGAATTTAAGTCAAAGGATATGATTAAAAATAAGAATTACAACCACAATGATTATGAATGAGAATTACATCCACAGTGTCCACTCTCTCATTGCTAAGCGTCAGTGTCCACTGCTGAATGAAAAAGAATGATCATGTTGTAATACATGAGAGAATAGTGCATTTAGGAAATTGTTATTTTTATATATCTTTTATGTTCACCGAGCCTTTTCTTGAGTTCGTGTTGAGTATCACCAACGTATATCTAATTGCATTCTTTATCATTCTTTTAATTGTAAACTAATCAAATTCACTTTAAGTAAATCTCACCGAAAACTTCTTTAATCAGCAAACATTAAAAACTGTGACAAGATTAAACAACGTAACGGTTTCTACAATTCATCTGCTTTAATAATCAAACTAATACTAACCGAACAGAACTTGAATTTAGATTCAGGCTTTCTATTTCACACCACTTTCTAAACAGAACTTGGTACATAACATCGATATTAAAAATAAAATACACACTCATTCCATTTGATAAAGGCCTCACACATTTTTAATTCTAACGTTCGAAAAAATAGCAAAAACATTATTTTCGCGCAATAGACGCATTCCATATTTTGAATCATAACGTCTATGTTTCGTGCGAAAAAGAATAACATTCTTTTCACGTCATAGACGCACCACGCATTTTCAAATATTGACGTCTACGTTTATCTTTAATCAGTCATCTTGAGAAAGTCTTGAAATAAAGACAAAACGTTAATTAATATATAAACAACTTTCAGTTTTTCCTTATTTAAGTTTTTCTATATATATATATATATATATATATATATATATATATATATATATATATATACATTCATATATATATATACATCTATATACATCGATATATATATCACTCTTGCTTTATTTTGTATCCATTCAAAAGTAGAAAGCAAAATGCCTAATAAGTTAAAATATTGAAAAGCATAGAAATCACACGAAAAGATGAAATAAAAAACGAATAAGCGAAAAGGGAAAAGAAATTAGAGAAGAAAAGAAAAGAAAAAGAAAAGACTGCTACATAGAAAACAAAAAGTACAATCATAGATCTGTTTTCTGAAACTGGATATTATTACATTTTTGTTTCAAACATCTGGGCTGGCTAATTTTTGTTTTCTATCCAACTATAAATCAAATTTTGACGCAAACGAACAAGAAACAAAAAACATGGCGGGTGGAGGTTGATGGACAGGAGTAGGGGAGAAAGACAGTGTGAAAGTAGAAAGGTGTGGAAAGGGAAGATGGAAAGGGTGCTGGAGAGAGACGGAGACATGACAGAAGGGGGATGGGAAAGACGGGTGAGGCCGGGTGCTTGGCAAGCTGTGAATATATTAGAGTCAAAATCCTCCAAACACTGGAATTATGTAGTAAGTTGCAGCTGTTGTGCAATATAGATGCACAATAATGGTTTGGAAAGAAAGGAAAGAAAAGGAAAGAAGGAAGGAGATGCAGGAATGGAGGAAGGTAAGAAAGAAAAGATAGAATTGAGGGAGGAAAGAAGGAAAGCCATGAAGGGAAAACGATTGAATGAAGGAAGGCAGGGAAAGAAAGAAAAGAAAGAAAGAAAATAAGAAAGAGAGAAATAGAGAATGAATGAAAGAAAGAAGAAAGGAAGAAAAGTGAAAATGAAGTATGAGAAGACAAAAGATGGAAGGAAAGAAATAGAGGATGAATGAAAGAAGGGAAGAAGTGGGGAAAGGAAAGGAGGATGAAAACAACGAGATAATCAAGAAAGGGAAGAAGACATTAATGCGAAAATTAAGCAAGGACAAAAGAGAGAAAATAAATGGAAAGAAGTAGAATACATAGTAGGAAAGAGGAAAGAAAAGAAAGACAGTAGAGAAGAAAGAAAATAAAAGAAAAACAAGGCAGTAAAAGGACAGTTGGATAAAAAAAAACGAAACGGAAAAAAATATGCGAAATAAAAATATTCAGAGATAATATTGAAAAGTAAGGTTAACAGACAGGGAAAAGGAAGAAAAACAGGAAAGAAGGAACGAAAGAAGAAGAAGAGGAAGAAGAAGAAGAAGAAGAAGAAATGAAAGAATGAAGGGAAACATAAAAGATAAAAGGAAGGAAAAGTAGAAAGGAATAAGATAATGGATGAAGGAGGAAGAAGGGAAAGAATAAAGGACAGAAACGAAGGAATGAGAGGATAAAATGAAAGACGGAATAAAAGAGAGTGAGAGGGAAGAAAAAAGAGAAACGGGTGTGAGAAGGAATGAAAGAGAAAAGTAAAGGAAAGAATGATAGGAGGAAGGAAAGGATACAGAAAGAGAGTGAAGGAAAAGATAGATGAGAATGGGAAAGAAGTCTTAAAAGAGGAAAAGAGCTGAGGGTGTGATAACACAATGAAAACAAAGAATGAAGAAGACAAATGCGAAGTGAGCCAAAGCAAATTGAGAGAAATACGTAAAAAGAATAACAAATGAAATGTATATGAGAAGAGAGAAGGGAAAACGGAAAATATAACAGATGAATTAAAACATTCGTAGTTTGAAAAATATGAATGGACAAAGATAAGGAATAATTCGCGAGACATGTGTCCAATACATGAAAAAGTAAGAAAGAAAAGAATGAGAGAATGAGACAGGACGTGCGAAAAAATGGACGAAGATAAAAAAGAAAAGAATAAAACAGATGAAAAGATTAAGTATAAGAATAAGATTTAGAGGAATGAATACGAGAAGAAAAATTGATAAAGTGTTCAGTTATTGATGGCAATTATGGCCACAGAATCGGACGCATACTTTCTGTAACATACTTTTGTTAATACACTTTTGTTGATACACTTTTGTTAATTATATCGCTGTGTGTCTTGATTATTGTCAACCTTTCAAGGCGACAACAGAAAGATGAGAATGGTGTGAAGAAGAAGAAGAAGAAGAAGAAGAAGAAGAAGAAGAAGAAGAAGAAGAAGAAGAAGAAGAAGAAGAAGAAGAAGAAGAAGAAGAAGAAGAAGAAGAAAAAGACACAAAGAGAAAAATAGGAAAGATAAATAAAACGAAAACATATCAAACTGGGTTCATCAGTTTTCCCAGGCAACTTCGTACAGTGGCTAACACTGTACGAAGTTGCCCGGGAAAACTGATGAACCCAGAATTGTTATGAATTTCAAGTATATACTTTATAAGCTGTTAAAAGGCGGTTTTCATTATCTTCTATATAAAGTGGATTCTTTTTTATTCTGTACCGTTGACGAGAGTAAGACAATAACCACATGTATCATAGGCTAATAAACCCAGCACTCTATTCACCTTATTCATTCGAGCGTGTTTCAAGAGATTTATGACTATTTTCATAACAAAAATGCAACTTTCAGACCGTCATCTCACACTCTCACAAAAAACATACTCCATACAGATGGTAGCAAAAACTTTTCTCTATATTCTTTATCCTCTCCTACTTTCCCACTTAACGCCGGTAAATAAATTACATCAGATAAATTATAGAATCATCACCGTAAATACTTCGTTCCATTCTTCTAATAATTTCCTACATAATATACAAGACTGCTAAATCAATTAATAACCGCACCCTGATATTCCTTCAAAATTACAGAATATAGGATTACATATACTTACTTATTGTCGGTCGTTACTTAAACTTATTCCGATTTACGGGAACTAAAAAAAATATTTCGAATATTGATTCAAAATGGTGTCACGTACTTATAAATCTTCTCGAAAAAATCTATTTCAGTTGCGATTCTTTGATTATTACACATATACTTTTTTATGTTATACTTTTATACCTTCAACAATTCGGCAATTTCAGCCATAACACTTTTACGGCTTATAACTAAATTTAAAACAACTCCTATCGTAAAACGAACAGCGATACACTGTTAAAAAAACATATAATTGCTCATAGAAATCTTATAGACACACGTAATAACTTCCATCCCTGAAACTGACCAGTAATAAAAACACACACAAAACAGGTAAATTGTTTAAAATTTGAGCATACGTAATTTCCGAACAATATTCCAATGATCACAAAACATCACAAGATATTATTATTTTTTTCTTCAATATGATTTTTTCCATTTATAATTCTCGAAAAATTCAATACTTTGGATGGTTTGTATTTTAATTAATTTCACATAATTTCTTCTTTTTCTTTCCATTTAAACTTTAACCTATTATAACTATCTGCTCTATCCTACTCACTCTCTCTTATTTTATTCATTTACTTATTACAATAAAAATAAGACTATTTTCTCATAGTTACTAAAATAAATCCTTCTAGACTGCGTCACTTTTTGCTTTTTACTACAATAGATGGATTTGCCCCCCCCCCCAATCTTCATTTCTTTTTTTACTTACTACAATATACTAACAGATTCATTTAATTCGGTGTATTTTTACTTATTCTTTTTTAAGTTTTAAAATATAATTAACTTTAGAGGGTAGTCTCTGTTACTTAATCTATTATCGTGGCTTCTCTTCTCGGTCAGTGAGGTACTAAACTTATTCTTTTCTCTCCTATGTCAGTGAAGAAGAAATCCTTCTAGACTGCGGCAATTTTAATTATTCCCCAGGAGATGGAGTTTCAACACATTAAAAACCAACATTGGTTTTTAATAGTTGGTAAATTCATTCTACAACTAAAAATGGAACTCCAGATTGGGATAAAAATTGTATCAGTCTAGAAGGATTTTCTTTCACTAAACTTGGAAACATATTTTCGGTTCACATTTACTGTTTTTTGGAGAGGGAGTATTTTTTACAAATAACCCGCTACTTAAAATCGTAGTGAGGGGTGGGGGTAACACAAAACTGAAAAATTATATTTTGTTTGATCTATAACATTGATAAATCCTATTTTACTATTATAAATTAATTACAGGGTTCTTTTTAACTTCTTTTTTTTAAAATTAATACTCTAATAATTAACGCCAGGACACGTGTCCTGCTATATTATATGATACGTTATTTGCCTCTTTATGGTGCTTATGCAGTTTACGGATCGGACTTACTTGCCTCCACACGAAGGCACAGTTAGACAAAAGGTCAGTTTTTAAATGGGGAATAATTCATCTACCCGAATAAGGACACTACGGATTCGAACTAAAATTAGAAAGATTACTTTCAATTGTAAGATTGCAACAACTAACATTGGCACAGCAATTATTACTCTACGTATTGCATTACGTGTTTCAGATGCTATTTTACATAAACATTGTGCGGGTCTATGTTTGCGCTGGTCAGTCATAAACATTAAATAATTAAGGAGTTAACAATTTTGCAAGGAATTTCTGGAGTTATTCGACTTTCCCGGGCAGTGCCGGGACACGGGTCACCTAGTCGGTTTATAAAGTAAACAAAGTCAAGTGATAAAAATATGAAAGAAACAAATTAAATCACCCTTAATAAATACTTTTTAAAAAGCAGAATAAAAAGGGGGTAAAAGAAATTTTTGTTTCGTTTTGTCAGGGTGCGCAAGATAACTTCAAAGATAATAATAAGAGAATTAACTATTCGAATTTGGTATTTGGAAGAGGAATTTGTAATTTTGTTCAAAAGTAATTAATAAAAAAACACATTATTACGGATATGACCATCCGTATAATTTTGTAAATTTCATATACAAAAAAATAGCATTAATTGTAAATTAAATATTGTACATTGAATTGGTTCAACTGCTAAGCGCGAATAGCAGAAAATGTATAGAAGCACGGAGGCGTAAGAATAGGTGAAATTATAATGTCGGTGGCATGTATGTTAGGTGTATTTTTAGTTTATTATAAAAGTAATACTATGAAATCATTAGTATCTACTTTATACTATGTAGGTATTTAGAAAAGCACTCATTATGCATATGTATATGCTAATGAAAATAAATGGGAAAGATTATTACAAAAATGTCCATCGTATGAATCTATTATTGAGCCAATGTTCTAATGTTCTAAAGTAGAATGTATTGGTATGTGCGATTTTAATAATAAAGAATTAAGATGTTTTAAATAGTGTCTATATTTGTTTAAACTTTCTATCACTCCGAACAAAGCATATAGCCACTGAGACGTAAGGAGATACTGTGATTAAGATTTATTGGGGCATGCGAAGTAGAAAGTTGTGCAGCTAGATGTTTTTTCTACATTACATTACAATTCCTGCGTATTGGTACAGTCAAGGAAACAGAAAGTATGGAAGGAATTCTAAAGTCAAGCGATTCATGCAAATAAGCTATTAGAGTAGAAAGTTTTCCGACATCTTGGGGCTTCTAAATTGAAGGTGTGGAATTTCCTTTGCTAGTTGCTTGCTTTAATGACAATAAATAAAGTATTTTACAAATGTAATTACGATTAAAAGACATCTTACACGTGGATGATGTAGTGGAGATTGATAATCTGAAATCGCAAAATGCTGTAAAATGTATGGAAATACGAAGGGATGAAAATAAGGGAAAATGTGATATACTGAGCGAATGTAACAACATTAGTAAATGATAGGCAATGGCTTTAAGCTAAGTAATTATTGAGGGAAGCATTATTTATGTAAATATTTTATAGCAAAAAGTGTGAAAGATTATTACAGAAATGTTCACCCGTATCATTTTTAACTGGTGAATATGGAAATCAATATCTATTATAAAATTAGCACACGGTGAATTGGATAGCAAGAAGAGGAATTAAAAATGTGAGACGGTTATCTCTTCTGTCTCCCTCTCGGGAAATAATAAGCAAGAAAAATGACCCGACTAAATATAAATATTTAAAAATACATTGGAAATGAAAATGGCGACAATGAATAACGAAAGAAATTTTGTTCATGCAGTATTTGTTTATGTGCCTATTCCGTGAAACATCTCACTAATTTATATATAAGATTAGGGAGCAACAGGAGAAAGAAGACCAACTGAAATAATGAACACAAAAAAGAAATCGAAATAGAATAATGAATGAAATAAAGAAGTGAAAGACATAAAAAAGAAAGAAAAGAAATAACTTGATGGAGAACGAAAGAAAGAAACGTATAATTCAGTAGGTGGAGTTAAAGAAAAATGGGGAGAAGAACTCGAAACAGAAAGAGAGATAGAAATAAAGAAGGAAAGTGGGAAGAAAAGAAGAAATAATTCACTGGAAAGAGAAAGAAAAC
>OY744517.1:180772040-180877040 GCA_963556195.1 Sepiola atlantica
GAGAGACATTCAACTCACATAGAAACTCTCATACTAACGCAAACGTAACTCGCATACACGCATTCAAACATCCTGCAAATATATTTCTCTTAATAAATGTTGTTACATTTTAACCATCGGATCATCGTGATTTATTTGTTATCCTGATCATTGTAGTTTTAACATTTATTCTATTTGTTTGTTGTGTAATTTACAAGACTCACAACAATCCTGTCCGACTCAGATCGGTAATGTTTTATCATAGAACAGCTCTCTCTCTCTCTCTCTCTTTCTCTCTCTCTCTCTCTTTCTCTCTCTCTCTCTCTTTCTCTCTCTCTCTCTCTCTCTCTCTCTCTCTCTCTCTTTTCACAGGTAATGAGCAAATCATATCACGGCAACTGACTTTCTGATGTGGTCAGCATTCTATGTGTTTGCTCGTCTAACAAAGAATGTACTATTTCAGAGTTTTCAAATCACTTATACTTTCTCTATAAAAGCATCAGCGTATAGTGCATTTCATCCATAACTACAGGTGATGGAGTCATTTCTTCCCGATATGTATTAGTGAAAGTGATTCTATAGAATGGACGGAACTTGACCACGTAATATCCAAAACAGATAAGGGGTGAAAGAAAAGAAAAAAGTAAGGAAAAGATAAAGAGAGAAAGAAAGAACAGAAATAAACAAAGAAAAGAAAGGGTGTAATAAGGAAGTCAAATTAGGAAGAAAGCAAGAAAAGAATTAATTAATTTCACAACCCTACTGGAACTTGAACACGGTATGCCAAGTCCACGGTCAGCCTTGTTGACTGTTACACCACCACAACCAACATACCATTTGTGTTATCATCCAGATTACCTTTTAAAATTTTAAACCCTGACATGCTCATGACGTGCCCCAGAAGAGTTCATAGGTTTATCTTTAATGCGGTATAGAAGATAATATTTTCATCGTTCATAGTTTATGTGGGATAACAAACGAGAGAAAAACTACTCAATTTATTTTCTCATAATTTGGTGGATATGTCGCACTTGAATCATAGACAAAATCAGTACATTTGCTTAAACATTCATATAAAGATATAGATTGCAGTATAATTACAAACGGTAATTCATTAAGAACTTAGCATAAGCGACAAAACATCGCATGTCGTAATTAAAAGATTTTTTAAAACATTTAATTTACTCCCAAACAAGGCACATTGTCACTGAGACGTTTATGTAACGCCTACCCACAATAGGAGTATGTGACACAAGTTCGGAAAGTGGGATTTGAAAAGCCAGCGCCCGAGAAGGTGAGCACTCTGGCCATTAAAAATTGCCTGGGCAGCCCCGTTGCCATTCCCCGGTAGAGGCGCCACAGGCAGTAAGCAATAAACTTACTCCTCCCCAAAGAGAGGAGGCAAAGCCTGGGAGGGTGGACCTCATAGAACTGCACAGGACAGACCCATAGACCGGCGTAAATCAAGCCCCGAAGGCCAAGACAATACCAGTCTATGGGGGCAGTATCCATCGGAACAGATACTACACTTTGATCTTGGCCAAAAGGCGTAGGGGCTACTGTGATTAGAGGCCAGATTTATAGGGACATACTAAGTGAAGAGTTGTGCTCGATGTGTATTCACATTACATTTAAATTTCTGCCTGTTGTCGAGAAAATGCAGTGCAAGCGGTCCGAGGAAAGAAGAAAGTTTTCCGATATCGGAGAAGCTTTACATTGTTTGTATTGTCGGTGGTTAGGGGTTAGGGAGTACAAGTGCATTAAATTCGCCTGTTCACATTCCGTGGAAGTATATGTAAAAAAAGCGCAGGGATGCAACTTTGTGGTGATGTGACATGGTGTTGAACTTAGTAGACAGCACGGGGCCTATTAGTACGTTTGTGATTATACTGAAATCTACATCTTAAATTGATCCTTAACCAAATGTACTGATTTTGGGTACATTTATAGCTGGAGCACCATGTTTCCGTGACTTCGCGTTGTCAACGTTCGGGCAGGTCTCGGAAGTGCCCGAGAGTTGACGAAACCAAGAAAGATTTGCTAATAAACAGTTTGGTTTCGTTAAAATAAGAAAACAAAACAAACAATTTTTTTAAAAAAACAGTTGTTGCGGTGTTTATGTTAACAAGAAAAAAATAAGAAAAAAATGAAAAAAAAATGTAAAAAAATCATTGAAAAATAAATTAAATAAACAATAACATTTGCTTAACAAATCAACCGAAACCATCATTGGAAACTTTCCAGTGCACAAAAGCAGTAGTAGTAGTAGTAGTAGTAGTAGTAGTAGTAGTAGTAGTAGTAGGGATGATGATGATGATGATGATGATGATGATGATGATGAT
This sequence comes from Sepiola atlantica, assembly GCA_963556195.1. Classification (NCBI taxonomy): domain Eukaryota; kingdom Metazoa; phylum Mollusca; class Cephalopoda; order Sepiida; family Sepiolidae; genus Sepiola; species Sepiola atlantica. The sequence goes on from OY744517.1 coordinate 180,774,362, forward strand.
GATGATGATGATGATGATGATGATGATGATGATGATGATGATGATGATCGAGGAACTTATGAATCAGACAGTCTTAACAATTGCTGTGGGCAAAGTTTTTCAAAATATTTCTTCAAATTTCTAGGAAAAAAGAAAAAAAAACCGAAGCAAGTAAAAAAGAAAAAAGTACAAATAATTGAAAAAAAGATGAAGCAGTACCGAGAGCGTTGGACTTTACAGTTTTATAATAGTTTTATAAAGCATATAAACGTAGAACATAGGTTCATAAAGCACTTACAAGTCATAAATAGATTTATGAAGAACTTACACGTGTAATATAGGTTCATGAAGCACTTAAATGTCATAAATAGAGTCATGAAGCACTTACATGTGCATAATAGTTTCATTAAGCACTTTAAGGTCATAAATAGATTCATCAAGCACTTACACATGCAAAATAGTTTCATGAAACACTTAAAGGTCATAAATAGATTCATGAAGCACTTACACGTTAAATATAGGTTCATGAAGCACTTAAAGGTCATAAATATGTCCACGAAACACTTAAACATAAAAACAAGTTCATGAAGCAGGTAAACGTACAAAATAGTTTCATGAAACACTTAAAGGTCATAAATAGATTTATGAAGCACTTACACGTAAAATAATGGTTCATGAAGCACTTAAAGGTCATAAATAGGTCCACGAAACACTTAAACATAAAAACAAGTTCATGAAGGAGGTAAACGTACACAATAGTTTCATGAAACACTTAAAGGTCATAAATAGATTCATGAAGCACTTACACGTTAAATATAGGTTCATGAAGCACTTAAAGGTTATAAATATGTCCACGAAACACTTAAACATAAAAACAAGTTCATGAAGCAGGTAAACGTACAAAATAGTTTCATGAAACACTTAAAGGTCATAAATAGATTCATGAAGCACTTACACGTAAAATAATGGTTCATGAAGCACTTAAAGGTCATAAATAGGTCCACGAAACACTTAAACATAAAAACAAGTTCATGAAGGAGGTAAACGTACACAATAGTTTCATGAAACACTTAAAGGTCATAAATAGATTCATGAAGCACTTACACGTTAAATAATGGTTCATGAAGCACTTAAAAGTTAAATAAATAGGTCCACGAAACACTTAAACATAAAAACAAGTTCATGAAGCAGGTAAACGTACAAAATAGTTTCATGAAACACTTAAAGGTCATAAATAGATTCATGAAGCACTTACACGTTAAATAATGGTTCATGAAGCACTTAAAAGTTAAATAAATAGGTCCACGAAACACTTAAACATAAAAACAAGTTCATGAAGCAGGTAAACGTACAAAATAGTTTCATGAAACACTTAAAGGTCATAAATAGATTCATGAAGCACTTACACGTTAAATAATGGTTCATGAAGCACTTAAAGGTCATAAATAGGTCCACGAAACACTTAAACATAAAAACAAGTTCATGAAACAGGTAAACGTACAAAATATGTTCATGAGTCACTTAAATGTAAAAACTGTGTTCATAGAGAACTTCAACATGTAAAATAGTTTCATGAACACTGAAACGTAGAAATTAGGTTCATTAAATAATTAAACGTGACAATAAACATGACTTATGTTGGCGTTTGCATGCTTATTTAATGAACCTAAATGTCTGGCTGTTTAAATGCTGGCCCCAAGGATTGGACAATATAAAATAACACATTAAAGGCGGGATTTTAGGGGGGGGGTCTTCTTTTTCCATGGCAGTTGGTTGTAAAGTGGTATCAAATTAAAATGACAGAAGAGTGTAAATAATTCAGAGTAAGAGGGCAATTAAGAAAGAGAGACGACACGTAGGAAGACAACTCAAAAGAGGTGAAATAAATCGAGACTACTGAAAAGAAAAAGATGGGCGTCAGGAGATAAATGGAGGGAAAAGAAAGCTGGAAACAGTCGAGTTGCAAGTCAGAGTAGCGAAAGGTGATAACATAATAGACATTGTGCCTGTGGGGAAAGATGGGGAATAAAAGCGATGAAATATGAGGTTGTACAAGGGGACTACAACAAAAAAGATGTGCAACATGTAGTAAGGTGAAAACAAGCAGAAACGGTGTGGGAGGCTAATGAAAACAACGGAGACCATTGGCTGAAATGCAGAGACATCAGTTCAGTTCAGGTTGACAGTGGCGGCCTTACAGCTGTGCCAACAGATATCGTTGCGCCAGGCCCTTCTCCTCGGACGAACATACTTGAGTCGACACTTGTGTGCGCACGCGCAGCCACATTGTACCTTGTCAGATACACGCACATAAGTGTACATACTTCACACACATTTACCTTCTCACAAAATCACACCTGTGTTGACAATCATGAGCGGGTATGTATTAAAGCAAGTGTACTTTCAGGCATACGTATATCAACAAATATGTACTGGGCGGATCCAGGTGACTGTCTGCCGGGGGGGGGGGGTAGGTGAGAGCACATTCGGATGGTTTTATGGAGTGATAATCTCCATAAATTTTGATCACAAAACTATATGTGGAAAATATATTTTATTACCAAAATCGACTTTGCAATCTACTAGGGGTGATCTCTTCAGTTCTCTACAGCCCCTTTCTCACAGTTGCAAGTCATTCTCTACTCTATCGTTATTTCCGTTGAAGATGATCTACTGAGCTCAAATCTATGGTTCTTTTTTTAACCATTCTCAGCAAGAACTATTCTAGCAACTTAAACTGAGAATAACTTTCTTTTATTCCTCAATAGAAACGTTAGCGTCAGGTGGAATTTTCATGGGCAGAACTTCTTTGCAATAGATTCTCGTCTTTGGAATACATTACCGCTGGACTACTTCCCTGCAAATTACAGCATAGTCGTGTTCAAATATATTGTCACAAAACCCTTGTCATGAACGGCCCACATAATTGATCTAAAAAAATTAATTCCATTAATCATTTTCAATCCTCTCATGATATTCCTCATCATTACACCAACAATGCATTGATCTCATTAATCCTTATTAAGTGACTTTTCACCTTGATAAGTAGTGACTTATTAGTAACAAAAGGTTAAAAGCTGTCTTAATATTCTTAAGGAAATTAAATAATATCAACCTCAAATCAGTCTGCATTATTATCCCTATTATTATTGTTTAGTAAATAGACTATTTATAATGGATGTCATGTGATGTTGTCCAATATAAACTAAGTAAGTAATCAACGATTAACTAGACTAGTAGTGGAAAAGGAAGAGAGAGCACATACGTCAGAGGACTGCATCAGAGTTCTTAGAACAAGACGCCACTTACATCTATGGAAACTTCAATAGAGTCTGCGGATTCAGGATAGACCTGCACAATTACAGCAGCCGCTGCAATTCGGCAACGAACTGATCTGAAGCACATAACTTCATTGTCTCCTAAGACAGACGGTGCCAACAATTTACTAGACTAAAATCAGCTATATACCCATAAAATGGTTGCTTAGTTAAAAAGGGAATTATGAAAACAATAGAAACTGAACAAGTAAATCAAGTTTAGAATATCATTCCTTTTTATGATTATTTAATACAAAAGCTCTTAATAATAAATAAAAATCAATCAATATTTTAGATTGATTTTTACATGGCATATCAACCCTTTTTTAACTAGTAGAGGTCATAACTGATATTTTTTATTAGGCACACACAGCTTGTAACGGTTAAGTTTATGTCAATTTAAGAATTTTAAAATAGCTAATAAAATCAGATTCAGTAGAGTATTGTTTTTTACTAACCTTTTCTTTCAACTAATACGCATTTGAAAACTACTGTTTGCATTTAAGTTTGTTTATTTCTTCTCTTTTACGGCATATCGACCTTTTTCGTGTTACTTAATGCCCAATCACTCTTAGCAAAACTTGTCATACTTCAAGTTCTTAATATACAGTGTATTTGTAATATATATCGTATAACTTCGGGATTATGTTCTATATGCGTAAAGGAGCCGCTTTCGGTGGAGTGTACTTTTATAATAGACCTACATTACTAATCTAATTTCCTTAAACCTCATTTTTTTGTACGCTGCGTGGGCGTTGGTTTGTACTGATCAAATATATTTACATGTATTTGTCCTGTTGTATTCTGTTTGAGCCAACATTCACAGGATGCCGCTCGAGTCCGCCATGTTGACTATCAAAAGAGCCTCTGCCGATTATGACGTTCAAATCTTAGTTTCGACCCCCAGACTGTTTGTTTGGTGTCATTTTTAATGCTTTTTTTATTTTTGTATGTGACAACCCCAATTCCAGGCTTATTTTACTTGTGATCCTGTCATAAGAATAGTGTTTATCTACTCCATATGTAGAAATAACAGTTCACTATCGCACATATTGTACGTGTTGGATGTTTACAATAAGTAAAGGTGATCAGTATGTGTTTCAATGGCCTATAATTCGGAAACAAAGCGTTTCAGAAGCTATGTTTCTGGGAACGTTTTCATTGTTTACATATATAGAATATAATCACGAATTTATGCCATCGATCTTATAAATATGGATTCATGATGTTTGCTTTAAATGGTGATTCTAGTCTGTAAACTTATGTGTATAACTTCGGATGCAGTTTCGTGTCATGTTAAGGATATAGGTTTAAAGAATTTAATCATAGATATTGGATTAAAACATTGCGCCGCATTTGCTAGATAATTTCGTTTGCGCTAATCCATACATCAATGACTTTTTCAAATCTCCATTCGCCTTTGCTCAGTCACTTTTACCATTTAATTTGCTTACACGATTTACACATTCTGTCGACAACCTTCGGTATGTCGAGATAAACAATTAGCGTACTTTCTAAATAAGTGTTTCAACTGCATTCAAATTCTAACGATACTTCACTAGCGAATGTTAATTGAAAGTAGATAATCTTTTTGGAGACAATTTTTTAAAAAATAAGTTGTCTTTTTTCATTTTAACAAAATAAATCTTTCGTTTTGGCGTTTCAACAGTTACATTTCTATGGTGAGTTTCAAACAGATGTCATGAATCAGAATACAAAAAAAAATAATTATGCCCTCTTAATCACAAGCACCTCGTTTTCATGCTTGCTTAAGATAGTTCATCGATAATCAATAAGAACGTTAGTTATTAAAATAATATTCTTAAACTTAATCCACTTATAATACAACGAACACTTTCTCTGTCTGTCTTTCTGTTTGTCTGTCTGTCCGTCGCTGAGAATTTACCCCCTCCCCCATTTTATTTTTTTGGCGGGAAAAAAATTTGTTTATTCCTTTTCAAACAAAAAGGTATTCAGAGACAATTTTTTTTTGTCTCACCACCCAAGAACGCGGCGCCTAGCAAAAATAGATGACCGTTAAGGAGTCTATTTTCGCTAGTTAACTTATAAAATAATGGACACTTTCTCTGTATGTCTGTCTGTCTGTCCGTCAGTTAGAACATTTTTAAAGAAATAGCATAACTTCTTTTAGAAATGGAAAATATTGCATTAATACTAATAAATAAATTCTCAACAAAAAGCGAGTGCCATGACCGGAAATCGAAACCGAAACCTTGCAATCTTCAGTCTGACTTTCTACAAAATGAGCTATTTGCACTTTCTCATGTATAGATCTTAAAATATTCCCCCCAACAAAATAATGATAGCTTTGGTGTAACGTCATTGATTTATGATTAACGTCATGTTTCGAAACATGAATTTAAACATAAGTGATAATAAAAAAATAAATAAATGGGTAAACATTATCAATATTTTATTTTAAAAGAACATTTATTTAGCTTTAACTACGTACTGTATGTAGTTTTTTTCACAATTATATAATTTTAAACAAGTAAATAGGAACACCCTCTCGCAGACAGCGAGGGAGAAGGGGATGATGCTGTATCCTAGCAAAAATATGCGGAAGCATATATTTGCTAATCTATACCAATTTAAGAGACATGTGTCTGTCTGTCTGTCCGTCTGTCTCTTCTTTTTAACATAGAAATACTAGAGACGTATAATTGTGTACGAATGATGTTCTTGCATTGCATATTATACTAACGGAATCGCGGGTATCTGTTTTCTTTTTAACTCGCTACCCATACTCGGCTTCGCTTCGGGGTTTATAAATTTAATTTTTAAGAAGCTTTTGAAACTTTAATTAAAATGCTTACAAATTTAGCTTAAATATCCAATGTTACCAAGTAATTCATTATTTTTATCACCAATTAAACAAAGAGTCAAATGGCTGACTTGTTTACGTGTAAGCCGAAGGGCATCCTGGTAGATTTAATTTCGTAAAATGTTATTTTCATTTTATAGAAGTAATTGATTAATAGTAAAAAAAATAATGTTTAAGTCGCGAAACTGAATATCTCTCTATATGTATTGAAACGGCTAAATTGTTTCCTAATAAACAGAAATCCGAAATGATATTGTGAGATTTCGTAATTAGATAATTGTTTATAAAATATTTTTTAAATTCATTTTATTCTGTGCTATTATATTTACAATTGTACAAAATTAATTCATTTCACGCTATCGCCGTTTTGATTTCAATAAATAGTCGATTAATATTAACAAAGATATTGATCCCAAAACACGGGATTGAACCAGGGATTTTGAGTTCTTCAGGCTAACGTAACTACGTCAACTAATTAAATTACCTCGGTGAAATTGATGGTTGGAATAGTACATATAGATGAGAGGATAATAACTCCACCAACTTTCTCTTAAGAAAACGAGAAAAAAAAACTAACCTATCGATCCGGAATAAACAGTGAAATCGATTGATGTTATTGAAAATTATGTTTTTTCATGACAATTAAGGGCGAAAAATAATGATGAAAATTTTTATGTTTTTGTTTATTTAATTATTACGATCACTGGAATAGAGAAAAATCTCACTTTACTTTATATATGAGATAACGAGGTATCAGAGGTAGCATGAAATCTTCACTAAAAATGAACCAAGATGCGAGATCTACTTCCTCTCCTACGGTTTCTATCACATTTTATCTTCTTTGAGCTATATTATTTCACTCTCGTCTCTTTTCGCTGAGCCACAATATCTGTTTTCTTCCTGTTACCCTTTCTTCTGGGTCATATTAACTCAACTGAGATGCAGTGTGAACAAGGACACAACTCTTATACCGTGCGTTCAATTAGAAAGAAGAATTACACATGTGATGTAAAAAATGTGATTAAAATATAGTAGTGTTTATCTTCATTGAGAAAATTAATTCAATTAAGTAAAGCGACGAAGCAGATCGTTAACGTATGATTGGTTTATTATTTTGAGAAATAAGTCATCTGTAAAAATGTGTTTTTAAAGTATCGAAACATAATAAAATATTTTTTATGGCGTAATTCTTTCTGATTTGTTTTGCTTTTCATATGGTAAAACAATTGTATTTCTTCACAGTAACTATTAAAAACTATAGGATTGATGAAAAAATTAATCTTCTAACGAAAAACTAAAACCACTAAATCTACCTATCCTGAATCAAGTCGTACTCGTTCGTAAGTTACGAAAACAAGAAAAATCAGCGGAAGCTTAACTCCGACTTTTTAAGGTTAATGCTAAACGTCAAAGTTAAAGACATGTTATCTATTTTCATTGCTGACCTATACGTTTGCACGGTCTATACATAGTTTTCTTCTTTATTTTAGAAATATCAGATATAAAGAGATTTAAAAATACGTGAAAGTGAGGGGGAACAGCACGTGTTATTCTTACCAGCATTTCCATACCAGCCGAGGACTTGTACTTGATAATCATTCTGGCAACCTAGGAGCTGGCTAGAACGATCCGACCCTTCTCTGTTGGAGTAAAGTATGATTCGGCTCGATTTGGCCTTTTAGCTAAGATTCAAGTGTAGTATCTGTTCCGATAGATACTGCACCCCATAGACTGGTATTGGCTTGGCCTTCGGGCTTGATTTACGCCGGTCTATGGGTCTGTCCTGTGCAGTTCTAGGAAGTCCACCCTCCCAGGCTTCGCCTCCTCTCTTTGGAGAGAAGTAAGTTTATTGCTTACTGCCTGAGGCGCCCCTACCGGGGAATGCCGACGGGGCTGCCCAGGCAATTTTTAAATCCCACTTTCCCGATCCGACCTTGGGTCACATCTTACTTGTGGGAGTAAGATAAAAACTGGCCTTGTGCCTAACTCCTGGAGAGGAGTAAATCAATACTCTTTTTATGCGTGAGGTTATTGCGCATCGCCTGAGATCTTCCTACCGGAGAATGCCGATGGGCTCGTTCACGGCTATTTTTGTACCAGTCAAAGTGTCCTATCGATGGAGCTGATTTCCCCACCTTCCGGCCTCATCTTACTGCAGTGGGACGCAAGTAAATAAAAACTCTCCCCAAATAAAGTAAGTAAATAACCAGAAAGGCGTAAATATTTCAAAAGACGCACAAACTAAATAATAAAGTAAAATTAGCACGTAATAAGAACGTATGCTCTTGCGTCCAATCAATCTGCGCGTTTCCCTACTTCGAGAGATGTTTGAGCGTTTAGCAATTGAAATGTTATTTTAAACCTAAGCGTAACAGATTGACGGACAGAGGCTCTCAGAGAGATGATTGGACTCATCTAAAAATAAATTATAATTTAAGCGAACCTTACAGTTTTGCACAGTACTTTATAATAGTCAGCTTTTATTGAAATTAATACGGGTATTCTTAAGATGTGTCCATTCAATCTACGCGTTTAGCGATTAAAATGCTAATTCAAACTTGCGCGTGACAGACTGATAAACGGATGATTACTTTAATAAAGACGTTTTGACTATATTGGCTAATCATAATCAGTTAAAATTTAAACAAAAACCGCTATTCTTAAGGTGTAGTGTTACAGTGTAGTAATTCTTGTCTCGACGGTGAGATTTATCATGTAAACAGCTGTTGTGTAGTGTAGATGACAAGTCGCAGTAGTTTGTTCACTCTCCTCTTCTTTTTCGTGTTGTTTTAACACTTTACGTGTGGCATGATGCATTTTGATTTTCGTCTTTTTAATAGAAGCTGTTGTAAAAGTTATTAATAATGACAGCATAAACTCATTTGGGATTTAACAAGTTTTTGAGGGGGTTCTTTACAGCATACATGTATAACATGAAGTTACATAATCCATTCCCTTATCCCTCATAGGAGACAGAGCACACGTGGCCGTTTTTTTTCGCGGTTCAGAAACAAGAGAGAGATTTTATCAGCCTATCCGCTACGTTTCACTAGACACTTCTTGTCTGTGATGCAAGTTCCTGAACACGTAGCTCTAATTCTACTCTTTAACTTCTAATATAATTCTTCGATTTATTTTTTAAACATTATTTTCTACACACACATCTAATCTGTTTATTAAATCTGATTGGTTAACGATTAAAATGCTATTTCAAACTGAATCCTCAGAGACCGACGAACGGGTAGTTACTCTTATTGAGATATGTGGGTGCATGTAAAACTTTATTATAGTTTAAGGTGACCTAAGACGTCTGTATTGTACTGTATTGTCCAGTGATAGTGAAATAAGATTAAGCTGTTATGCTCCAAATACGTTCATTCAATCAGGACGTTTACAAACTAAAATCCTATTTCACGAAAAAAAATTATATGTAGAAGGGTGAACTAATTTTTAAAACGGTGTTTTCACGTAAGGTTAGAGTTAACATAAGGTTTGGGTAGTGGAAGATTTTATTAGAAGTGAAAGGTTAAGAGTTAGAGCTATGTGTAGGGATATTGCGTTATAGACAGGACGTCGCCAAAGACACATAGCGGATAAGCTGATAATATCTTTCTCTATTTTTCTCGTATGTGAGACAAATAGGTCGTCCTTTAAGACAGTTGGTCTCATCCGCTTATAAGGAATAGATTGGGGGCATTATGTATGTGTACTGTATAATGGAGAAGGAAAAGTCAAATACCCGAAAGCATTGTTAAACCCGAATCATTTGTGCTGTTATTAATCAACACGCACCATAATAGGACAACCACGAATAATAAGAGGAGATAGCTCGAACTACTGCTACGTGTCATCTAAACAACGAGACTCCACGTGCTGACGTGATGAGATGCTATCCGGATAATCTGTCGCCGTAGTGCTTGATTTAAACTTCAACATACAAAGATCAACGAGCAGATACTCTCATGAAGATGCATAAATGCGTGTTAAAATAATATTTCAAACAGGCGTGAAAGACAAATGAAACTGCTATTGAAAACTTATATGCGACAGACGGACGAAATTGTTATTTAAAACTTAGGTGTTAAACACGGGTGAAAATGCTATTTCAACCTTATGCCTTACAGACTGGAGAAAATGCTATTTAAAATTTAAGCGTGAGAGACGGATGAAAATGTTATTTAAAACTTAGGCGTTACAGACAGACGAAAATGCTATTTAAAACTTAGGCGTTACAGACGGACGAAAATGTTATTTAAAACTTAGGCGTTACAGACGGACGAAAATGCTATTTAAATCTCAGGCGTTACAGACGGACGAAAATGCTATTTAAATGTCAGGCGTTAAAAACGGGCGAAAATGATATTCAAACCTTATGTGTTACAGACGGGAGAAAATGCTATTTGCTTACATTTTGTAAGCGTGAGAGACAGACTAAAATGCTATTTCGAACTTAAGCGTTACAGACGGACGAAATGCTATTTCAAACTCATGCGTTACAGACGGACTAAAATGTTATTTCAAACTTAGGCGTCAAATACATGCGTAACAGACGGACAAAAATGCTATTTCAAACTGAAACGTAACAGACAGACGATAATGCTATTTCAATCTTCAGATTTAAAACAAATAGAACCTCTTGTAGAGATAATGGTATTCATTTTTTAAAATGAGTGTACAGTACGTGTTAAATAAGAATTGTTTCTTCCCAAAAATAAAACCACAAATAAAAACGTAAAAATGTCAAAAATGTGCAAAATATCAACAAGACAAATAAAAAAACATTCTAAAGAATCGGCTGAAGAATTAAAATAAACTAAATAAAAAACAACAGTAATTAAAACAAAAATAACAGTTTCAAAATGAAAAATAAAAATAACGAAGAATGCCGAAAGACCACCTGGATATCTTCACCAATACTTCCATGCCCCCCTCTCTCTCTCTCTCTCTATCTATCTATCTATCTATCTATCTATCTATCTATCTATCTATCTATCTATCTATCTATCTATATCTATCTATCTATCTATCTATCTATCTATCTCTATCTATATATATATCTCTCTCTCTTTCTTTCTCCCGAAAATGAAACGAACTTTTAAGAGCCACAGGTGTTTACAAGTACAAACAGGTGGCAATGAATAAGGCATCCGACAAACCGTTCTTGTCCCCTTCCATTCCACCTCCTTCTTAAATCCCGCCCTTAATGTCTATCTCTGCCTTCCTCCAACCTTCGTCACCAATTAACCACTTATCTTACAACCCGCCCTTTTTTGGCCAATGTTTTCTTTTTCATTCTAATTTTGTACTAACTCGAGATTGAAACATATTTGCGATTCCAGATTACAACCACACACATTACCAACAGTTCGGTAATGGAATCATGAGGCGTAGTTGCAAATAAGAGTTTATTTCTAAAAATCAGACGTTCGTAGTAACGAGTGGCCCAAATGACCTATAATTTTTCTCCATCTCCCCTCAAAACTCGTCCAGTGTAATAACCCAGCGAACAAAATGACGTTCTTACAATTGTACATATATGTTTTTGTAGACTTCTCACAAAAGGTACCAGTAACGTTACCCGTAACGTTGCAAATGCTTTTTTTTCTGTAACGGTACATTAAGATGCCTTTTGGAATTATCACAATTTAAAAGATGAAAAGACTGCAACAGGACTAAAGAAAAATGGGGAAAATATATAAAAGAAATGAACCAAAATAAAACGAACCCATGTGTTAATTCTGAAATTCTCACACAGTTATGAAGATTCACAGAATGTAACAAGAAAGTAAAAGATACATTAGAATGTGCTTTCGCTATCTAGATTAGTGGTTTATAATTAATAAAAGAAACACGTTTTATTAATTTTAGCCCTCAACAATGCCTTTGATAACAGAGTTCGTGACCTTCCGCATCTTGTTCTCTACTCGTCTATGCGTAATCAAGGGTGTTTCTATGTGCGGTCATAAATCTTCTTATAGCACGGGTCTTCTTGAGGCGGCACTGCTTGGCCTTGAAGTTCGTGCCACGATAGTATTTGCACAGATGTTTCATCTGTGTTTGATTAATGATTGTCAATAGAAGAGCAATTGATTTGTGAACAAGTTGGCATTTTGACCAATTTGAAACCTAAATCCTATCGGTTACATGAGTTAAGCAAGTTCAGCTTTTAATTCCTTCGTTTGGATTCTCTATTCATCATTTTCGCCATCCTTGATTCAAGTGTAATTAGCAAATATAGAAATACTTGTAATATCTTCCACAAATTAAGTGAATACAATCTGTTAATGACATATGAACAGTTCATCGCAATATTAGCAATCTTGGAGATGAGTCGTCAGTTGGACTCGGGAATATAGTTGAATGCAGCCTGATAATGATGTTATATATCCTCCAACCAAAATTAAAACGTGTTTGCAACGCTGCTAGAACATACCTATATGACAATAATTGTACATAATTGTGTAGAATATAAAAATAGATTTATATAAGTGACACTAAGGCAAATGGATACAGAAGACAACCGTGAGTATCGAGAAGATAGCCAATAGAAGAAGAAGAAGAAGAAGAAGTAGAAGAAGAAGAAGAAGAAGAAGAAGAAGAAGAAGAAGAAGAAGAAGAAGAAGAAATGAGATAAAAAGACTATGATATAACATTAGGGGGCTAAGTGTATTATTGCCACTACTGGTCTAGTTTGATTAGGAGAGTTGGAGAAACTATAGAATTAACATGAACCCAGTCAAATGCAAAATTGTTTCTTCTTCTGGAGGTAATATTTCGATAGACAACAAAACGGTTCAAAAGAACAAAGATTTTGTGAGTCTTTGTTCAGTCGTTCCGGTATCCTTATTTGAAATTAGAAGAAGAATAGCAAATTCTGCATTTGGATGTCTAAAAAACGATATGAAGCAAGAAGTACATATCAACGCCCCTGAAGTTAACACTTTATATTAAATTGCTAGTTCTTATTACTATATATGCAACATGAGAGAGCACGCAACGTCTTGGAAATGAATTGTTTAAGAACTATCGTTCGAATAGCTTTGCGAGATAGACGAAGAAATGCCGGTAACAGATTAATAAACAACGAAAAAGAGCTTAACATCGTTTTAACATGTTTTCCGGTTACCAGACTCCAGCTATGTAATAAAATCATATCAAGAAGATTTAATTCAGGACAAATCAAAAGGTCGGGCATCAAAAAATGGACCAACAAGATAAGGGTTGAGACTGACATGTCGCTCATGGCCACTGAAAGACTGTCCAAGACTGTGATCAGTAGCGACATTTTGTTTTCAAGCTGCGGATAACTTTATCTTTTCTTGCTTTCTGACTTTCTGTTTTTAATTTTGTTTCTATTATTTTGCCAAATGTTGCGCATGAATAAAGGGAAAAAAAGAATGAAAAGTGTGTTTATAAAGTTATGTGGTTGAGGATCTGTGTAGAGAGAGGAAGAAAATTAAAAAGAATGACGTTACACCAGTGTGCGACAGGGATGGTTGTCCTGGCCATCTAATTACATTCAAATTATCTTCCTTTCTCATAATATTTCTCAGTATTAGGACTTATGCATGAGTCCTTGGAGTATGTATTCAAGGAGTTGACCCTGGGCATTACCAGACCTCTGCATGCCACTGCCAGCACTTTTTAAACTCTTCCATTTTCTCCTCAGTTCCACCCGGGCAACGCCGTATCGTCCTGATATTCATGAATAAATGCTCGTTAGTATCACATTCAAGCGTATTTTAATGACCAATATATATATATATATATATATATATATATATATATTACGATCATTTTGTGCCAAAAATGGTTACGCCCATTGTGTGCTGTTTGTTTGTTATTGTTTGTTTTTAATTATATTGCGGCCTAGTTTTTTTTTCAAGTACTGTTTTCTGCAATGTCATCAGCACATGTGACAAGGGATACGAGTTATTCGTCGTACACAAGGCAAACTGGGTTTTATTTTCTTACGATTTTGTAAATCTACTAATATAAGTAAATTATATTTCTTTTTTAAGCCGTCTAATGGATATTTATTGGCTGAAATATGAATCCAGTTCAAAATATTTTAAGGACAAATGAAATTATATTCGACGAAAATACTTTGAATTTGATATACATATACCTACAATTAATATAGAAATGTGTATCGTCCTCGGTGCCAAATATTAGACGCTACTATACGCATCTAGTGTATATCTCTCTATATATAAAAGTAGGTATGCATATATATATATATATATATATATATATATATATGTATATATATATATATACATATATATATATACATATATATATATATATATATATATATGAACATTTTTAAATAAACAAGATTAGGACTTATAAGCCCTTTGTCATGAACTGTAGGCTGTATTTGTATGAAGTCTTATCTATAATTAAACACATAGGTGCTTTACTAAGTTAAAAAGATGAAGTACTGTCTACCTGTATACATAAAAACTGGTTCAAATATAACCACTTTAGTGTCCCTTCAATCCCCACCATATTGGGTAATTGTAAACATGTATGCCCTATTGTTGGTTTATGGTGCTTAGGTACTGCCGCCCTTCCGAATAATTTTTTACAACCCTCTCCTTTTTGTTTTATACACTAAAATAACTCTGAATATCATCTATATAAACTAATATTATCGGATAATAATCAGCATATTAGGAAAATATAAGGAATCTTAGAGGTAAACATCATTATATTAATCTATTTATACTCCATAGTATATATCAAATCTATACCTGTACTGACAGTATTAATCTGGATTTACTGTATAATTATATGCATATACTATTCAACGGGGTTATAATATCGATTTAATCCCTCAGGGAATCCTAATATAGGGTGACCCCCCCAAAAAATGGGCCCCAACTCTAATTAGGCCCCGTTTCTTAGTGTTTCGTCTGAATTAAATGAATTTTGGGGCATAACTAGTTTATTATATTCACAACATCATATCAAAACACTAGGGTCTTTGGTCTTTTTTTCTCCGTTCTACATCATGTGTTCTAGATGGACTCCATTTAGCTCCGTGCATTTCTTGAGGCGCAGAACGAAGTTGTCCATGACGTTCTTACAGACTGAATTGGGAATGGCTCCCATCTCCTCCCTAGTGGCTTCCTTGAGTTCCGTGATGGTTCTGGGTTTCCCTGCGTACATTCTGTCCTTAAGTTAGCCCAAAAGGAAATAATCTGGGGGGCTTAGGTCCGGGCCATGGAGTGGCCACTCAAAATTAGTCTTGAGACTGATCACTCGGCCTCCGAAGTTCTCTTTCAGCCAATCTCGGGACAGGGTTTGAGGTGTGAGAACTTTCTCCGTCTTGCTGGAACCAGAGCTTGCTCATGAGCGACGGGTAGAGGGTCTGGAGCTCACTCTTGAAGGTTTTGAAGACCTCCACATATCGCTCCTTTGTGACTGTCACTGCTGCGCCAGATTCTTCGATGAAGATTGGTCCGATTATGCCTCTGACCGATATTGCAGCCCACACCGTGCAATTAGGAGAGTGCAGGGGATTGGTGGCTACTTCATTGGGTCTGGAGGACCCCCAGAAGACATTTGTCTTGGAGTTCGCCTCTCCGTCAAGATGGAAGTGGGCTTCATCTGAGGTCCAAAGGAGGTTAAGGAAACCTGGTGTCTCCTCGATCTTATCGAGCATCTTGACTGCCATAGCGCTCCTCTGCTTCTTGTCTGAGGCTGTAAGGGTCTGCAGCGTCTGTATTCTGTATGGGTAAGTCTGATATTGTTCACCAGCACTCTCCTGCAAGTCTCACGGGAGATACCGAGGGACTGACTTCGCTTACGCACAGAGCGTTTCGGACTCTCCTGGAGAGACTCTCTCACACTTTCGACCAGCTCGGCTGTCCGCTTCTTGGGACGTGCCGAGTGGCTTGGACGGTTTACACTGGCAGCGTTGAAGTTCTCCACGGTCCCATACTTCTCGAAGTGGTCCACCCAGTTCTGAATTCTGCTTTTGGGTGGAGCCTTTTCACATCCGAACAGATGCATGAAACTGTCCTGGGTTTTCTTAAACGAGCCTGTCTTGTAGTAAAATATAACACAGTGTATTCTTTGTCCCAGCTCCCACTGAGGTCTTGGTGTACTCACGGTCGTTGATTCTGCCATGTCCTGTAAAATAAGGGCAATCGGTGAATAAATAAAGGAGATATCACATAAAGTGTACACGGGGCCCTTTTTTTAGTCACCCTGTAGCACGTCCCTAGTTTTACCATATAACAATTATTAATCTATACTGGTATACACCTTAATATTATCTAATATCATCCTATAAACCTACCCCCATTTATTGAACTAATTGTCTTTCTATATATTATATACATTAGTTTTATCCGATTCTAACGCTGACCCTTTATTTGTATACCATTTTTATTTTTATATTTTACATTTTATCAATATCCCTTTTAACACATAGCATGTGTTAGTGCTATTCACGTCTAATTACAATTTCTTACAATACGAATATTGTGGCTATAGATAACGTTCTATTGTTAATAATCTGTTGTTGATGTTAAATTCTTGGAACTGATATACTAATCAATAGATATGCTATAGTTTTTGTTTATTTCAATAATGTAATATAATAGCCCTGATTGACCCTAAAGCTTTACAATTGAGATTATTTAATACATGCAGTATTTCTGAGCATTTAATTGGCGTAATTTGACTTCACCTTTTACATATATTAATTCTGAAACTCGACCGTGTAAACGACAGTCGGTGGTTACACTTTGAAAATAGAGACAAATTGTACCGACACAACCCGGAGACAGTAGAAGAAAATGAAAAGCGCAAAACCCTCTGAGGCAAAGAGACAAACTAATTCAAGATAACCACTTGTGTGAAAACTCCTAGTGAGTTATCATCATCATCATCATCATCATCATCATCATCATCATCATCATCATCATCATCAATAATAATAATAATAATAATAATAACAACAACGACGACGACGACGACGACGACGACGACGACGACGACGACGACGACGACGACGACGACGACGACGACGACGACGACGACGACGACGACGACGACAACAACAACAACAACAACAACAACAACAACAACAACAACAACAACAACAACAACAACAACAACAACAACAACAACAACAACAACAACAACAACAACAACAACAACAACAACAACAACAACAACAATAACAATAATAATAATAATAATAATAATAATAATAATAATAATAATAATAATAATAATAATAATAATAATAATAATAATAATAATAATAATAATAATAATAATAATAATAATAATAATAATAATAATAATAATAATAATAATAATAATAATAATAATAATAATAATAATAATAATAATAATAATAATAATAATAATAATAATAATAATAATAATAATAATAATAATAATAATAATAATAATAATAATAATAATAATAATAATAATAATAATAATAATAATAATAATAATAATAATAATAATAATAATAATAATAATAATAATAATAATAATAATAATAATAATAATAATAATAATAATAATAATAATAATAATAATAATAATAATAATAATAATAATAATAATAATAATAATAATAATAATAATAATAATAATAATAATAATAATAATAATAATAATAATAATAATAATAATAATAATAATAATAATAATAATAATAATAATAATAATAATAATAATAATAATAATAATAATAATAATAATAATAATAATAATAATAATAATAATAATAATAATAATAATAATAATAATAATAATAATAATAATAATAATAATAATAATAATAATAATAATAATAATAATAATAATAATAATAATAATAATAATAATAATAATAATAATAATAATAATAATAATAATAATAATAATAATAATAATAATAATAATAATAATAATAATAATAATAATAATAATAATAATAATAATAATAATAATAATAATAATAATAATAATAATAATAATAATAATAATAATAATAATAATAATAATAATAATAATAATAATAATAATAATAATAATAATAATAATAATAATAATAATAATAATAATAATAATAATAATAATAATAATAATAATAATAATAATAATAATAATAATAATAATAATAATAATAATAATAATAATAATAATAATAATAATAATAATAATAATAATAATAATAATAATAATAATAATAATAATAATAATAATAATAATAATAATAATAATAATAATAATAATAATAATAATAATAATAATAATAATAATAATAATAATAATAATAATAATAATAATAATAATAATAATAATAATAATAATAATAATAATAATAATAATAATAATAATAATAATAATAATAATAATAATAATAATAATAATAATAATAATAATAATAATAATAATAATAATAATAATAATAATAATAATAATAATAATAATAATAATAATAATAATAATAATAATAATAATAATAATAATAATAATAATAATAATAATAATAATAATAATAATAATAATAATAATAATAATAATAATAATAATAATAATAATAATAATAATAATAATAATAATAATAATAATAATAATAATAATAATAATAATAATAATAATAATAATAATAATAATAATAATAATAATAATAATAATAATAATAATAATAATAATAATAATAATAATAATAATAATAATAATAATAATAATAATAATAATAATAATAATAATAATAATAATAATAATAATAATAATAATAATAATAATAATAATAATAATAATAATAATAATAATAATAATAATAATAATAATAATAATAATAATAATAATAATAATAATAATAATAATAATAATAATAATAATAATAATAATAATAATAATAATAATAATAATAATAATAATAATAATAATAATAATAATAATAATAATAATAATAATAATAATAATAATAATAATAATAATAATAATAATAATAATAATAATAATAATAATAATAATAATAATAATAATAATAATAATAATAATAATAATAATAATAATAATAATAATAATAATAATAATAATAATAATAATAATAATAATAATAATAATAATAATAATAATAATAATAATAATAATAATAATAATAATAATAATAATAATAATAATAATAATAATAATAATAATAATAATAATAATAATAATAATAATAATAATAATAATAATAATAATAATAATAATAATAATAATAATAATAATAATAATAATAATAATAATAATAATAATAATAATAATAATAATAATAATAATAATAATAATAATAATAATAATAATAATAATAATAATAATAATAATAATAATAATAATAATAATAATAATAATAATAATAATAATAATAATAATAATAATAATAATAATAATAATAATAATAATAATAATAATAATAATAATAATAATAATAATAATAATAATAATAATAATAATAATAATAATAATAATAATAATAATAATAATAATAATAATAATAATAATAATAATAATAATAATAATAATAATAATAATAATAATAATAATAATAATAATAATAATAATAATAATAATAATAATAATAATAATAATAATAATAATAATAATAATAATAATAATAATAATAATAATAATAATAATAATAATAATAATAATAATAATAATAATAATAATAATAATAATAATAATAATAATAATAATAATAATAATAATAATAATAATAATAATAATAATAATAATAATAATAATAATAATAATAATAATAATAATAATAATAATAATAATAATAATAATAATAATAATAATAATAATAATAATAATAATAATAATAATAATAATAATAATAATAATAATAATAATAATAATAATAATAATAATAATAAACTCGAAAAAACTGAATAGAAACTACCAAAACAGAGTGGGTAGGGTGAAAACAACAGAAAGCAGAGGTTGAATAGAAAAGAAAGAAAAAATCAAAGGATAAAGAAGCGGTGGAAAAGAAGGGAAGAGAGACGGAGATGTGTGAAGCCGAACTTTCGGTCATTTTAGAAATGTTTTGTTTCTTCATATCATAATAGAATATCTGGTATTCTTCACATATCAATTTTAAATGATGTTTCCATGAAAATTTAGAATTTTCCGACTTTATCGCTTAAAAATCGATTGAGGGTGTTCGTTTTTCAAACAACTAACATGCCTGAGACACATTTCAGGGATCGAAGATATATATTTAAGAAACAGCTAATTTTCTATGAGTTTTCATATGATGCAGTTGTGGACTGACGTTTGGCAAAAGATTACGAAACCCGATTTTTCAAGGTACGCAATCAGCCTTCCCCCAATCAAACGTTCGAAGATATTCAGCGATGACACAGTTAATGTTTAAGCATTTAATTACTTAATTTGAATATGAAAAAATAATAATTATGTTGATTGTTTATGTACGATAAAAAAAACTTTAATAAATTTCATAAAAAATCGATAAATATTGATCGTAACATTTTACCAACAGCCAAATTATGTAATAAAGTTGACTGGAATCATTAAAAATATAATCGGCAATAATTCTCCTTGATGCCAAACATAAATATATCAGCTGATCAGGCGTATTGTTGTTGTTGTTGGCATCCGTCTGTCTCAGGAGCTAGTGGAGTTCTACGTCTCAGATTTATCCCTTACCGAATTGCAGCGTCTGCTCTGACTGTGCAAGCCTATCCTGGATCAATACTAAATTATACAGATTGATGTAGAAGCACCGTGCAATTTCTACGGGGCAAATCTATACGCTAAGACATTTCATGTTCGTACGTACGTTTTCACCTTTCACATATTTTAATGAACGACATCGTCCGACCGTCCGACCGTCCGACCGTCCGACCGTCCGATCGTGATTGGTGATTAACCTGATGTCTCTAAGGTAAACAATTCCGAATTTACCGTTTTAAATAAATTGTTCTGAAATTAAATTATGTCGGAAATAACTATTATTATTAACAGTAAATTATACAGATTGATGTAGTAGGCACCGTGGAATTTCCACGCGTGCACACGAGTTAATAATTATTACGTAACTGTAATTTGGTATCTAGTCTTTCAGTTTAAAAGTGTATATCTAGCCAACCTATCATTTTCTGGTGATGTAATGTAGTAGTAATGTTTGTATTTCCATAATGAAATTATTTAACTGAATTTGGTTTAATTGTTTGGTATTAATTAACAGACGAGATTCGTGTGATTTACAAACAAATCTGTAGATTGTCAATATGTTGCCATCCATGAACGTTCTGATATTAAAGTCAAATGATTCATGTAAAAAATAGTTTACCTTTATTAATGTGCATTAAACAAACCATATAAGTGTAAGGTACTTTTTTAATCAGCATTTATAATTCGCTGTAAGGTACTTTTTTAATCAGCATTTATAATTCGCAATTCACATATGCGTATGATGACTGCAGGTAATTTCTATTATCAATCTTTGCAAATCGTGAAATTTTAGTTTCTCACAAAATAAAAATAAAAACAGAAATATTGAATCTTCTCTAATTTCGAGTATTTTCTATTAGACATGTTTTATTTTCAAATGAACAAATTATAATTCGTAGTATTTCCACTCATATAATTGCCTGTTTCATAATCAAAGATAATTATCAATATATAAATTACTTTAACCATGAATTATTAAATTAACGTGTACATCGCATTTATACACCAAGTTAAACCGAATAAGATTCAACTCAATCAAATGTCTATTCGAGCATTCATCTCTGTATCTCCAATAGATCCTGCAGGGAAGTGCAGCTGCAATTAGAGCACAATCGTTATGTCTTCTTACATGAACATTTGATATCCTAGAGCAAGAACAAGCCTGTACTCTGCCCTTCTCTGCATATCAACTTGATTACTTCCTACCGTTGTCGTAATTCTGATGTAGATTTTGTCAATTAAGGATTTTCCCTTTTCAGTTTGTCTAGCAGGATGACGCGTACAAAATCATAAAAACAGAAGTCATCACTTTGCTAACAGACACTGCCTACTTGAACTTATCAAGAGTGGGGAATATGATATTTATTTACTCCTCTCCAGGAGTTAGGCACAAGGCCAGTTTTATCTTACTCCCACAAGTAAGATGTGACCCACGGTCGGGTCGGGAAAGTGGGGTTTGAAAAGCCAGCGCACGAGAGGTGAGCACTCTGGCCATTAAAAATTGCCTGGGCAGCCCCGTCGGCATTTCCCGGTAGGGGCGCCTCAGGCAGTAAGCAATAAACTTACTCCTCCCTAAAGAGGGGACGCACAGCCTGAGAGGGTGGACCGCCTAGAACTGCACAGGACAGACCCATAGAAAGACGTAAATCAAGCCCCGAAGGCCAAGACAATACCAGTCTATGGAGTGCAGTATCCATCGAAACAGGTTCAACTGTTTGCTTTGAAATTTTGCAATTCGAAGTGGTGAACCCATATTTCATGTTGAGTCATCCTCTGTGCTGTTCCTGCTTCGTTTGAATTTCGCAGCCAACTTCTTCACAGTTGTATAGGGAGGAACGTATCTATACACTGTCTACCTCATGGATTTTCTTTGTGGCATATACTTTGTTTGTAGGTAGTTTATGACTTCTTAAGACTTAGTTTTGTTTACTTTTAAATATTCTGAACACCTCTCGCCTCGCCAAAAGTTATGACAAATATCATAATTAGTTTTTCAAGTTATATAAGAAGTGGTAGTGTGTGAGCATGGAAAAATGTTTTACGGCAGCGTTTAGAACATGTGGACGCCCCTCGTATATATATATATATATATATATATATATTTATATTTATATATATATATATATATATATTTATATACGTATATATATTTATATAGATATATATATATATATATTTATATACCTAGATATAGATATATAGATATATTTATATATATATATATTTATATGCATATATTTATATACATATATATAAAGATATATATATTTATATATAGATATAGATACATAGTTATATGTATTTATATATATATATGTATATATTTATATATATATATTTATATATATATATATTTATATATATATGAATTTATATATATAAATATATATTTATATATATATTTATATACATGTATTAATATATATATACATATATATATATATATTTATATATATATATATTTATATATGTATATATATTTATATATATATATAACTATATATATATATATATATATATATATATATAATTATAAATATTTATTCATTTACATACGTATATGTGTTATCCTTCCGGAATCATCAGTGTAGAGATAATTATTGAGCCAGTTACAGGATTAGAACCCCCGGAACAAATCCTGTTTCTGAGTCAAATTCTGACGGTCTTACCATTCCCGGCCACAATGAACAACTACATAAATCTCTGAGAGTTTTAACATATTGTAGGCAGCCGAAATCAACAGTGTTCAGCTAATGAAATGGCATGCATTAAAGCTATATATATATATATATATATATATATATATATATATATATATATATATGAAGCGATCCAACAAAAAATATAAGCGTCAACTAATATCTTACAATTAGTGAAACATCCGGATAAAAACTGAAGCTCAATATACTGGGTAGAGCATTAATATTAATATTATAATATAAAATGAAGTAATAAAATAAGGTGTCAATCAAATGTTATTAGAATTCAAAGTTCAAGCAAAGTATCCTTAAGTTCTTAGCTCATGAGTTTTCAAAGATAATTCTTCTCTTCAGAGGACCATTACCGCAGTTATACTACTACAGGTAATAAAATTACGCTTTGAAAATATATAAAATTATATACACAAATGCATAAAAATACATAACATCAAACATATCAACCCAAAAACATACTTTTTGTTGAATCCATACAGTCCATCCAGGTCATACAAATTGAGAAGCATAACCAGGAAAGACATTACTCCAAGTTATAAACAGCAGTCCATATACGTGAAATTGAAGGGGCTGGCAAAGTAATCCAGTCGCGAAATGTGTCAATATTCAATGTTAATGATAAATAAATCAAATAATACAGAAAGTCCAATCAAAGTTCCAAAATCCCGATATGTGCAACCCAAGTCAAATCAAAGTTCGTTGTTTAATTGGAAAACTCGTTAAATCCGAATTGAGCAAAACAAGACTGAATCTCGGTCGCATCTTGCAAGCAGAGCTAAAAAAATAAGTAATCTTCTCTCCCCAGCGATTCAACCAGACATGACAAATCCCTAACGAACAGAAGGCGATATTAAATTGTCTACATCTCTGAATGACTTTAATAGATCGGAAATTGTGTCTGTGTTACTTCCTGTTTAAGCCCGCTTGATGTACTCAACGAAGAAAGCAACAAACAACTCCGCCATCAACCTCACCCAGATTAGATGTTCCCTGTCTGGGTCGAGTGAGAATATTCTATGTCAAAGGGGAAGGGGTTAAGAAGTTTAAAAAAAAAAATTGTACGATAGAAAAAAAAATGGATAAATCGATTTGTTTGAAAGTACTTGCGCGTTTCTCTGTTATAAATAATAATATACATTATACAATATAGTTACGTTCGTAAAACCAACAAATATTAAACAACAATACGACGATTAATGGCTGTCTCTCCTCTACCAAATAATGTGTTCTTTAAATAGAAAATAATCACTAATAATGTTTAAAAGTAACGCTTTACTTAAAACAAATCTAAATTCCCTTCCAAAATAAATAGAAAAGATATCGGGTCAAATTTTCTTTCCCTGAAAAAATAGGTTGTTAATGTAATGAAAATTAAAATTGTTTTAAAATACTTCAGGGAGTTTTCTGTTTCTAATTAATACCTCAGGAAATGAAAATTTACGTGTAATCCTATACTTCGTCCGACATGTTCTCTTATAACTCTCAAAATATTAGCGAGATTTTGTCAAATATTATCTTACGGTCTTACACTTAAAGTGACATCCACATTGATGAGATCCTTTGACGCCCACCCCTATCCTTCTGACCATTCATTTTTGAAAATGGGGAGTGCCAGCTCCAATTTTGGGCGTTGGAGCAGGAGCGGGAGCAGCTCCAAAAGTAGTGGGGCGCACAAAGCCATATATATATATATATATATATATATATATATATATATATAATATATATATATATATATATTAATAGTGTTACAGAAGATCAGTTCAATTTTTTGTTACACTACTAATCTAATATATAAAGTAGAGACGTTTTTTCCCCTGTACCTTCTCGGGGTATAGGAAAATAACCACATGCATCACAGGCTACTAAACTCACCACTATACTACACTTATTCACTCGAGCGTGTTTTAGTAAATTTGTTATTATTTTTTCTACATAACACTAAATATTACATTTGGCCCACCATCCACGTCTCTCCGAAAAAACAACTCCATATAGGTGGTAGCAACAATTTTTCCCCCCTAACAATTCTGTACTGTCACTCTACTCATCGACACCGGGAACTAATAAGCACCATTTAATTTTCTACAAAACACCCAGTTCTTATTTATTATTTGCCTGGTATTAATTTACTACATAATATAAAGCAATACGTAAAGACTTAATGACCGCTCCCTTTCACCCCGATGATTTTCCGCGAATATCAGATTACGCTATTTCAAATTCTATCTATGACTTCTACATTTATATTCATTCCGGAATTAAGCGAATGAAATTAACGAACACAGTTCCTGCAACATTTATTCATTCAACATGGCCGCTACAATTTCTTGATCGAATCGATTTCCTATTTAATTCAATAAGCACCAAGATACTGCTAGACCCCGATACATTTACATTTTCAAAATCATACACCTTTAACACGCATATTATAGAAAACTTGCCCAAATCCAGTCATTTTTCATCATCTACAAATGACATAAACCGTGTCATTGCTGAATCTTTACATAACACGTGTGCCCATAATCAAGCTTAGCTTAATTGACCTATTTTCATATGAATTGTTGACTCGAAACGGCGGTGCAGCCGTTAGGAAGGCAGGTTTCATGATCGGCAGTTTCAGCGCTCGATCCCATTCTACTCTACCACTTTTTTCTTTTTTTTTAATTTATAGCATTCGCCAACGGGGTAGAGGGGGGGGGGGAGAGAAACAACACTAGGCCGTTTCTTTCTTTATTCGACGTCATGCAATAGGTAGTACTTTCTCCCATGCAACGCCGGGCGACAGGTTCCGCTAGTAAATAAATATTATGTTCTAACAATAAATAATTATCACTGTTAGACTTTTTTTATCAAACAAAACCAAATTATATATATACATATATATTATATCTAAATGCGATAGTTTTTTTTTCGTTTATCCCTCTTATATTACAATCAGAACGGCTTACTGTTATTTAAATCAATAATACAAAATAAAATCTTGATATTTTGTATATACAGTGCAGATAAACGATTAAGAGAGAATATTTGGACTTCCTAATTTGCATAATAATTGTTTAAACCGTCAATAATTAATTCATGTTTGGTATTATTAATTTGGAATTGCATTGGCCTCTGTTTGCTATCTATATACAATAGTTCCGTCTGTTAATATAAACAGCAATTAATTAAAGTTATGTAATAAATAAATCGGAAAATATGACTAAAATACCTTAATGTTACTTTACTGAAGGCTGTGACTCACAACGAGCAAGGCATAAGCTAGGAGGAAAAAAAAGATGTGAGGGGTGAATGTGGCTCTGTCTCTCGGTCTCTCTCTTTGCCCTTTCTCTCGCCCTCTTTTTACAGTTTTTACATTTTCCGTTAAAAGTAAATAAATAACTTTTTTATTAGCTAAGTTTAACAACAAACTTAATGGTTAATGTTTAGAAAGACTATTCTCATTTAAAAATGAAAACAAATGTTTAGTAGCACTGTGATCTCTCTAAATTATGAAAAAAATATAGATTCGTATTTTAATATGATTGTAGATTAGCATCTCCGCTAAATCATAACGCCTCCACAAAAAAATGATTCTACCTTTTTTAGGTGATCACATGTGAACACCTTGAAAGACTTAACGGAAAGAAGAAAAGAAGAAAAAACACAATTCTTTTACAATTTAAAGTGGGGAAAATGTTCGTATATAAATTCAATGTAAAATTATCCCTATTTTCAGGGACAGTTTTAGAAGGCAATTAACTAAATACTGTTTTGCTATGATAGTTTAATCCACGTCGTCTGTTTTTTTTTGTTGGGGGGGGGCTACTTTTTGAAGCAATTCCTGTGGTTTTATGATCTTGCCACTCGGACTTAAGGTTACTAGTAAAAAAAATTGTTAAGTTCTCTAAAGAGATAGAATGGCCCTGAAATTGGGGCACATTTTACGTTAAATATATATACAACTGATCCCTTACTCTCAATTCTAAACTATTTGCTTTTCTTTCTTTCCGTTGTCCACTATGTTTACACGTAATCACCTAAAAATCAAAATTTCATTTTTTCGGGAGGGAGTATTGACGGAGGATGTTAATCTGCAAAATTACCCATATTTAGTTTTTTTTAATATTATACTATTTTTTTAACTGTCCGTCCCTTTTTTATTTTAATTTTAAGCAATTGATTTTAGTTGTGTTTACCTTTTCCGTGAAAATTAAATAAATAACTTCAAAATTTAATACCTTATTTTTATGGTATAAACAGAAATATTAAGAGTTTGGATATTATTGTAGAGTAATACCCCACTCCCCGATAAAATGAGATTTCACTTTTTAGGCGATTACGTGTAAATACGATTACGTGTAAATACGAAAAGAGAAACCGCAACAAAATCCATTTAGAATTTAGAGTGAGGTATTAGTTTCGCATATAAATTTAACGTAAAATTATTTCTCATTTTCGGGTCATTCTAGGGTTTTATCGCAATTAACATTTTTGCTATTGGAAATTGATTTTGTGCATTATTTGGAGGGACTTTTTGTGGCGATTGCAAGTGGTTTTACGACTTTGCCAGTCGAACTTAAGGTTAGGGTTAAAAATATATATTAGTTAACTATCCTAATAATTTCGAATAACTCTGAAAAGAAGAATCTAATTTTTTTAAGAGGGGATAAGGTAATTTACCTAAGGGTGTTAATCTAAAAAAATTCCAAAGTTTGCTGTTAAAATTATGAAATTCTCAGCATACAAACATTCTTTTAAATTAAAGCCCCCCTCCTGAAGGGCGAGTAAGTTTTATGCTAGTATATATATATATATATATATATATATACAGAAGGAGAGAGAGAGAGAGAGAGAGGGAGAGAGAGAGCTTTCTACTTTACGTTATTACGTTATATAATAGAAAGATAATATATATTGAATACCTTTAATTCTAACATTTCTGGGTAATTAAACCTAAAGAAATATTTGGGTGACTTTTATCATTTTCGAGCAGAAATAAACACAACGAACTATCTTTGATATTTTCAGTATGTAAATTCTTTTTCTTTAGACAGTGCTTTGTCTACTCAACCTGTTGCCTGATATCTCAACTGGTCACACAAAGGGACGCCCGCTTCGTTGCGCATTTATGTCTACACCGAGGCACGTGTACTTCCTGTTGAAAAAAACAACTAATATCAAGACTGTCATATCCTCAGCCACGCGCACTATTGTTATATTCTCTGTCTCTCCCTCCCTCCCTCCCTTTCTGTCTCTTATCTCCCCCTCTCTTTCTTTCTCTGTATAGATTATTGTTTCATAAATGCATTTGGGTATTTACATCAACACTGCTAAATACATGAGTATATGAATCGATGACTAGATTACGTCGCATCTCTCTCCCGCCAAAACAATAGATTAAAACAATAAATTAGATGGCCTATGAAAAATAGCAGGAAAAAATACCTCCTGGTGACGATCGAAAGCGCTCGACTCGAAATAGACCATGAAACAATTTTAAATCATTAATTCACCAGTTGCAGAGTGGAAAAAAATAATTTAAAAATTACACAGAATAATCCGTAGTCTTTATAAAAACGCATTTATATATATATATATATATATATATATATATATATATATATATATATATATATATATATATGTATGTGTGTTGTATATATATATATATATATATATATATATATATATATATATATATATATATATATAAAGAAGTAAATATTTAAATTTAAAAAAATCAGAGAAAATAGCAAAAGAGCATCCTCGTAGAAATATGATATTTTGATCGATTTATTCGACCATATTCATTTTGTTTATCAAATGACTATGGTCGAATAAATCGACTGAAATCTCTTGGTAAAGCTTTAATTGTGTATTTTTCTTTATTTCTATTAGTATGTTTCATTCCTGATCGCCTATTCCAAAATCTAATATCCACATACATACACACACACACACACACACACACACATATATATATATATATATATATATATATATATATATATATATATATATATATATATTAATCTGAATATTTCAATAGAAAAGGAAAAGCGGAGGACCACGAAGTCAAAAATGCTAAAAAAAACGTAAAATACGAAAAGATTAATAATTATAGAGGATAATATTTACTATTCAGGGTATAATTGATTTTAATCTTTGTATGTAGGGAAGACATGAATACGTATATATATATATATATATATATATATATATATATATATATATATATATTCAAAATACTCTTGATAATGCTCACTGAACAGCTGAACGAAACGTTGAGTATTGGGATATCCACTTTTTAGTTTTAACTAATATAAACTAGTGTATACCATTCATAGAAAATGACGGAAAAAATTATACACTACCAGTGTTCGCACTAATATTCATATAAAATCATAGAATTACGTTAGTAATTTAATTTTTTATATCTGAATTATTTTTATTATCTCTGGTAAAGAAAATGAATCACCCCCACCCCACGTTGATTTTTATTTTGAGTGGAGGATTTCTTTCCGAATTCATTACAGACAGCTGGTATTGTGTGCCCTTTGCTTTGTTTTTCGCCACTTTCATCACGTGTAATGGTTTCGTCCGAGAGGGGGACAAAAATGAATGATTTGTACTCATTGATTTTTGTTAAACCTAGTATATATATTATATTTATATAAAAATATACAAATAAATACACATTGGTGTTTATTATTAATTTGAAGATATATATATATATATATATATATATATATATATATATATATATATATATATATATATAGTAAAAAAGAAGTCTGGTAAATAAAATACCATTAAAGCTGGTAATAGATGCAATATTTATTTTATTTAAAAGAAAAGACAAAATCGAAACCGATTTTTCTTTCTTTTTTTTTTCTTATAAACTGTCATTATTTTTTTATAGTTTATATATATATATATTCGATTTTATATTATATCCAATGTTTTGAAAAACAGATTCCCATATTTCACAGAATTTATTTTCTTATTTAGCATATAATTGTTTCGGCATACACCAAGATATATGTAGATGCTCCTATACATTTATTCCTTGGTGTGGTTATCTTCAGTGCTTATTATATAAAAAGAACAATGAAAAACAAAGTCAGTATTACTCATCAAATCCCTTTTTATTCTCTCTATTGGAACTTGTCATAACGTATAGGCATCTAATTTTTCACTGTAAATATTTTAATCGTTCCTCATCCTCTAATATTTCTGGTCTTACACTATTGAGCTATAACAATTTATTTATGTTATAAGATTTATCTTTGAATATAACAAATGTCAAATAGAAATGCACGCACACACACACACACACACACATATATATATATATATAGCCCCAGTATATATATTCTCAAGCCCCTATATATATATATATATATATATATATATATATATATATATATATATATATATATATATATATATATATACATCTGAGTTCTAAAAATAGTCGGAGCCCGGGGGTGGGGGTGTTCGAATCGTGCGACCAGTAGTGAATAGGTACATCTCTATGGTGATGAATCCTTATTAAAAAAAGGACGAAACGTAAACGTACATAGATAATAAATAAAAACATATATTTATCATTTGTAGACCCTAGAAAACCATCTAGATTGGCACTGTAAGTGTAGTATTAACACAGTATAACGTTGCTAGCTTTAAATGCATCGTTACTTTCATTAAGTTGAACGCTCTTATGACGTCAAGCCGCCGAAATAAGTGTTAAAATGATCACTCTTCAAACAGCTATTCGGCGTATGGTTCTATATGTCGGAATTTTAGCTGTAAAATACTCGTAGCCCGGGGTTTCGAATCCTGCGACCAGTAGTGAATAGTTACATCTCAATACTGACGAGTCCCGATTTTAAAAAAAGGACGAAATGTATACGTGCATATAATAAACAAAGACAAATATTTATTGGAGGTTTATTCTACTAGTATATATATATATATATATGGATATATATATATATATATTAGTAGTGACATACACATTCTTGACGAAAGACAATGTATTCGTGGGTTCGAATCTTACTAAAGTTAGCCACGCTGAAGATTGGTGGTGTCGTGAAACAATGCGTACGTGGATTACTTTTATAAATAAATAAATAAATGAATAAATAAATACGTCCCATAATGATGGTTACTTCATGCATATAATAGCATATATGTAAGGGAAGAAACTCTCTCATCACTTACGAAGTGAACTTAACATATGATAACGTTCATAACAGCTCTCATTATAGCCTGCCAAAAAACGAAAACAAATCTCATATATATATATATATATATATATATATATATATATATATATATATATATATATATATATATATATATATATATATAGTCTCGGAAGTTTCTCAACCATTAAAACTATATTTTAAAAAAACAAAAGAACTTATAGTCCCAAGTTTTTCAGTGGAAAATCACTCATGTAAGTCAATTTATTTTGTACAGTTATTTTATTAGTTTGTTTCTAACACTATTTTAAGGGATCATCAGTTGTTTACCATGAAAAACTGTTTCGGGAATTTAATATATATATATATATATATATATATATATATATATATATATATATATATATATATATATATATGAGGGTAAGAGAGAGTGTGAGAGAGAGAATATAAGGCTACATTCCAGTTACCAAGAGTGTATTTATTTTACTGTTAATTTTTTTAAATTCAAAACTTCCATACATTTTTTACGGGCCGTTTCACCTATAGTTGACAAACCGTGTTTTTTGTTTGTTTTCTTTTGCTGCTATACAATGTGTTTTTTTTCTAAAAGCGAAATTTGATTTTCTGAGTTGCACATAATCGAAAGACTCAGAATTTATATACTAGTTTCGGTTCGTCGGCTATGAGCAAAAGGGTCTGTAAAATGTATCGATGTTTTTAATTGAAAAAAAAGTAAACAGTAAAATGAATAAAATCTTGGTCACTGGAATGCAGTCTGATATTGTTTATTTATGCATGCTCTGTTATTATCTGTTAGCAATCATCGAGCTTTTACCGTAAAAAGGTTGATTAATGAAAAACTCGAAACTACATGTAGAAACATATTTACCCACATATCTCTCTCCTCTCTCTCTCTCTCTCGCTCACATATATATATATATATATATATATATATATATATATATATATATATATATATATATATATATATTCTATGAAAAATGCAAGTATATGAAATCATATGCCCTTAAAAGGGTTAAGATGAAAATTCATATACACTAAATGTACAAAAGCAAGGAAATTCCCAAATGTTTACACTTTTATTGTCATTAAGGGTATGCGAGCACAACAGGGCTATGTATTTTACTGGTGGGAATTTTTCTTCAGCGCACCTCACACACTTCACCCACCCATGCATAGAGATTTATACTGTAGTGATGTGAAAATGAAATGGTTTGGTTGATATGTAGTCATACCCTTAATTAATGACAATAAAAGTGTATGAATTTGGGAAATTCCTTGCTTTTGTACATTTAGTGTATATGAATTTTCATCTTAACTCTATTAAGAGCATATGATTTCAGTATACTGGCATTTTTCATGGAATGTCATTACTTTTGTAAAGGCTATGCCTCAATACAATGCCTTCTCATAAAGTTTTTTGGAATTTTAAGGAAAACTAAGGTATATGGTAAACTGAAATTAAAATACGATCAACTAGACCCTAGAACCTCTATCTCTGCCAAAAATCAGCTGAATCCATCAAATAGTTGATGAGATATAGGGTGGCACATACGTACGTACGTACACACAGATAACATGATTTCATGATTGAACTTTCTGGATCTCTGGGTTGCCTTGACTAATGATGCTGAAATTCAACACACTTATAGAACCTATCAAATAAAAAAATTGTGCAAAGTTTTAACTAATTTGGTTTATTGGTTTTTGAGTTATAATTGATCTAAGAAATGAGATTTCCAGCATAGGTCATTCTTGAAGTCTATTAAGGGATAGAGCGCTCTCGCGCCTCCCTTGATATAAGATTGCTTGAAAGAAATCCAACAAAGTGCTAAATTATTTAAAATCATTAAACATTTTACTAAATATTACAAAATTTAAAATAAAAGCATAATATTTATTTATAATGGTGTTACAGAAGATACACTTAAATCAAAATGATGCCGTCGGTTCCAAGCTAGTGAGAGTTCAAATCTCACCGGCAATCCTCACTGACTTGAAACCGACGGTAGTTACATAAATACATGTAGATTAAATCCATACGTACACAAAAGTATACAAATTCGCCACCGTCTTTTAAGGGACCGCACGTTAGTTTCATATTTATTTACATATATTACGTCGACTTGACTTTCATGTTTTGCCACTTTTCTTCTTCTCTGAGTTACTCTTCGTAACAGCTTGTATCATTCAACATTTACACAGGTCGTCACACAATATGTCTATCTTCTTCAACGACAACAACAACCTTGGAAACTCACACACACACACACACACGTTCGCATACTGACAATGATATTTTTCTGACATTTCATACATGAGGTATCGTTATTTACATGTTCCGAACTGTTAACCTTATAATCGTAATTATTATATTCATAACCTTTAGTCCGTTGTACTCTCCGACCTTCTTCTGTTGTCTTTTATTGTAATCTGTCAATAATAAACAAATGCCAACGGCTTATATTAGATGCATCCTATTATAATGCTGAATAACGCGGTGAATAAACGAAGCCTTCTAATTGGCTATGACCGAGTAATTAGAACTGCGTTTACCCCATTTGCGGTGGGAGGCATATGTCGCATGTTTTACTTGACGAGAGTCGGAGTTGTTGATACGTGCCTGAGTTTGTGTTGTTTTTTGGTATTTCATGACCCAAGCAAAGTGTAAACTTTCGACAACACATGATATATGTTGGATAACCACCACTCCAAACTCGAATAATGTCCCCCAACCATTGTTATATTTTCCCTCGGCATCTGCTGTATTCTTGTTGCCGTCCGAATCGCCCCTAGTGACCTTACAACAAAAATCAAATTTAATTTATTGGCAAAAAAAATAGCAAAGTTTAACCAGTCATGTGAACTGACAGTTGGAAGATGTGTATATCTATTTACATTTTCAATGTCTGTCTTAATAGATTTTAAACCTAGATATGGTATGCATTGTCACTACCTCCTCTGGTAGACTGTTCCACGGAGTATAGACGCAGTCAGCGAATGCTGCTTTTCTACTATTGAAACGAAAGCGCCTATGGTACATTATTTGCCGAGTCCCGTGGACACCAGAAGCACCCACCCTATAATAATAGGCTACCGGAAACGAATGAAAAATCTATGGGACATTTCTAACGAAACAGAGGATAACAGATCAAGCAAGACAGATCCTCAAGAGTGGGTGGTTCTGGGAGCTGGAATTAACGGAAATAAAAAAAAAGATAAATGGCGTAACAAATCAAGAAAAATCACTTGACAAAAATGCACAGGTAGAAGACGCGAAAAGCATAAACATTGGAACTGAAAAGTTCGAAGATTACGAAATCACAGAACTCACTGGAGAAGTGGAAAACATCAAACGGTTCTTGTCCGAGAACAAAACTAAACTCCCATCCCTAAAGAACGAAGATTGAAAGGAATTAAAATTAGAAACATCCCAACAGATACAGCCCCACTTGATATATGTGGGGACCAAAATCAATTAGTATGAAAATAAAAAAGACTGGCCAAAATAACGAACCGACAAAGCCTGGATGGGGAATCAGGCTGGTAACCCAGATCAACAAACTTGGAAAGGAAGCTAAAACCGTAAATAGGACGAAAGAGAACAGAAAACGACGGAAAAGCGGAAATCTGAATCGCAAGAAAATTGAAGAAGAAACAGAAACAGATATTAATGAAGAAACAATTCGGACAACCTTAAAGGAAAATGGCAAGCAGGAAAGCACAAGGCCACGATAGAATACATGCACACTGGTTTTAAAAATTCACGACCTTACATGAAAGGCTAGCGCAGAAAGTGAGAGGATGTATCCATAAAACAGACGTACCAGAGTGGATGATCAAAGGAAGGGCAACGCTAACACAAAAAGATGCCCAAAAGGGAACGAGCCCAAGCAACTACAGACCAATAACCTGTTCACCAACAATGTGGATAATCCTAACCGCATTACTGAGGAAAGAAAATCTACAACTCGCTGAACAATCGTGGACTTCTCCCCGAGGAACAAAAACGATGCTGGAAAGGGGAAAGAGGGACGCGCGATCTGCTATACATAGATCAAAAGATCCTGAAAAAAATAAAAAGCAGAAAAAAGAACATATCCATGGCATGGATTGACTAGAAGAAAGCTTGCCACAGAATCCTACAAGCATGGAAAATTGAATGCTTAAACATGGACAAGATACCTGACAGGATTATTAATCTTATTAAGAAAGCGATGGAGACTAGAACTGACAGCTGGTAGACAACACCTTACCGAAATTAAAATACAGAGAAGCATTTTACAAGGAGACTCCAAATTACCACTACTGTTGATCATAGCCATGATGCCGCTCAACTAGATACTAAGAAAATGTGATGCTGGATACAAATTTACAGACACAGAACTAAAAATAAACCAACTCATGTAGATTGACGACCTGAAACTATTTTCAAAAAACAAAAACGAACTGGAAGAGCTGATAAATATGACCAGAATCTTCAGCCAAGACATTCAAATGGAATTCGGAATGGAAAAGTGTACACTACTAGAGATGAAAATGGGAAATTGGAGACAACAGAGGGTGTGGAGCTCCCCAACCAAGAGGAGATGAGAATGCTAGGCGAACAGGATAGGTATAAATATTTGGGAGTTCTAGAAGCAGACACAATCAAATTTACAGAAATGAAATAGAAGATTGGAAAAAAATATTCACGAAAAACAAGAAAACTCCTAGAAACGAAATTATATAACAGAAATGTAGTAAAAAATAAACACCTAAGCAGTATCACTAATAAGATACTCTGGACCATTGATAGGCTGGATTAAAAAAGAAATCAGGCACCTTGACCAGAGGACTAGATAATAAATGACCATGTGCAACGAAACCAGAAACAAAAGGATAAGAAAAGAAAAGGTGGAAGAAAAACAACTACATGACCGCTTCAGAAGTCTGAGAGGAGAAGACATCCACGAAAATAGCTAGGCATTGCTAAGAAAAGTGTACTTGAACAGAGACACGGAATCTTTACTGGTGGTTGCAAAGAACAATTCGATTAGGACAAACTACATTCAAGTTAAAATAGATAAAACCCAGGAAAAACGTAAATACAGACTATGTGGACAAAGAGACGAGACAGTAAACCATATAAGTGAATGTAGCAAACTAGTCCAAAAAGAATACAAGAACAGACATGATTGCGTTGGAAAAGCAATACATTGGGAACTTTGAAAACGATTGAATTTCGAATACGCAGACAAATGGTACCAACATAAACCAGAAACAATACTGGAAAACAAAACACACAAAATCATCTGGGATATGAATGTACAAACAGTCAAACTCATACAATCAAGGAGACCAGATGCTATAATAATCGGCAAGAAGGAAAAATCTTGTCAAATCGTAAACTTCGCCGTTTCAGCGCCACAGAGTTAAGACTTAAGAGACAGAAAAACTAAGCAAATACACGGAACTTGTCAGAGAATTGAAAAGAATATGGAGCATGAAGAAAGTCCGTATGCTACCAATAATCGTGAGAGCACTAGGAACAATCCCAAAAATCTGGAGTAAAGATTAGGAGAAATTGGAATCAATAAGATACATAAGACCATACAAAGAACGGCAATGATCAAAACAGCTGCAATCCTCAGGAAAATCCTCGAATGCGGAGACCAACCCGCATAAGCTACGAATTGTAACCAGTCACATCGAAGTACAAGAAGAAAAGAAAACTACAGGAAAAACACCACCGCATAAAGAGAAACTGCAAAAAACATCATAAGCATCCCCCACACACAAAAATAGCTGGCGCCGGGCTAGGCTGACACCAGACAAAGTATTTGTAGAGAGTATTTGTAGAGGGACCTAAGGGAAGCTTATTTCCACCTAAATTCAAGAGAAGACCAATGGTTTTTACTAGGGAGAAAGCAATGGTAAGCGGCTATTCCGATACCGCAAGGTCATTTGCGGTAGTTATCGAAAAAAGGTGGAGAGTACTGGAAATTTGTGGAGGTTAGGTGTCACTCAGACTCCAGGAGCGCCACCGATTGTTGTCGGTGAGTAATCACTGACGATGACCTGTGTGAAAACTTCTAGTGGGTACAAATAATAATAGGGATAGAAGAGATACAAGTATTAATACGATAATGGATATGGCGATGATGACAACGTTGTGGATGATCATTATATTTGTTCTTTAATACGAAATTCAGTAACACAAAGTAAACTGTACATGGAATGTGAATAATCAAGTTTAATCTCATCTTGAATTCAAGGATTAGATTATTTGTCATGTCTTGAATTAAGTAATTTGGCAGATAAATATCAATACAGTAAACATTGAATTGTTTGTGTAAGATGATATCGACATACACAAATATTAGGAAAAAAATATTGTTGTTTCGAGTAAACTTGTATGCAAGAAAATGATGCCCCAAATCGTAATCAAATCCCACCGACCGACAAAAACCAAGTAAGTGCCGAAATACACATCCATTAAAATTGACAAGGTTTAAAGTGAATAATTATGTCCGTGACAACAACAGGGATCTATTAGATCACTTTATCCGGTCTGTGTTACGGCTTACTCTCGACTGTTGTTAAAAATAAAATGTGAGGCAAAGAAGATGTAGGTCTGTTACGCTTAAATTTTAAATGAAACTTTCCTTAAGTTTAAATATTGTTTTCATCGATTCATTACGCTTAAGTTATATATATCATGTTCGTTGGTCTATCACGTTAAACTTTGAAATCGGCCTATAAAGCTTAAGTTCGTAATAAAATTTCCGATGGTCTATCATACTTAAATTTAAGATAGCAACTTCGTCGGGTAAGGTTTGAAATAGCATTTGCGTCGGTCTGTCACGATTAAGTTTTAAATTGTATTTCCCTTGTTCAATCACGCTTAAAGTTGAAATGGATACATATTAAAAATATCTTGTTATTTTAATATTTTCGAATTTCAGAATGTATTTTAATCGTTTTATTGTAAGCATCTCGTTATTTCAGCAAAAGCTTCAGACATCTTAACTGCTCGAACAGATCGGCTCATTACCTGTAGCTACTTCTATTTAGTTGACGGAGAATATTTTTTTAAGTCTGTCATTTTTGTTTTGTCTGTTTTCACTAGAAAGCAAATTTCGAAGCGAATTGGTTGGCAAACACAAGGAGTGGGAAGGGTGTTGAGCGAAAAAGCTTAAGTATCGCACCTGTGTGAAAGCAATCAACTAATTTTCTTCAGGTGTCGCGACCTCGTTTGAAATAAGACACTGAACGATTTTAAATTACACGAGGAACGCACATCGTTAATTAAACATGAAGTTTATGTAGCAGGAGTTTGTTTTACTCAAAGGATTTAAAGAAAAAAGGTAAAAAGATAAGTTCAACTGCGCACTCATGTGTGTGCTTAACAATACTTAAATCCCACACACATTTATACACACATATATATATATATATATATATATATATATATATATATATATATATATATATATATATATACAGAAATATATATTTGTGTATATATATTATAAGAAAATTACCAAACTTATTCAAGGTAAAAGCTCGATGAATGTTAACATTAAACAACAGAGCATATATAAATAAAAAATAGTAGTTTAAATGTTAAAGACTTTATTCATATTTTTACTTGCCCAATTTAAAACAAAAATCAATGTAACTCTTAACAACTGTTTCGCACAGAAACGAACAACAAGGAATAAGCAAGTAGTTACCAGGATGTTTCGTTAGTGCAGCGTATCAGAAGATCGTCATATTATTTCTGGAGAAAAGTTCTCAAGCAAAAAAAATCCCCAAAAACCCAAACTTTTTTTTTAATCCATTCTTCATCGGCAACTGTTCTCCAAAAGAATCATAAAATCCATTTAATGATGGCCAGCCTTTTTGTATCGCCACTAAGGAGCTACGAAAAATACGACCATTACCAAAAACAATACAATAAAAAAAAACAATTAAAATATATTACAAATATTTGTGTATCTATTAAAAAAACTGTTGCAACAATATTAAGTTAAAACTTAAACTTATTTCAAATTCAAACGGGAAACTCTTGTGGGAAATGCATTAAAAGGGGTTTTGATTTTATTTTAGGATAGTTTCAGGATTTTTCTCCGGAAATAATATGGCGATCTCCTGATTAGCTGAAGGAACGATAGAGCCTGGTAACTATATGTTTATTCTTGATTGTTCGTTTGTGTGCCAAATATGAATATATATATATATATATATATATATATATATATATATATATATATTAACTATACTTGTCAACACATACCAGACGATGAGTTGCACTTATCTGAAATTGATTTGTTTTTGTTATTTATTTCCTACAATAACACGTTACAACATAAGACATTCATTATAAAATGTATTTTATAATTAGTGTCCAACGTTCAAACTCA
This sequence comes from Sepiola atlantica, assembly GCA_963556195.1. Lineage (NCBI taxonomy): Eukaryota > Metazoa > Mollusca > Cephalopoda > Sepiida > Sepiolidae > Sepiola > Sepiola atlantica. The sequence goes on from OY744517.1 coordinate 180,814,559, forward strand.
TCGGCCTAACAGTTACAGGTAACATGAATAGAAACGAATACTTAGAAGATATTGCCATGGCTGCTTCAAAGAAAGTAGGGTCCCTCTACCGTGCTAGAACACTTCTCACACATGAGATTATCATATATCGCTACAAAACCACCATCCGCCCATGCATAGAGTATTGTTGTCACATCTGGGCTGGTGCATCATCCACCAGTCTCTCCCTCTTAAACAAGGTCGAAAAAAGTCGCTAATCTCATAGGTCCCTTATTCTCCACCAAGCTACAGCCCTTGTCCTATTGCCGCAATGTTCCATACTTGTGCCTGATTTACAAGTACTTAAATGGAATGTGCTCCGATGAACTTGCTGCTCTGGTGTCCCCTCGAAATAAATACACTCGAGCAACCCGACAATCAGCTAAATCCCATCAATTGACTGTAGAGGTCCCCAGATGCCGGAGAGCCTTCTACTCCAATAGCTTCTTTCCTCGAGCTGTCAACCTTTGGACACCTTCCCTGTTCTCTGTTTCCTCGACTTTACCGACATGCAGAAATTTAAAACTAATGTGAACAAGCATCTCGTTGCACAGCTGCCAATTTAGGATGACTCCCAAAAGTTCACCCTAATTCTCAGTAGCCCCTTACGTCTACAGTGGCAGCTAGCCTCGTTTGAGATTAACTATGTTAAAAAAAAATTTTTTTTTAAATTTACATGGACAAAAAAAACGCCACACAAGAAGGAATAGGAAATCAAAACAATTGAGACTAATTTTTAATGCAATGTAGTTCTTGCACATCTTGGCAAATCTTCACTTATTTTCATCATTTCGTTTGTGTTGTTTTTTTTCTAGTAAAGTGTCACCACTTATCAAGATCCAAAGACCATTCGAGGATAAGGGTTAATGAGTACCAGGTGAACAGGGATACAACACTGTGATGATTGGTAATTGTGGAAGTTTGGCAGAATTTGACAACGTCCAACAAGAATTTGTTTATATTGGACTTGAAAACGGCAATGTTGTAGTCAGTTGTGAAGCAGTTCCACGGTATTGTGTTCCACAGACGGGTTGTTCTAGTGAAGGAAACTATGCTCGTGGAAGTTTCGTTCAGCACAGATAGAGAGAGAGAAAGGGGAATTGTTGGCAGTGGTTGTAGCTCGACGAGTTCCAGCCGTGAATGACTTACAGGGGCTACCATGAATTGAAGCTCAACCGAGCACCTGCCATGAAAAAACCGATAGAGTAGAGAAAGACTAGCAACGTCTGCTTTGTGAATAAGAGGCAGTAGAGAGGAGATGAAGACATCACCCACTAAGTCGGAAAGAATCGCCGGAAATTTCCAATCCCAAATGGGAAAAGAAAAAAGAAAGAATATATTTAACAATATATTATCTGAAATGTCCAAAAGTCTCGGAATCTTCTCCTATATAAAGGGCAGTTGTCTGTATGTCTGTTTGTTTGTATGTGCAGCTACTCCTCACAAACTATGCGGCGACATGTCAAAAAGTTTACATCTTTAGGACCGCACATATCCTGGGATCATAATATCTCAAAATTACAAAAAAAAAAATGTCCCATGGGGTCAACGGGGCCAGTTTTCGGGGGCGGGTCTGGTTTTTTGAAACTTTTTCAATGTTATTTACTGGTGATTTTGAAATCAGCCAATGTATTCATGTAACAACTTGATAAAAATGCACTGTCCGGTTGTATCAAGTCATCCCATAACTTCTGTCCGGATGTATCAATAACAGTGAAACAAAGGTTGCTCAATCACATCCGCACCTAGCAACCTAAACTTATATCTTTTAAAATAAAAATAGTTCTTTGGGGGGAGAATGTTTAAGACGCGGGGGGTGGAGAATTTTTGAGGGCGGGTGGTGGGGTGGGGGGGAATTAACATCTTCATCCTGCGGGGGTGCTTATACAATATAGGACCCGGAGGCTTCTGAAGTATATGGACCTGGGCAGGGGGTTCTTCTGCAGTATAAGCACCAGGGGGGGGGAGGCGCTTCTACAGTATAGGACCCAAGGGCTTCTGCACTATATGAAGCAGGGGTGCTTCTATAATATAAGACCTGGATGCTTCTGCAGAATAGGGACCATGGGTGCTTATGCAGTATAGGGACCAGGGCTGCTTCTACAGTATAGGGACCAGGGGTGCATCTACAGTATAGGATCCAGAGGCTTCTGCAGTATAGCCACCGGGGCGCTTCTACAGTATAGGACCCAGCACCGTGGGGTGCTTCTACAGTATAGGACCCAGCACCGTGGGGCGCCGTCAATTTAGGACCCAGAGGCTTCGGCATTGTCCGGGAGAAACGTGCTAAATGTCCTAGATAGAGCTACTGTAGTGTTTCTCTTCGGACTATTGTGCAGATGAAAAGGAGGGGGGATCGGTAAGAGTGATTTTAGTAGTGCTCTGGAGGCCATCCTGATTTTCTAAATACTCGGCGTTGTCCGGGAGAAAAGTGCTCAATATCCTATTTTGCTTGCGGAGAGGGGGAGGGAGAGCCCCGGGCAACGCCGGTTACCCCTGCTAGTGATTCAATAAACAAAACCATGAACGTACAAGAAAATTAAGCGGCAAGTAATTGGGTTATTATTATTTTACCTACTATTATGATAAACATTAACTTTAGAAACATCTTAAAATAAGACGCTTGACAGTATTTCAAAACAACTTATTACTTACCATTATATTTCAATTTAAATAAACAGTGCAACAGCAAGTTGCATAGTTACTCATGAACGCTGAAAAACATTTGGTGTTCTTAGATTTTAATATGGCCGATATAAACAAATAAATGGAGACGCGAAGAAAAGTAACTATGTTCTTAATATGCTACAAAGCTAATACAAATTCAAATAAAACATGATTTTATGTTTGTATATTTTGTAAAATATTCAAAAACAACGTTTATCTCCCTGTAACATATTATGATAAGAGTTATTTTATTTGCGTTTTGCTAGATTGGTTTATATCGGTTATATTAAAATTTCGTCAAAACAAGATGTTTTTTCTGCGTTTCGCGTGTACGATTCAGCTTAAAATGTATTGCTTGTTTTTACTAAAGCTATTAAATATAATGGTTTTATACAATAAGTTGTTTTGCAATAGCACCGAACGGTAGTTTTTAGGATTTCACTAAAGTTAATCTTAGCCGCTAATTGAATTGACAGAACGTGCATTTTATTTAAAACTAAATTACGATAAAAAAAAACCTCAGCATTAGTAGTACAACAGTGGTAGTAGTAGTAGTAATAGTAGTAGTAGTGTTAAATAATAATTCCTTCTTTTTGCTTACATTGTTTCTTGTCTGTGTAAAGTGTACAGTTATTAGTTTGTGTGTATAAAATTTTTATAAAACTAATGTAAATCTTAAAGAAAAATATATGTAATTATGTATTGCATGAATAGTGATAACACGTGCATTATTCCGGCTTCCGGCAATTGAGCGTGACAGACCACAAATATGCGATTTCAAACACATATAGAAATAGAAGAAAGAAGTAAATGCATGATATTATTTTTTTATCAAATACAAAACAAATCTCGCAGCGTAAATATTTATTCAAATTTCGAAATATTGCCTCTTTTTCAAAATATTGTTGCTATTTATTTTACCTCCCTATGAATTTGTAAATAAACTAGACTTTTTAGATTAACGTGTAACCTCTTATCAAGGCCTAAATACCACTGGAGAATAAGGGTTAATGAGTTTGTATGTTGGACTAGGGGCATCACTTTGAGAGGACTGGAAAAAGATGGGCGAAAAAAACCCAGCTCGACAGGAATTTGTTAACATTGGACTTAAAAACGGTCATGTTGTAGTCGGCATGGAAGCAGATCTGTGGTATGTGTTTCATAGACTCGTTTACTTTTTTATTGTTCATAATTTTTACGTATGTTGGAAATTATTCAAATTATATTTTTTATTTACAGAAAGTTTTGAAATGAAATAAAATGAATATACATGTTAAGTTTACTCTGAAAACGTAAATTATAAAAATGATTACTTATTAATATTGAAGAATAAAAAGAAAACATCGTATATATATATATATATATACACACACACACATATATATATATATATATATATATATATATATATATATATATATATTAGTCTAAAGAAGCGTTTAGTTATTTTAAACAAAAGAAGAAAAAAAAGGAAAATGCAGTTTAAATTCCCAGAGAAAATCACTAAATCCAAGATATCGCAGACTTAGCATTTGTTAGAAAATTCATAAATAAAAAAAGGTAAAGGGGGTTTAAGTATCTAACAGTAAAACAAAAAACAGGGGACCTTAACTTAAGTGTGAAATATTAAAACATACATATATATAAAACATACACATATATATATATATATATATATATATATATATATATATATATATATATATATATATATATATATATATATAATTTAAAAATGACTGTATTTCAACTAATTGCCAGCAGCGCATGCCATGAAGCTTCCAAAACTTCTGGATATATCCACAAATGTTTTTTTTCTTATTTCTCAGGTGAAACACATTATTTAGAATAGAACGGTAACAAAGTAACTGTTTGCATTAACATTTTAGTGTGTATAAAGTTGAACTTTCAAATTAAAATCTAATAATAATATCTTGTCAAATGTTGAAATATGCATTTATTGACTAAATCTTTACAAAGAAGTTCTTATTCGAATCTATAGTTCTAGGTTAGAAGCTGACTGATCAAGAAAGAAAAGGTTTTCTATTTTGATTCAAAAAAGAAAAACAATCGATATTTTTATCTTGTTTGAATTCATGTATTTAGGTTCGGAATTCATTTATTTGGCTTATTGGCTTTGCTTGATTTGATCATCCAGTTGTGGATGTTATCAATCATACTAAATGCTGTATTCGTGACGTCTATTTGCATTGATGACTAAGAAGGATGTAGAATATTTTTGTATATTTATGTAATTGAACGAACAATCACCGGCCGGTTCATTGTTTCATGAATTCGTACAATTTTTCACACTCCATTCCCTTTAATCAGCTTGATAAACGAAGCGCCATAAAAGCATTCGTCACTTATATTCGTGGCAACTATTTAACAATTTAAAATGCGATTATCTTTGTTATCACATAATCTGCTCGGCCAATCACGGTTTAGTATTTCTCAATCCCTCGTTACTTTTTAACACATACAAGACTTGTCATATGACGTTGGCAATCATCTAAACCTCTCTTTGGGGTTGACTTGATGACTCCAAACAACTTAGAAACTATGTAATGATCGTTTCTCTTCTTTTCCTTCTTCATGCTCTCTTACAATGTTTTTATTCAAATGAGATATTCACTGATTGTGTCTGTACTGGGTATGACACGAAACACTATTCGGTGGCGAAGCCCTAATTTAGGGAGTTTAGAGCCATACCATAGTTGTCATTACTCCCAGGTCAATTCTGACCGGAAGTAGTAGAATCCGTCATGGTTGAATCTATCTTTTACTGACTATTTATTTACAAAAGAGGCGCCCACAAAAAGAATTAATCTACAAACCGTTCGCATGCAAAAACATAAATGCGGTTTCGGTATAAAATAAAATAAAAAGAGTTTACATGACGTAAATCCCAACATCCAAAAATCAACAAACTAACGGATATCGTCAGTATTCGGCAATTCGGTTTACGAATGTCTTAATAAAGTATTTTGTTTGCAGTTCCCCAATACATAAAAATGTAAAATATGAATTGTGACACACGATACTAATCCGATAATCAGATGTCTTGCAGAGTGGAATAATAGTTTATGTTGGCGTGAGTCGAATAGTAACAGAAAATTACGGAATCAATTCTATGATGAGTAACATATGAAGATACATAATCCCAAATTACGCCAGCGTCGGCGTACGCCATTTATTAAAATAAAAAATGAAAGTGCGCAAGCAAGACAACACCAGAACGCGATCAGCGAGAGCACGAATTCAGTGTGATTGACTATTGCCTTCTCGTCTCAAAGATGGTTGAAATAGTAGGTAAACTGAACTAAGTAGCGAAACTAGTCTAGGAGAAGGAAACCATTGAAATAAAAACTGTGACCAGGCATGTCTTTGTCACGTGGCACACATCGCGCAGCTGTTACAGTCATAATTTTTCTGGTTGAGATAGTCATATGAGAAGACAATATATCGAACAATAATTTCATCCTCAATATGACCCTTGTACAACAGTCGATGTGCCATGCAGCTCAGCTTGTTCAAAACTGCGACTCAAGACAGCACCAATAATTTACGCTAAATTCTAAACGGAGTAAATCGAATGGAACCTCCAAAAATTAAAGGGGAATATAGTTTATCATTCTGATCGTTGGTACTTTTATACGTGTCTACATCGGCAGGAAAATTGCAATGTTCTCCTGATGAGTGGAAGGTGCACGTGTGTAACATTGCCCCCTGTTTTTTTTATTTGGTACAGAAATCGAAAGGTGTTGTAGAAATCCTAAAAACAAGAAAATATTTTTATGTATAGCTTACAATTTATTGTAAGTAGAATGTCGACATTTCTCGCAGCATACTCCGTTTATGTTTAAAATGAACTCCCCAAACTCAAAGTTGAGCAAGCAAAATCGATCGTCGAGTCTATTGTAATGTTTTCTCGATCCTCTTTCCATCGGCAACGTAATTACACAATTGTTTTTAATACATTACTCAATTGACATACTTTAAAATAAAACCAATCCAATGTTTAGAAATTATATTTTAGTCTTCAATTTTACCTATATCAAAACACTCGCAGTGGCATTCCAAACGGAACGCCTACCCATACTGCTAGCCCACAACACGCTACAATCTATTATATTTATTCAGTATCCTGATTTTTCCGATCGCCCCAGATTAATCTCGTTACAGAGTAACTAGATGTTAGCAATAATCATCTACCTCCACGTGTTCTCATTCACTACGTAACATTTTCTGATAAAATTGCAATGATGTGGCGCCATTAAACCAAGCTACAACCATAGAAACAAAACTTTCCTTTCCCTCTCTTCTAGCAAAAAAACGAAACGAAACTTCCATGAACAAAGTTTGTTTCATAGAACATCCATTTTGTGTAACAAGGGGCTTCTTCCCAAGCAACTACAGCATGAGCGTCTGCACGTCTGATTTGAACGAACACTTGTTAGGTCGTCCTCATGGGCAATCAATTCCCTTTAAGTAATGTCTGTCCATCCCACCCATTATTTCCGGTCCGTCAACTGGCTATCTGTTTAACCTGTATCCTCGAGTGATCCCCGGGCCTTGATAAGTGATGACCCTTTAGTAAAACAAAAAAGAATAAAAAAGCTTTTTATACTCACGCGTAAGCAGTCATGTACGAGATGTTTCACAGTCGAGATACCGAAAATCTTATCAAAGTAGCAACCCAATATTGCAACAAAGAAAGAGGGTATGTCTGTTTTACTGTATATCACCCCTTTTGGGGGAATATTTATTTAGAAACGATTAATTGTAAACGACTGATCAAATATTTCTCCTTATACATGGGGAGAAGGTCTCATATCATTTATATTTGTATTATAGTGCACGAGCATCTAATAGATCTCCCTGAATTTGACAAAGAACATTTATGTGTGCTCTTCAGTTATAATGGACAATTAAATTGATCGTTTGCTTTTATTTTTAATGCCACCAATATTCAACCTTAACGTCAGGCTGAAGCTTAACTTTAAGATGTCTTCTCTGCAATTGAAGGTGATAGAATATTATTTTCTCTTAAAATTAAGATTAATGAAGGCTTCGGTAATCATGTAGTTTCCCGACCCATATCATTTTTAAGACGGTATGCAATAGTTCAAAACTTGTATTTTATTTTTCAAGATTATTACATATTCAACGCATTGGCGTTAAAATCAAGTTAGTATTACGTATGAAGTAGGACAAACGTGAATTTTGAATTACACGGTTATTTTAGTAAAGTAGGTGGTGCAAATAAAAATGAAACAGAAAATGGTTATACTAAGTCAAAAGAAGTTAAGTATTTTAGTGTGTTTTATAAAAATAATTTATTTAAAACAATTAACATATTAATAATAATATTTGTTTCTCAAAATAATTATTTTGTTTTCTTAACAACCAACTTCTATTCGTTTCGCCTTAACCATTCTTCGTTCTAACTCTTTAGATAAAATAGCTTAGAGAAGGTACGCCTAGCATATTGCCAGGATGGACTGTGTATAGACTAATTTAAAACGTAATACGAAATTGATTTTAACGTCAATGTGTTCAGCATGTTATAATCTTAAAAATACAATGTTGAGCTATTCCTATGAACTAAGACTTAAATATGGAGTTTAACTTTTCTAATTTCTTAAAACATGTACAACTCATGTGAATTATTCAACATTTTTATTTTAAATTGTATTAAAAATCAATGTTTTCAGTGACTAAATAAGAATTCAAGGGTGAATATTGGAGTCCTTGGTGGATCTGAAGTGTAGGTTTATTAATTCTCTAAGCAAAGTTTAAGTCAAATTAGGTGAAAAAATAAAATTAAAATGGAAGAACAATTAGCCTAATAAAAATGTATATCTTCTTGTCGGTGTGTATGGGATTTAATTTCTGCATGTTGTTGACTCCCGAAATTTGAAAGATTTTTACATGATATAAACCTGTCGGAATTTAATGGACGAATCAATCAAAAACCACCAAACTTCCGTAAGATTAAAAGGTATTTTATGAAGTCACTGCTACGTGGTTTTGACTCATTGACTGAGTAGAACAAACAAACAGAGACGCCGAAAATACCAAGCCGTTCTTGTATAAAAGGGAATATATATATATATATATATATATATATATATATATATATATATATAAATAATCCAGGTAAAACATCCACAGGGTAGTAATCCAAAGAATTTAAACCGGGTTTATAAAAAGTGCTCAATATCAAATAGAGCTTTTATATATGATTATTTTTTTATTTACACAGACATGTACAAAATCTGCGACACTGGCATGTCGATGTTATCGATCAACAATTATTATAAACTGAGATCTCATCGGGCAGAGTTAGAATCCGATCTTAACATTAGATCATATTTGGAAAGAATGAAATGGGGAGAAAAAGAAGAAAAGAAATTTTAAAATTTTAAAATTTCTTTTCTTATTATTTGTATTTTTTTGCATATTACAGTCAGATTAGGGTAAAAATGCGTGACTTAAGTTTGAAAAGTGCAAATCATAAAAGCTCGTATGGCGAGGCATTGGTCACTAAAACAGTTGAAGTGTTTGATTTTAGAGTGCTATCATATAAATGACCATGACAGAATCGAATAATTTGTAGTGTTTGGATTATTCTCATCTTGGATGTTACTCTCACAACATTCCTGCTGATGTAACTTTCGACGGTTCATCAAAATGCGTCTTGTGAGACTCGGGAATCTGTACGGAATTTCGATCGGAACCCTTTATTTAATCCGCAGGTAGTTTTATCTCGTTCCGTCAGCCACGACCTGGTAGAAGTCTTAAGTAATTTGTAAGTGTGTTCTTAGTATCGCTCGTACTGAGGATTGAACCTCCAACCACCAGAAGACTATCACTTAGAACTGATTATAACTTAACACTTATATCCGTTGTTCCACGGGTCTTTGCAGACTCAGCCATGACCGGGTAGAAGTTTTAGGTAATTCGTAACTGTATTTTTAGTATCGTCCATACTGAGGATTGAACCTACAACGTCCAGAAGCATGTCACTTATATCTGATTATAACTTAGCACTTATATCCGTTGCGTCACGGATTCTTGCTGAAGAAAGCCAGAGGTTACATTGGCCGAAACGTTGTTAGAATAATAACCGAGATGAGAATAGTAGCCCGAATCATCCAAATGATACAAATGATCAATCATCGTCTAAAAAATTCCGAAAGGGAATCCAGAAGATGGAGAAAAAAAATTTAACAACCGTAGAAATTGCGACTAGACTTCTAAATTTACTGGCACACACCGACGCGCATCAGAATACTGTCGCCAAAGTAACTGCTGAGTGGAATCACCATCTGACTAGTCTATTTTCGATGTGAACGAAATAAAGCCTCGTATCAACTTTCTCTGAATTGAACAAGTGTTCCAATTATTTTGTCCAGACGCTGTATATGATTTCCATTGAAAAAAGACTCGTTTCCAGACTTAGACAAGTCATTTCTTTATTATTTACATTCCTTCTCAACAGCTGGTGACAAGAGACACGAAATAAAAGGAAAACAACACAGATAAGGAGGATAAATAAAACGAAGGTGAAAAATACAACAAACAAAAACAAAAAATATCGATAAACAAACCAAAACAAAAATGTCTTTATTGAAGCAAATCATCTTTTCGCAAATTCTGTTCCACTGCTTAGCAAAACAACATCTGCAAAGCAAAAGTGGCTTTTTAATAGAAAAATATTTATGATTAAAAATATATCCATATACTCACATATATAGCATACATATACACGCGCACACATATATACGTATGCATATATATATATATATATATATATATATATATATATATATATATATATATTATTTGTCGCTCATCGAAAAAGTAGAGCACTGTATGTGTAGTATTAACACGGCATGACGTCACTAGCTGTAAATGCATCGTTCTTTCCTCAAAAAAGTAGAACGCTCTGGACTTTATAGCCGCCGATAACGTGTTAAAATTATCACAGTTTATTCGCTATTTAAAATTGACCGTGTGGTTAAGGCGTCGGATTTGAGTTGTAAAATAGTCGTAATCCGGAGTTTCGAATCACATGACCGGTAGTGAATAGTCATGTCTCTATGCTGATGAGTCCCGGTTTAAGGACGAAACATATACGTACATAGATAATAAACAATAACAAATATTTATTATTATTACATATATATATATATATATATATATATATATATATATATATATAGAGAGAGAGAGAGAGAGAGAGAGAGAGAGAGAGAGAGAGAGAGAGGGGGAGAGTTATAGTTTTAGTAGTAAGATTAGACAAAGAGATTTCAAATGTTCTTCACATACACACATAATTATCGATATATTTGCGCTCGATCCTACCTGAGCGAGTACGATCATCACGCTGCCAACGCGCATGCGCTAAATCAAAGGGGTGCAATTCCTCCAAACTCGATGCATTAATACAGTATCTATAACATGAAGAAAATAATGAACGAGTATTTTTAGGTAAAAATACGTACGAATACAGTTAAAAATAAATATTGTATTTGTACTTTAACTACATGATGAAACTAAGATCTAAAATGCTAATACTTCATAACATTTTTACCTTCTAAAACATTTAATTTCAATGAAGAAAGATACCGCGGAATTTCCACGGAGTCTTGTAAGAATTATTATAACAAAAATAATTTTCATATATGTCACTTTTTATGATCAAAAATAAGTGTTATCATATATGTTACCTATTGTAGCTGAAGTAATATTTGTTAGTATATGTGTTATTCATCATAACAATAATATTTATTGTCACATATGTTACTTATAACAAAGAGACTAGTTGTCATCATATATTTTACTAATTATAACAAACCGAATATTTTTATCATATATGTTACTTATTATCAAATAATAGTTCATATCATGAATGTTACTTATTATAACAAAAAGAATTTTAGTTATATATGTGACTTATTATAACAAAAATAATTATCATCACATATGTTTTTTATTATGAACAAAAATAACATTTATTATCATATATATTACTGATTATAACAAAAATAATATGTGTAACTTATTATAACAAATTATAAGTATCATATATAGTACTAATTATAATATATACATATATATATATATATATATGTATAGAGAGAGAGAGAGAGAGAGAGAGAAAGGGAGAAATAGAGAGAGATAGGTAGAGATATGAAAAATGAGAAAAGGAAAACCGAAAATTGTCTACATGTTCAGCGGCTTTCTCAACATAAAACGTTGGTGAACATATAAACAATTTTCGTTGTTGTTTTATTTTTCATATATATATATATATATATATATATATATATATATATATATATATATATATATATACTTTTAATTATTTAATGTCATATTATCGTTATGATATGATGATATGATGCAATCTTTTTTAATCACAAAAAAATTATTAATTTATATTCGAAGATACTGAGTTTATGGTCAAGTTATTATAATGGATTTCATTGAGGCCTCAATTTTGAGAAGGTTAATCTTTAACCATGCAAGCAGCTATGAATAACTTCATGTTTTCTATTAATTATGTTATTTTTAGATGTTATCATTGCCTATACTTTTCCGCTTTCTTTTCAGTAATAACAAACTATCCATTTTTACAAGTTGAAGATTAGAGAGATAGAAAATGTGCATAGAAGAGGAGGAGTCTAGAGCCATTTCCATATTCGAATTCATACGTGTTTTTTTTTCATTTTAATTAAAAGTTTCTCGCTGACAAAAGTGTAGTGCAAGAAAAGTAATTTATGAATAATATACTTTAGGGACACTGTCGTTATTTACTCTTAGTGACGCAAGCGTTTAAAGAGTTCAACTGTTAATTTTTAGTTCTCTTTTTGATGCTTTTTAATTAAAATGATAGAGTTATAAATTAATGAAGTATTACATGATTTTACTTTAACTTTTCCGTTTCAGTTTTTCATAATTAAAGTTCTATGTGACTCTTCATGTGTATTGCATTCCCTTTCTATAAGCCTTCACCCGGCACATTATGTCTGCACCCGAGCAACGCACCGACTTATTCATATGATTATCGTGGAAATTCCATGGTTAATTAATAGGAATAATACTTCAATATTATTTTATGTACTTACATACTTTACAAGGAGTTGGATTTATTGTCTGTCGCCGAAGGCGCATCTATTCGTTTGGAAGTGCCGACGAATCTATAAATGCGTGTGTGTTCCAATTTAGAATGTCCTTTTTTTAGAAGCTAGATTTCTCGACATAAACCTCCAACCTTGTATAAAAACTTGTTCTCGTCGGAGGCAAATAAATAGGAATAATATACGGCATTATCTTCTCCTTTTTGATGAAGTGTCGCTTGACTTAAGATATGACACTTTGTCCCTAGCTCATAAGCAATGGTGTACTGATATTTTTATATCATGACAAAATTTTATTCATGACGTTTTCGGCAATTTTGGAATAATTCATTTTAAAATTTAGTAAAATCGTAATATTTACAGCAACACACAAGATAAGGCTTTATTACTTTTTTTGCCGATAGAGCGATCTCATTTTTAAATGGGTTCAGAGGTGAAAACCTACGTAAAACCAAAGTTATGCTCGAATCATTATGCACATTATTTAGTAATATCTTCTACATTTATATTCTCGTTAGTATTAAGTAGTCTGCAACACAAGATACAACATCATCAGCTTTGAAACTGGACGAAAATACTCGGAATAAGATTATTTTTGTATGGGTTCAGAGGATTTGCTCAATAATATAATTTAAAGAGGCAATAATAAGTTTATTTCAGTTTAAATGATTCTGCTGCGTCCTACGCTTTTTATCCACAGTTACAGTAAGTTATTTTACCTCTACGTGGTGAACCGTCTCAAATTGAATTTCATTTCTCGTAGCTGACATTTGATTTGGAAAGAATAGAAGAATACGCACATATTGAATACTCACAGCATTAATTTGTGGGTGTCTGCAAACCTTCATCCCGAATGCATATACATTTCTCGGAATATTCCATGTGAATTTCTCTTTCTATGCAGCCCTGCAAAAATAAACAACTAATTCTTTAAATGTAGACGCTTTCAAATATGTCCATCTCTCCTAATACATGACTTTGCCCGACCAATCAAAACCCTTTATTTCCTTTGCTACCCTTTATACTATCCAACAATATGTTGTCATACAAGTATCCTACTTAAATACACCCGCGAAGTACGTTCTTTTACATTTTAAAGAATAGGCTCTAGGGTTCGAACCGAAGAACTTATAATTCATTATAAATCGGTACGCGTTTACCTGATATCGCATTTCAATTATTCATAGATTTGTTAAATTTTAGCCAGTCTGCGTGTATCCGCGATGTATGGTCCATTGTCCGTGTGTTGTTGAGGCCACAAAGCAATCTCTTTAATTGCAAACAATTCCATGAACGAAATTGATATTGACTTTGTCCGGAAAAAGCTGGGAAAGAGACGGACGAGTGGGGAAGCGAGCAAATAGTTCATTGATGACAAATCAATCCCAAAGGAATTGATTGATTGATGTTTGATTTTCATTATAAATACTCAATGACAACGTCCCCCAGTGCGTGCGTGTTTCTCTATACTCACGGGAATTTAAAGAACACACTTATAGAAATACAAGCGTGTATAATATATATTAGAATTTTCTAACTCTCTCTCTCTCTTACTCTTTCTCTTTCTCTCTCTGCCTTTCTCCTCTCTCTCTCTCTCTTTCTCTCTCGCTTTCTCTCTCTCTCTCTTTCTCGCTCTCTCGCTCTTCCGACTTGGAGCACGTGGTGCAATTGGGGAAAATGTGATTTGTTACTTTTAACATTTCTAAAACCAAGCTTCTCTCCTTTAACCATCAACGCTTAGGTCCCCATTTCTTCCCAGTTGAAATGAATGGTTTTCTCTTCACGGAAGCCCCCTTCTTGGATAAACTCCTAGGACTAACTTTTACTCCAGACCTGAAATGGAAAACCTATATCAAATGTGTTGCTACTGTCGCAGTCTAAATGGTTAGATCATTCTATCGCTCCAGGAAATCGAAATCCTCTACCTGTATAAAAGCGAGATACGTCCTAACATAGGCTAGTAAATACGAACATTTCACTGAGCCTACATAGATACTAATATTTTATTGAATATACATATATGGTAATATTTCACTGAGCCTACATACATACTAATATTTCACTGAGCCTACACAGATACTAATATTTTATTGAATATACATATATGGTAGTATTTCACTGAGCCTACATACATACTAATATTTCACTGAGCCTACATAGATACTAATATTTCATTGAATATACATACATGATAATATTTCACTGAGCCTACATACATACTAATATTTCACTGAGCCTACATAGATACTAATATTTTATTGAATATACATATATGGTAATATTTCACTGAGCCTACATACATACTAATATTTCACTGAGCCTACATAGATACTAATATTTCATTGAACATACATACATGATAATATTTCACTGAGCCTACATACATACTAATATTTCACTGAGCCTACATAGATACTAATATTTTATTGAATATACATATATGGTAATATTTCACTGAGCCTACATACATACTAATATTTCACTGAGCCTACATAGATACGAATATTTTATTGAATATACATACATGATAATATTTCACTGAGCCTACATACATACTAATATTTCACTGAGCCTACATAGATACTAATATTTCATTGAATATACATATATGGTAATATTTCACTGAGCCTACATACATACTAATATTTCACTGAGCCTACATAGATACTAATATTTCATTGAATATACATACATGATAATATTTCACTGAGCCTACATACATACTAATATTTCACTGAGCCTACATAGATACTAATATTTTATTGAATATACATATATGGTAATATTTCACTGAGCCTACATACATACTAATATTTCACTGAGCCTACATAGATACTAATATTTCATTGAATATACATACATGATAATATTTCACTGAGCCTACATACATACTAATATTTCACTGAGCCTACATAGATACTAATATTTTATTGAATATACATATATGGTAATATTTCACTGAGCCTACATACATACTAATATTTCACTGAGCCTACATAGATACTAATATTTCATTGAATATACATACATGATAATATTTCACTGAGCCTACATACATACTAATATTTCACTGAGCCTACATAGATACTAATATTTTATTGAATATACATATATGGTAATATTTCACTGAGCCTACATACATACTAATATTTCACTGAGCCTACATAGATACTAATATTTCATTGAATATACATACATGATAATATTTCACTGAGCCTACATACATACTAATATTTCACTGAGCCTACATAGATACGAATATTTTATTGAATATACATATATGGTAATATTTCACTGAGCCTACATACATACTAATATTTCACTGAGCCTACATAGATACTAATATTTTATTGAATATACATATATGGTAATATTTCACTGAGCCTACATACATACTAATATTTCACTGAGCCTACATAGATACTAATATTTCATTGAATATACATACATGATAATATTTCACTGAGCCTACATACATACTAATATTTCACTGAGCCTACATAGATACTAATATTTTATTGAATATACATATATGGTAATATTTCACTGAGCCTACATACATACTAATATTTCACTGAGCCTACATAGATACTAATATTTTATTGAATGTACATATATGGTAATATTTCACTGAGCCTACATACATACTAATATTTCACTGAGCCTACATAGATACTAATATTTCATTGAATATACATATATGGTAATATTTCACTGAGCCTACATACATACTAATATTTTATTGAATATACATATATGGTAATATTTCACTAAGAATACATACATACTAATATTATACAGAGGAGTTTGAATTACCTACTAGACACATCCTTGGGTGTCTTCGGTCTCTATGTAAAAGGGGTTGTCAGAAAAAACTTACATGAGAATACTTAACCCTACATGTTAACGTAGACCAAATATTCAAAATAACATAATATTCGAAGCCAAAATAAGATCTCCTTAGTGTGGTTACACATCTATACGTCTCTTAGTGAGGTTACCTCAAGTAACAGCACAGTTGAATACTCCACCAGACCCGATGAATTCTTGTCCTGGAATCCGGTATCAAAAGAAATACATACTATAACAGAACATACTAGTCAATCGGAGAAGGGAAATTTAATGTTCTTCACTTTTTTACTAACTAAACGTTTGACAGGAAAAGAGAACTTTAATGGAATATTCGAATATTTATGTATCTAATATAGAGATCAAGTGTTAGCCCCAGATAGGGACGCTTTGATTTCTGAGAACTTTGACTGAAGTAAAATGAGACAAATAAGAATACTGTGCATATATATATATATATATATAGAGAGAGAGAGAGAGCGAGAGAGAGAGAGAGAGGAAGAGAGAGAGAGAAAGAGTAATAGTTAATTGTGCATACATATAGATTAATATTTCACTGAGAATACGTATATACTAATATTTCACTGAACGTATTTTCATACTTATATTTCACTGAACGTATTTTCATGCTAATATTTTACTAAATGTATTTTCATACTAATATTTCACTGAACGTATTTTCATACTAATATTTCACTGAACGTATTTTCATACTAATATTACACTGAACGTATTTTCATACTAATATTTCACTGAACGTATTTTCATGCTAATATTTCACTGAACGTATTTTCATACTAATATTTCACTGAACGTATTTTCATGCTAATATTTCACTGAACGTATTTTCATACTAATATTTCACTGAACGTATTTTCATGCCAATATTTCACTGAACGTATTTTCATGCTAATATTTCACTGAACGTATTTTAATACTAATATTTCACTGAACGTATTTTCATGCTAATATTTCACTGAACGTATTTTCATACCAATATTTCACTGAACATATTTTCATACTAATATTACACTGAACGTATTTTCATACTAATATTTCACTGAACGTATTTTCATACTAATATTACACTGAACGTATTTTCATACTAATATTACACTGAACGTATTTTCATACTAATATTTCACTGAACGTATTTTCATACTAATATTTCACTGAACGTATTTTCATACCAATATTTCACTGAACATATTTTCATACTAATATTTCACTGAACGTATTTTCATACTAATATTACACTGAACGTATTTTCATACTAATATTTCACTGAACGTATTTTCATACTAATATTACACTGAACGTATTTTCATACTAATATTACACTGAACGTATTTTCATACTAATATTTCACTGAACGTATTTTCATGCTAATATTTCACTGAACGTATTTTCATACTAATATTTCACTGAACGTATTTTCATACTAATATTACACTGAACGTATTTTCATACTAATATTTCACTGAACGTATTTTCATACTAATATTTCACTGAACGTATTTTCATGCTAATATTTCACTGAACGTATTTTCATACTAATATTTCACTGAACGTATTTTCATACTAATATTTCACTGAACGTATTTTCATACTAATATTACACTGAACGTATTTTCATACTAATATTTCACTGAACGTATTTTCATACTAATATTTCACTGAACGTATTTTCATACTAATATTACACTGAATGTATTTTCATACTAATATTTCACTGAACGTATTTTCATACTAATATTTCACTGAACGTATTTTCATGCTAATATTTCACTGAACGTATTTTCATACTAATATTTCACTGAACGTATTTTCATACTAATATTTCACTGAACGTATTTTCATACCAATATTACACTGAACGTATTTTCATACTAATATTTCACTGAACGTATTTTCATGCTAATATTTCACTGAACGTATTTTCATACTAATATTTCACTGAACGTATTTTCATACTAATATTACACTGAACGTATTTTCATACTAATATTACACTGAACGTATTTTCATACTAATATTTCACTGAACGTATTTTCATACTAATATTTCACTGAACGTATTTTCATACCAATATTTCACTGAACATATTTTCATACTAATATTTCACTGAACGTATTTTCATACTAATATTACACTGAACGTATTTTCATACTAATATTTCACTGAACGTATTTTCATACTAATATTACACTGAACGTATTTTCATACTAATATTACACTGAACGTATTTTCTTACTAATATTTCACTGAACGTATTTTCATGCTAATATTTCACTGAACGTATTTTCATACTAATATTTCACTGAACGTATTTTCATACCAATATTTAACTGAACGTATTTTCATACCAATATTTCACTGAACGTATTTTCATACTAATATTTCACTGAACATATTTTCATACTAATATTTCACTGAACGTATTTTCATACCAATATTTCACTGAACATATTTTCATACTAATATTTCACTGAACGTATTTTCATACCAATATTTCACTGAACATATTTTCATACTAATATTACACTGAACATATTTTCATACCAATATTTCACTGAACATATTTTCATACTAATATTTCACTGAACGTATTTTCATACCAATATTTCACTGAACATATTTTCATACTAATATTTCACTGAACGTATTTTCATACCAATATTTCACTGAACATATTTTCATACTAATATTTCACTGAACGTATTTTCATGCTAATATTTTACTAAATGTATTTTCATACTAATATTTCACTGAACGTATTTTCATACTAATATTTCACTGAACGTATTTTCATACTAATATTTCACTGAACGTATTTTCATGCTAATATTTCTCTGAACGTATTTTAATACTAATATTTCACTGAACGTATTTTCATGCTAATATTTCACTGAACGTATTTTCATACCAATATTTCACTGAACGTATTTTCATACTAATATTACACTGAACGTATTTTCATACTAATATTTCACTGAACGTATTTTCATACTAATATTACACTGAACGTATTTTCATACTAATATTACACTGAACGTATTTTCATACTAATATTTCACTGAACGTATTTTCATACTAATATTTCACTGAACGTATTTTCATACCAATATTTCACTGAACATATTTTCATACTAATATTTCACTGAACGTATTTTCATACTAATATTACACTGAACGTATTTTCATACTAATATTTCACTGAACGTATTTTCATACTAATATTACACTGAACGTATTTTCATACTAATATTACACTGAACGTATTTTCATACTAATATTTCACTGAACGTATTTTCATGCTAATATTTCACTGAACGTATTTTCATACTAATATTTCACTGAACGTATTTTCATACTAATATTACACTGAACGTATTTTCATACTAATATTTCACTGAACGTATTTTCATACTAATATTTCACTGAACGTATTTTCATGCTAATATTTCACTGAACGTATTTTCATACTAATATTTCACTGAACGTATTTTCATACTAATATTTCACTGAACGTATTTTCATACTAATATTACACTGAACGTATTTTCATACTAATATTTCACTGAACGTATTTTCATACTAATATTTCACTGAACGTATTTTCATACTAATATTACACTGAATGTATTTTCATACTAATATTTCACTGAACGTATTTTCATACTAATATTTCACTGAACGTATTTTCATGCTAATATTTCACTGAACGTATTTTCATACTAATATTTCACTGAACGTATTTTCATACTAATATTTCACTGAACGTATTTTCATACTAATATTACACTGAACGTATTTTCATACTAATATTTCACTGAACGTATTTTCATGCTAATATTTCACTGAACGTATTTTCATACTAATATTTCACTGAACGTATTTTCATGCTAATATTTCACTGAACGTATTTTCATACTAATATTTCACTGAACGTATTTTCATGCTAATATTTCACTGAACATATTTTCATACTAATATTTCACTGAACGTATTTTCATACCAATATTTCACTGAACGTATTTTCATACCAATATTTCACTGAACGTATTTTCATACTAATATTTCACTGAACATATTTTCATACTAATATTTCACTGAACGTATTTTCATACCAATATTTCACTGAACATATTTTCATACTAATATTTCACTGAACGTATTTTCATACCAATATTTCACTGAACATATTTTCATACTAATATTACACTGAACATATTTTCATACCAATATTTCACTGAACATATTTTCATACTAATATTTCACTGAACGTATTTTCATACCAATATTTCACTGAACATATTTTCATACTAATATTTCACTGAACGTATTTTCATACCAATATTTCACTGAACATATTTTCATACTAATATTTCACTGAACGTATTTTCATACCAATATTTCACTGAACATATTTTCATACTAATATTTCACTGAACGTATTTTCATACCAATATTTCACTGAACATATTTTCATACTAATATTACACTGAGCATACGCACAGACTAACATCACTTATACTATTTGTTGTTTTAATATCGACCGCAAAACGTCTGTCTTTTTTCACAATGGACAGAATAAAAAACAAAGATTGTTCACATGAACTATAATTAAAGATCGAAACTTTATCCACACAAAAATCATAAACATATTTCTCGATATTTTTGTCTTGATTATAATTTTAACATAAAAGCCATAATTTGATTTTCTTTTTGTTTCTTTTTCCTTTTCTATTTTTTAGTGTTACTGTGTGTTGAGATCTGGCCTATACAAACTGGCCTCTCTCAAGAGGAGGAGTAGGCTAAATAGCAGATGTTTGAAAGCAACAAAATACAAAACAATCTAAACGTCAAATAAACAGCTAAAGTTTTATGACCCAGCTGCAGAATGAGACACGATCTGCATATTCTGTTTTTAATAAAGATAATTCATTAATTTTTTAAGTATCATTTTTTTATTTTATTTTACTCATAATGGAAATGAGCGGAAATAAATAAACCCGAGACAGTACAGCAGACATAGGAGAATGTTTTCGACCAGTGGGAGAGATTAAATAGTGTATAGCATAATCCCCCGAGGACACCCATTGAGATGGCCTGTGTCAGGCATGTTTTCAGGGGCACGTTCAAGCGATGAGAATAATGAGAAACTAGTGATATTCAAAGTGTATTTGTCGACCGGTGATAACTCGGTGACAAAGTAAATATTAAATACCAGGATTGTTGATCACTAAGAAACAAAAACAAAAAAGTATTTTAAAAGAAAATGTGTATTTCTTTTTACATCCTTACAAAGTAAAATTATTTTGTATATCTTTTAACGATCCCGTAAGCAGATGTCTTCAATTTCAAACCGAGTAAAGAAATCAAGTGGAAGTTAATTGCAATAATATATGCCGAATAGGTTGGAGTGTAGGTCGCACTGAATTCGTCCTCTCTTTTGTCGCGTTCTGGTGTCATCTGACTTTCTGTTTTTCTTTTTTTAACATAGTTCACCCCAAACAAGGCAGTACGCCACTGTAGACGTAAGGGGCTACTGAGAAAAAAGGTGAGAGTTGTAGTTTTTTTTTTGGGGGGGGGGGAATCAACCTAAATTGCAGCGAGATGTCTGTTTACATTAGTTTTAAATTTCTGTATGTGAGTACCGTCAGGAAAACAGGGAACAGGGAGGGAGTTCCAGGGTCCAGCAGCACGAGGAAAGAAGCTTTTGGAGTAGAAAGCTCTTCGGTATCTGGGGGCCTCCACAGTAAACGGATGGGATTTGGCAGATTGCCGGGTTGGTCTAGTGAATTTGCGTCGTGGGGGCACCAGAGCAGCAAGTTAATCAGAGCACAGTCCATTGAAGTACTTGTAAAACAGGAACAAGGAAGCAACATTGCGGCGGTAGGATAGGGGCTGCAGCTTGGTGGATAGTGAGGGACCTATTAAGTTGGCGACTCTTTTTTCTTTATTTCTTAATTTTATAGACAGGATATGCACACGTCTATCGTGATACGGGACGTTGTCCTCTGATGTATTACCCATCATAGAATCAGATGTTCGTTTCTCAGCTAATCCAAGACATTTTGTTTTTATTTTCTTCGTAAACATCCGACATTTGCGTCAGTCTAGTCTGACATAAGGTTATACAATATTTCACACGAATCAGAAAATGTCTCCAGTTTTTAAATCGTCCAAAATCACGTTATTCCAAATAAAAAACACGTTGGCGTGAACATTTTTGTAATTACTTTAGGACGCCTGTTTGTTGTGAAATATAGATACGAGCGTTTTTTTCTTTCCACGCGTCGAGCATTTTTCTAGCAACAAGTTATCAGCGGCAAATAAATAAACTCCTCAGCGAGTAGACGATATATAATAATTTGTCATCAGGAATCGAAGATAACCTCTAAAAGAAAAAAAAATGATTAGTTTTAATCTGAGTTACTCGTTTTCTTTGCAATTACAATGTACCTATAACGCAATTTTTATTTAAATTATGGCATTAGGATGTTAGTAAATAATGTCGATTTCGTATCATTCAAATCTTTCACTCAATTTGAGAATCGATACTTATTTGAATATATAGGAGTTCACCTCCGAAACTGCCACCAATGGAATCGTTAATAAAATTCACAATCCTTTCTGAAATCCAACCATTTCTCGAGCTGTCACGTGCGATGGAAAGTAGATACATTAGAGCAATCGGCAATGATCGGCTCAGAGGTAAGATCAAGGTGCAGAATCTAACCATTGCTCTTAACACGAGAAGTATTAGCAGAAGACAACGGTTTTGGTAGTATATATGGGGGATAAAACCACTACAGTTTCCTGAATCCCGGCGGTATAGTGACTGTAGGGAGGTAGTGTGCGCAAATGAAAGTGATGCAACAATAACTGCAGCGTATGTGACCGGAATTGTTAGACGAAAATGGCACATTCCTGCTACAAGATAACACCTGACCACATATTTCACATATCATATCACGAAAGCTTAATAAAGTAAAAAACAAAGCTATGAAATTCTGCCCTACTCACCGTATTCGCCAGAACCTTCATAGACTGACTACCACGTTTATCAGTCATCTCGATTATATTTCCCCCGAAAAATGTTCACAAAGACACCGTCGAGTATGTCAAGTCGCAAATCTCGGAAATTTATTCAACTGGATCACATAAACATTTTTTCTCTGCGTCAGTAATGTGTAATGCATTTTATTTCGATTCATCAAGTTGAACTCATCTATCAGCATTTGAAAGGTCAATAATCGACATCATTTACTTCCCAATCTTAAATAAATGTTAATACAGAATGTGGAGTTTGTTTTTTTCTTCATTATTAGTTATCTTCCTGAAACCAATAACAATAACTTAAAACAAGCAGACATGATAAACTTATGTCCATGAGTGAGAAACACTAAATATGTTTAAATAAAAAATTAAAACACACAAGCAAATGTAGCGTTTAATAGACATTCTATTTGACAATTTGGTTGTAATCTATCACTTTAATATATATATATATATATATATATATATATATATATATATATATATATATATATATATATATATATATGTGTGTGTGTGTGTGTGTATAATTAGTTTCAAACTCGAAAACAATGTTTACTGTATTTTTACATATGAGCGCGATAAAGGGTGCGTTTGGTTTGTCTGTAATAGATGTCAACACTTTTTTGGATAGAAGAAAAGAAAGACAGAGTGGCTGCAACAAGATAAAGGAAGCAGTGATGGAAATAAAGAGATAGAGAATGGGAGACTGACAATGCAAGAGACAGAAAGAAAGAAAAAAGAAAAGTGAAAGAGAATAAAAATCTAAGCGACAGAAAAGAAGAGAATGAAAGAAAAGAGAGTATAAATATAACAGAAAGAAAGGAGAAAAGAGAATAAACGAATGTAGGATTCCAAAACAAAAGTGAAAGTGAAAGTAAATAAACAAATAAAAATACAAAAAAGAAAGTAAGAACGTAAAACAATGTAACAAAAAGAAAAAAAAGAAAAGAAAGACATAAATAAAGAAGAAAACAGGAAGAAAGAAGGAAACATGTACAGACGGGATTAGTATGATGTCACGTCCGTCTATACGTTACTTTATTTCGAGAGACTTCGTGGGGTTAAGAAAACATAAAGCCTGCATGCGTTACGGTATATCGAAACCAGATGAATACAAGTTGACAAACGATGGGGGTAAGCTTACTCGTGACCAGAGTGGTCACTTTCCTTGTAAACACTGACAATACGCAACAGAAGAAAAGATACACAAGCAGCATCACCCAGGGGGTCAACCTAACCTTTAGGGTGGTGTTGTTTTTCATACCAAGTCGACAATAAGTCCGACAGAGTCTGGGCTATTTGTGTTAGGTGAACTTTTTACTGTAAGGTTGAAGCATGGTTTTATGCAGTTCTGGGAAGTCCACCTTCCCAGGCTTTACCTTTCTCTCTTTGAAAAGGGGTTAGTGTATTGCTAATCGCTTGAGACGCATCAACCGTAGAAATGCCGACCAGACTGCTCGGGCATTTTTTCTAGTCCAGAGTGCTCTGCATCTTTGGCGCTGGCTTTACATTCCTCACTTTCCGACCTTGTGTCACATCTTTCCGCGGTGGAGATGGAGATAAATACTGACATTGATTTCGCGCGCGATTTTTTATATCGATAGGTCGAACGAAAGGTAAGAAAATGGAAAAAAGAGATGTTCGAGACGACCACTGTATCATTCGTGATGGCTAGCTTTTTAGCACAGAGAGACATACACGAGGGCAGTTTTCATTCATTCAGTTACACACACAGATAGGTGCACATAGGAGAGAGGGAGGGGGAAGAGAGAACGAGAGAGATCGTTATTGAGAACTAGAGAGATAGATAGATAGATAGATAGATAGATAGATAGATAGATAGATAGATAGATAGATAGATAGATTTAGTTAAAACACTGAGTTAAGAAAGAAAAGAGCGAAATAATTAAAGCATCAAAATGTGACGTTATTAAAAGATAAAATGTCAAAGAAACAAAAGAAAAACAGAGAATTTAGAAAAAGGAAAAATAGACATAAAATGGCAAAACAATTTTACAGATTATTTTAGGCAATCCGTATGGAACATCATCTTAGCACTTTCTTAACTGATTGAATTCTGTTCTGTTTCTTTAGCATTAAGTACTCAGAAGTGTGACCACCGGAAGTTACCATGGTCAAAAGTAAAGGTGAGTGACAAGGGAACCAACATGACTTAAACACGGCACACCATGTCGTTAGTCCGTACTAAAACCGATCGCACTACCGCAACACAAATAATAACAGAGTTTGTATCGTCCTTATTATTCGAACTGTTATTCTCATCTTATTGGTTATATTTACAGCATTTCCGCCGATGTAACTTTCGGCCTTCTTTAAGTGACTAAACCTAATAGTCGAACTCGGGATCATGTGCATCTCCATGTTCTACAAGTTCGAAAATGTATACCTAGAGAAAGTCGAAGATTACATCGCTAGAAACGTGGGGATAAGAACAGTCGTTTGAATAGGTCCAATAATATAAATTATCAACCTCCATTTATAAAAACTGAAACATAATCAAAGAATTGTTTAATAGAAAAGCAATTAAAAGAAAAGAAAAATCCAATTAACAAAAGAAAAAGAACAGGAAATCAAGAGTGGATATTCTTAACGAGAGGGTTTAGATGGCTACTAGACACCCTCTTCGGGTGTCTTCGGTATTTCTGTATAGGGGTTTGTCAGGACCACCTTGAAATGAGGATACTTAACCTTACAAGTAAACCCTGACCAAATATTTAAAATAATGCAGTATTCGAAACACAAACAAGATCCTCTCGGCATGGCTGTACACTTGCTCATAAGAGTAATGGTGCACCTTCTCCTAGTGACGCTACCTCAAGTATCAACATTAAGCGGGATACTTCACCAGACTAGATGTATTTTTGTCTTGGAATCCAGCAATAGGAAAAAAGACCACACGAATAATTAACTATAACATAGTTAAGTGGTCAGTTGAGGAGAGGAAAATTAATGTATTCCACTAACTCAATGTTCGAGAAATACAGGATAACTTTTAATCTATACTCGGGTATCTATGTCTCTCATATAGAAATTGTGTTAGCCCCAAGAAGGGGTCTTTTCATTTCTGGGATCTAACTCAATTGAAATGATAAAAAGTAAGAAGAAAAGCTACGTCTATTCAATTTGTGCATTTAGCGATTAGAATATTATGCAATACTTAATCGTGACAGACCACGAACATTTAATATAAACGAGTGTGAAAGAGTGACTAGCGGTAAAAACATGCCATTATAATATTTGGTCGCCTCTAAAATGAGATGCGTCTATTTAATCTGCACGCTAAATACAATTACAAACGTGACACACTTACGACAGTTATATTCAAAACTTAATCATGACAGATTAACAGGAATTCTATTCACAAACTTAAACATACCGGACGATGGGAAATTATATTACAAACATGAGCGTGACAGATTGAGCGACGGACAGGGTCTCTTGTAAAGATGTTTTGGCGCATCTAAAGTAAGCTGTGTCCATTCAATCTACGCGCTTAGCGCTGCAAAAGGTATTTCAAACGGAACCGTGACAGACCGACAGACAAGCGACAGCCAAAACCGCTCGTAGAGATGTTAAGACACATCTAGAAAAAGGGCAGACATTTTTTTTTAAAGCTAAAAAGCAAACGACAATTTCATGTCAGAAGGAAGCGGTTAACTCCAGGTGGTACATATCAGAGATGATGCTTTGCAGGCCTCAGTTCCTTGTTCGCTTATATACACCACCCAATCTTTCCGTCCTTACCACTCGCTCTTTCGCGCTGACGCCAACACACTCATATATGAATGCACACAATGATATATATATATATATATATATATATATATATATATATATATATATATATATATATATATATATATATATATATATATGAGAGAGAGAGAGAGAGAAGGAGAGAAGGAGAGAAGGGGAAGGATCTTTATTTTCATTATCTCATTAAATCTAGTCTCGGATTGTATCTTAATTTTTCTTTCCATCTCTCTCAGTCTTTCACCTTCTCTCTTTCTCTCTCCCTCAACTTCTTTATTTTTCTCTCTCTTTATCTTTCTCTTTCTCTCTATTTCACTCTTTATCAATGTCTCTCTCTCTCTTTCTTTCTCTCTCTATATTTCTCTCTCTCTTTCTCTCTATTTATCTATCTATCTATATTTCTCTGTCACTCTCTCTTTCTCTGTTTTTTCTCTCTTTCTATCTTTCTCTCTCTCTCTCTTACCCTCTCTCTTCTTTCTCTATAATCTCTCTGTCAATCTTCTCTCTCTCTCTCTCTCTCGCAGTATATATATATTTTTTCCTTTGTACCTTTCACTTCCCCATTGAGAGTGGGTGGTAACTGATGACTGCAACGGCACCGGAGATTGGGGAGGGGCCCTTGTGTTGGTGGTAAAAACGGGGTTGGCGAAATCTCTATGGCCAACGCCGGACGGGCGTCTGCGAACACTCAAAATGCCGTTGCAAAACACCAGAATTCAGATCTTCCCGACGAATGGTCTATTTCATTTATTCGATGATGCTCGAATGGTATTTCTAAGAGAAGAAGCTTCACAATTCTCCTCTCCCATCCTGTCACTATTCATAGTTACGGGTGGTAGAGGGACAATGGAAGCGGATGGGCAATCCGATCCACTCTGTTGTTTGTCAATATTCCTCTAACCACCCTCACTTACTTGAAGCCATATCTTTTTTTTGTCTTTCAGCCGGATGATTCCCAGGCTTTTTCTTTACTTTTTCAAGAACGTGAAAAACGTTCAATTAACCATTATTGCAAAAGAACGAAAACAAGACATCGTGCTCTATCTTTTCCATTTCATTTTCAGTGACAGTGATCTGAAAATTTCGGACAAAATGGCGATATTCACACACATATATATATATATATATATATATATATATTAATTTGCGGAAAGGCTAAAATACACGATGTATCATAAAATTAAATGCCGTGAAGACAGGATGTGTGAAAAAAACAAAAAGAAAAACAAATTAAGCAGAGGAAGAAATCATACCGGTTTCGTTCGGATCAACGAACGTCTTCAGAAAAAGTGAAGATTTTAAATTTATTTAATTACGGCAAGAAAATAGGAAAAAAGAAGACGCACAGGGCATGTTTTTAGCACCTGCGTAACTATTTGAAAGAAGGATTATGCAGCGCTTGCGATAAAAGCGTTAAAATGAAAAAGAAAAAGGGGAAAAGAAAAAGAAATGGACATATGGATAAAATGCAGTAACAAAATGAGTAGTACTCAAACTGGGATCAATGTTTGTTATGCAGTGGCGAGGTATACTGCATTGTTTTAGTGCGGGTTCTGCGAGATGTTTGCTTAATTAGATCCGGATATGAATTTTACGTTAGATGATGATCAGAGAAGAATTACAGCAGTTTCACTAAACTTATTGTCACACATCCTATCTCCACGGCATATATATCTATCTATATATATATATATATATATATATATATATATATATATATATATATATATATATATATATATATATATATACATATATATATACATACATACATACATATATATATATATATATATATATATATATATATATATATATATATATATATATATATGTTTAATCTGACACGGATTTATCGTTGTTTTTATAGTGGCCGTGAGGACATAACTAGTGTTCCGGGGTTCAAGTCCCGTGACCAGTATGACTAATCATCTCTACACTGACGATTCCTGTAAGGAGGAAACGTATACGTAGGTAGATAAAAAAAATCGGAATTATTTGTCGCCCCCCAAATGTAAGTCGGACACTGTAGTGAGTAGTATTAAGACAGCTTAAATGCACGTTCCTTCGGCAGTTGAACAGTCTCTTGATGTCTGCCTTTAATAGGTTTAATCTTTCGCTGATTTCCTTGGTTGTTCATAGTAGCAGCGAGGGCTAAATCGATGAAATTTGAGTTATAAACATAACTTGTTTACCGGGGTTCGAGTCTTGTTACCGGTATGAATAATCATCTCTACACTGACGATTCCTGTAAGGATGAAACGTATACGTATGTAGATAAAAACTATATATATATATATATATATATATATATTTGACATAATTAATGTATAAAAAATATACAGTCCAGATAGTTTTAATAAAAATCTGTTTCCAAATGCAAAAATAAAACTCAATATTAAGGATAGTAAATATAGCTAAAAATAAATATGAAATTCAAAATCAATTTGATTAATCATATTGATACCGGCGGTTTCAGAAGGCATAAGAAATCCGATCCGTTAGACTTCAAAATACACTACAGCTCCGTTCTTAGTCAGTAAAACTAATAATGAATTATGGAGAATATACAGTCGCCAGACGCCAAATAAAAAATCATACCGCATGATCTTCGGAACACAGCAGTAATATCCCGGGGACCTGATTAGACTTCATCCCTGTATATACAATTCGGTGTGTCGGCGTACGTGTGTAACTTTACACACACACAGATAGATACGCCCACAAAAAAACAGATGTAACTGACCCTTTTCAACTGCGCGTTCCTCTCAAATCCACAGCAGTACACTTTCATGCACACACACTCGCACTCGCGTACGCGCACACACACATCTACTTCTGCCGCCCTTTGAACTCGTGACCTATACTTCCGTACCCCCACTTTTCGTCAGGAATTTGCCACTGTGTGCACTATCCTAATCACTCCTCCTGGATTCTTACTCTAACAAATAATTTAGGTTATTTTCCATCCTTTATATTATGTTCTAATATTTAACCTCCTTATTTTCACTCGAAATTTGATTTAATCTTAATTTAACATCATTCTTATGTTACACTTAACCATTTTGTTTTACGGCATATCAACCTTTTTCAGGTCATTTAATGCCGAATCAAGTTGGATTTATAGATCTTTCGATCTTTATGTTTTTGTATATATATCAACTGCTTTTAAAAATACATTATAGACTTTACTTGATTTTTTTGAACAGTTCTTTAACAGAACTTACTCTGTAAAACGTTTCTCTTATAGGACCCAGTGCAATGCATTCAGTAAGAATGTGTCTGATTGCGTATGTGGTCTGGGATGCATGGCACATTCTGTGACCAATGCGAAGTCTGGATAACACTACTTCCTCCTTTCGGCTTTTTTCGTGCGCTTTCTTTCCATTGATTTATAAACTCCCTATATATAACCTCTTATTTTAAACATTTTCTTGCCTTTATGCTCCCATCTTAGTTCTTATCCATCAACTCCCACCCACCTCCAGATCTTGAGAACAGTCAGTACATTACCAGTGACCACTGTATCTTTATAAAGATGTGTGTATATCCATCATAATTCGGCATTAGTTTTATAGACTGAGGATAGAGTTGTTACATATTTTCTAAGAATATCGGGCCGGATTTCTCAGACCTTCTGAAACCGCTATTTTCTTAGACTAGGGTAATTAGTTGGTCCAGTCGGCAACACTTAAAAACGAAAAATACGCCGTGAACAATAAGAAATATTTATCGGAAAAAAATTGCCTTACACTAATTTATAAAAAACAAAAAGTGATGTTTCTTATGTTGGGGAGAAAAGAAATGTTTAAATATCTGACTACTGCAAATGTTAGGTTGAGGAACTTTGAAGTTTTCTCTGTGTTAGAATGTCTTAAAATGTGTAGAATTGGAGAGCCTTTCTTTTGTCTCTCTGAAGAACCCTTAAAGAGATAGTTCTTTTTTTTGAAAAATGTTCGCTTGAAGCGACCGACTATTCTGATTTGTTACCCAATTACAGATCGTTTTGTACTTTCTACTATTTTACGATTGGTCATATTAACGCATGTGTAACGAGTCTCCAGTAAAAACACAGTCTATTACGGATACTAACACGTTTTATCTTTTAATTTTGAGTCATACCGGTTACAAGACTCGAACCCCGGAACACAAGTTATGTTTATAACTCAAACTGATACATTGTAATTGTAAATCCGATTTGGTGAGTCTACAACATAATCACTTTAGATAATTCCCCCACTATTAAACTGACCTTTCAAATTGTAAATGAAAATAACTTTTCAAAATTATTGTTTTCATAATTCAACTTCTAGGAAGTTTGTGCATCTATACAAGCGATATGAATTTTTCAATTGTTATATAGAAAGCTGAAAACTGAAATCGTTTATTTTTATATACAGAACTGAAAATAATATTTGTCTATACCTCTCACTAAATATTTTGTGATCCTCTTTCGAATAATGCATTAATTAATTTACCTTAATAAGAAAACTAATACTTCACCTGTAAGATGGCTCCTTGTGTCACAATGTTCATAGTTTTCTTTAATACATTTTTTTAATTCGTTTAATTTTCTCTAGTTTTTTTATACTTGATTGCAGAGAAACTACCCTATCGACACAATGAGAAAAAACACCTTAAACCCCTGTCAACCACGAAAAGATTTCCCTGAGACATAGTCGAAAACTGAGAACATCATTCCTCAAATGTCACTATCTGATAGTGCAACGTGTGGAGTGACTTTCTATATAAGAGTGTTTATCAGTTTCAAATTAAACATCGTCCCATCCAAAAATATTCCTTTTATTTTTATCAAATCTTTTCTCGTTTTTCCAAGCATTCAAAATGATTTTCTTCCCACAACCTATCCAAATCAACTAAGTGGAAGATGTTGTCCTATGTATTTACTCATTCTCTGGTGTTTTATTATGACTTATACGAAAATGGGACACCTTCTCAAAGTTATGTTGCGTCCAGTAACAGCACTAATCTTCATAGTCCACCAGACTAGATGAATTATTGTCTTGGAATCCGGTAAGATCAAGAGATCACAAAAATATATACTATAACATAGTTACCTGGTCAATTGGGGAGAAAATTAATGTTCTTCACTTAGTCTGGTGGAGTATCCAGCTAAGTGTTTTTACTTGAGGTAACATTACTAAGAAAAGGTGCGCTATTCCTCGTATGAGCAAGTATATGGCCGCGCTGAGGGGATGTTATTTGTGCTATGAATACTATATTATGTTGAATATTTGTGTGTGTGAAATTTGAGCTGATTTTTCGCACTAACAGTAAAGACAAAACTACTTATTTCAAGTTCATACAACTTTACACAATAGACGGACCATCTTCCATTTATACTGCTTATGTATCAGTCGAAATATTTCATATTTGTTCCAGAAAAGGGACATTTTATTAATTAGCTATTAATTGTCATTGTTTTTAAATTCAACCGTTGTTTGATGTTAATATAACAAATAGTTTTGCTTAAGCATATTGTTTTATTTCATAGACAAAAGTTTAGTATTTGTGTTAAACTCTTCCTTTCCTCCCTTTTACTGTTGAGGGGGGTTGGTGTGATTTTCAACAAGTTGCGAGCGATTTTTAAGTAAAAACAAATCGCTTCACACTTTCTTTTACAATTATTTTAATAAATTTGGATCGAAATTATAAAAATGTTAATCTTTATCTATCGATATGAATAAATGCAGCACTGTTTCGTATGTACAACAAAGTTTTGAATGAAATGTTTATTATTTCAAATATTCCTTTCAAGTATTTTACGTAGCGAACTTTGCGAAGTAGTAGCGAGTCAACAAAGCCCGATAGTATATATATATATATATATGGGTTAGCATCGCCGACTGTCAGCTCGACGGTTGCGTTTCGATCCCGGCTTGAGACACTAACTGGTCTAGCCGCACTAATAAGCTGTGAAACAGCGAAACAGGCTGTATGTGGATGACTATAAAAAGCTCCCTTGGGGTAGAGCTTATTTTTGTAAGGGTATCGTCAACGGCCATTAGCTTTAAGGCAATGCTCATTAGGTAAAACTAATTTCGAGCTCAGGCATTTGCAATGTTTACATTTCGTTACATTGAGATATCACTTACATTCAGTCAGTGTCGCATGATGGCGTAGGAGTTAGCATCGCCGACTGTCAGCTCGACGGTTGCGTTTCGATCCCGGCTTGACACACTAACTGGTCTAGCCGCACTGATGAGCTGTGAAACAGGCTGTATGTGGATGACTATATATATATATATAGGCGCAGCAGCTGTATAGAGCTACGCTGATGGTTATTTACAAATGTCTGTCGATATATAAAAAGATTTATTAAAATATTTTTATTTCTCTTAAGGAGCAAGCACTCTGATTTAAAAATAAAAATTCTGTTTAGCAAAATTGCAAGATTATTTCCCGTGAAATTGAATCGTCTTATACACTTAGTATATTGTAAAAAATAAATATGATATATTTCCCTTTCATTTTGCAGTTGTTGATCTAAACAGCCAGTATTGGCTGAGGTTTGTGCTGCGCGACTGGGGAAGCTGTATATAGCCACACTGATGAGTCTTGATGAAACATGCATGTCTGTAGATAAAATATATGTATGTGTGCATATGTATATGTATGTGTGGTCGACTTAAAAACTGCCTGATCTCTCAACAATTATAGTTTGTGGGTTTTATGCTGAATGTGTTGCTTCCAGATCCAAATGTTTTCGTTACTGTTTGTTTCATTGAAGGTGTATGCAAATAATCTTAAGCAAATACACAATGGAAAACCTATTGCACTGTTTCATTCTTACTCACATTCTTCCAGTCGACTAGTAATCGTGCTACTATCAGTAACTTTTATTTAACAATATATATTCAGGACAAGAAGTTTTAGTTACAGTTATATCAATTTAGGATATAGATATTTGCCTACCGAGATGCTTGTTTGAAGTTGAAGAAAGTTTAAATGTCTATCAGGAAGACCACCCAGAGGGATTAGAGTTGTTATGTAGTACAGGCGGCTTAAAACCATGAATGGATCCATGGCAGGGAAGAGTGTTGGATTGCTAATCAGCTTCAAACATATGTCGTTAATATGGGGAGCGGTAAGCGTGTTAATGATTGGCTGAATAGGCAGAGAGAGACGGAAGTGAGAGAACAACGAAAGGGAATAAGAGAGGAGGTGCAAGGGGATAATAGAAGTAGTATGATGATGAGAAGAGGGATGGTGGGAAAAGGGTGGTGTTAAATTAATGGTAGAAAAACCTTTAAGAGGAGAAATGGAATGGGGGATAGAAAAGGAGAGTGTCTGTGTGTGAGAGAACGAGAGAGACAGTGTGAGAAGTGGTGGTAAATTGATGGCATATTATAGGGTAAGGAGAGAAACGGAAGCGGACTAGAGAAAGATAGAGACTGAGCGGTTAGAGGAAGGGGAGATGCATATTCGTTTGCAGTAATATACTTTTAGTGTGAAGTGTAGAGATAAGTGTCCATGTGCGAATGTTTATTCGGTGTAACATGACCATAAGGTCGGCTAGAACACCATATGAATAGTAGACAGATGGCTGATTAGCTTATTCACGTGACGTAAGAGAGTCTTTAAGATAGATATTAAATTTAGTGTCGGCCAGGATTTCAGCGAAGTCACACGTCAGGTGAGATAGTAAAAAATATGGAGGGGAGGGTTAAATATCGAATGTTGTTATGTGGCATTAATTTATTTCGGGGAGCGGGTTACAGCTAATGAGGAATAAAACAGCCATACGGCGGTCAGGGACGCGGCCCAGCCGTAGGAATAAGAAATGAAGCTGCTAAGTCGACCAACAATATTACGTTAATTTGGATTATTTGGATTATTCAGACTACTGTTCTCATCTTCCTTGTTATTTTTACAACGTTTCGGCCGATGTAATCTCTGACCTTCTTCGGGTGCATCATTCAACCATAGCCCAACAGACAAAGAAGTTGAGTATCAATCAGTTCTAATTGACAGTCTTCTGGGGGCTAAAGGTTCAATCCTCACTACAGATGATGACTAACAATAACATTGAAAAAATACTTTACACTTCTACTTGATCATGGTTGATGAGGCGAGAACTATCAACCCACGTGGATTAAATAAAGAGTTCCACATAAACATTCCCAAGTTCGAAAATATGCACCTGAAGAAGTTCGTGGGTTAAATTGGCTGAAACATTGTTAAAATAACAACCATTTATCATCATCATCATTACCATCACCATCATCATCATTTTTTTTTTTTTTTTTTTTTTACCTCCTCTCCAGGAGGTTAGACGCAAGGTCA
Source organism: Sepiola atlantica (assembly GCA_963556195.1). Taxonomy (NCBI): domain Eukaryota; kingdom Metazoa; phylum Mollusca; class Cephalopoda; order Sepiida; family Sepiolidae; genus Sepiola; species Sepiola atlantica. The sequence goes on from OY744517.1 coordinate 180,850,393, forward strand.
GGTGTGGGTTTGATGAAAATGTTTCTGTAGAACGAACAGGATTTGAACCCGGAACAGTCCGCGTCATTAACGACTTCGCCACCCTGAATAGAAATACGGAAAATCCAAGCAATACAAATTATCAATCGCCATCTAAAAAACTTGGAAACATAATAAGACGTCATATTCTCAGATATTTTAAGATGCGGACATCGTATCCATATAACAAGCAATGTCCACCGATCCCACTTTACTTTTCCATTAATGTTGCGTTTAACATTAACCTTACTATTGCTGCTGCTTGTTTTTGTTTCCTTAATTTAGCAATGAGTACAACTGTATTTAGAAACCGTTGAGTTATTTTTTTTTTGGTTTTTATCAATCATGTTATATTCTAAAAAATGTTATATTCTAAAAAATGTGATATTTTAAAATATGTTATATTCTAAAAAATGTGATATTTTAAAATATGTTATATTCTAAAAAAATGTTATATTCTAAAAAATGTTATATTCTAAAAAATGTTATATTCTAAAAAATGTTATATTCTAAAAAAAATGTTATATTCTAAAAACAAATACTAAAGGAAAAGACAGAACATTTTTTGCCATAGAAAAAAGAATTAATCGATTGAAATAAATACTTTATTTATCTTGGAAGCAAATTCATTTTACAAAGTATTTTCGTCATGACATTATGTCAGATAGGCGATAACTATCCGTTTCGTCGTTTTAAAGAATGAAAGTTGTCATTTCACTAAAGATAAATACTATTAGTACTAAGTATCGGGATTTCTTTATATACTAATAGGTAACCAGTTATCAAGGTCCAAAGGCCACTCGAGGATAAAAGCGAATTAGTTTGTCAATTGGAGGATGAACAATATTATAAGAGGATTGACAGCAATGGGTGAATATGGCAGAATTAGATTACTTAAGAAAACGACTAGACATGTATTTTTTGACTTTAGACCTGAAGACGAATATTTTGTAGTCAGCAGAGAAGCGATCCTGTTGTATTGTATTACACAGATGGGAAGTTCTTTGAAAGACGCTATGCTTCCATTTTGGTTTTAGATTCACCGAGGAAGACTGGAAATTCTTTGCTGTGAAGTATGTTACGGGGGACGAGAAACTGTAGCTCCTTCGAGCATCTACCATGAAAATATGTATAAATTAAAGAGAGACGAGCAACGTCTCTTTTGTGAGAAAAATACTGTAGGGAAGTAAATAGATAATCCCCATTAGGTTAAGAAGTGGATTTTTCCTCTGTCAATACACGAAAGAGTGATTTGAGCTGCACCACACTAACCATAACCCTAACCACACCAGATGTGGCAGCAGTATACCATCTTAGAAATTTAATACTTTCATTATATGATTTTAATCAGATGTTTCATTTGATTTTCTAACTGGAAGAATCTTTATTAGTGTCATGGCTTTATTGTTGAGTACTGGGTTTATAATTTTATACGACATCATATTTTATGGAAATCGTATGTTTGCATTCAATTTTCTAACTGCGCACATATTTATTAGAGTTATGCCTATATTCATAAGCATTTGGGCTTAATTTAATATTTTTATTATGTTTTTTTTTATATGGCAATGTTTATTATATCCATAGAATGAAATGGCGCTTACCTAACTAAACTGGATATCTAATTAACATAATAATTTTGTTTAAGGTTTTTATAAATAATTGTTTGGTATTATTGATCCATTGTTTTTGTGATTATACACATAGGTGACAGTCTTGCGTATATTTTTCATGCGAAATTTTTAAACAAATAAAAGACAGAATTAATGTGTTATGTATTCATAGCATCTTGCTATCATCATTACTGATTGTTTTAAAATGCAAAGGTTTCGTTTTACAATATAAATGCATCAACAATCAAAGAGAAAGGCATTGTCAAAAGAACAGTAATCCGTGTATCAGTTAATGATCAGATACATTTATTAAAGATAATGATTATTGTTTAATTTATAAATTAGAGTTGCTGACATAATGGACACTACTGCATACTATGGTATCAGATATTTTGAGTTTAAATCCTATCGGTTTTTTATTGCAGTCAACTGCGTATAATTTCTCCGCAGATTTGGGTAAAATGGAATGTTGGGTTCAATTAAATATACACAATGAATATTTTTAAAAAATGTATTTTGTTTGAAAATTAAATGAGGAGTCGGTATGTTGCAAAGCAAACCAATTAAAATTGGACGTTATTATAATGCAATGTTGCATATTTCATTCGCGCGATCGTCTTCGTGGCTTAATACCCTACGTGTAGACCGCTTCGCGATATCTGATCTCATTATCCGTAGGTGAAATCTACCTCAGGGTGAATTGATGGCCTCCCTCGACGTTATAAGTGAACCCCGATTTCGAGAAATCAGAAGTGGTTGGCTCTCAAATCGACACACCTGTAGCACCGTCCGTTGTGATTGCACTACATGCCGGTACGTATGTCTCATCCCCTATTACAACCGGCACGATAAAAGTGGAAGAGATGTGTTGCAAAGACAGCTAATTAATTTCTTTCTCAAATCTCCTTCCTCTTGCAATACCTTCATGAGCATTATGGTCCCATGCGGTGCGATAAGCAAGTTACTTATTCATGTTGTTTGTGAAGATGTTAAGGCTCCCAGATCCCTTATACGACTACCTATGAATCGGAGATAGTTGTCTTATAGTAAATCTTCCAGATGTTTCCATTCGACAAACATGGCGCAATCATCAGGATTGGCACCGGATCAAGTGGGGTTAGGTTAGGGCGATCTGAACAACTTCTAACACAAGTTGGTGAAGAATGTGATCTTCTCATCTGATCTCAAGAGTGTCTTTGAGACAGCGAAAATGAAATGAGTTGGGTCGATGTCTCTTGTACATACATGTTGTCCAGATTCTGCTTCAATACAATAAAATGCAGACCTAATAGTTGTATTATGTTCCTAGAACTTAACCATGCCTATTCTTTTTTCTAAGTAGACATGATGAATAGCATACGGAAATAGTATGCGTCGTGTCTATTGCTGACTGCCTTAGTGGCTATTTCCAAATCGTTCTAAATGACTTGCATTTATATTCATCAGGTCTCCCTCTCCACCAACACTGTAACAGTATGAATACATTTTAAGTCCTGTTGTCATTCTTAACACATCACTCTATAAGTCCCGGGGCTGATATATAAATGGAACCACTAATATAAAATACACGTGATTTTATTAGAGTACTAATCTGCAAATGGCGCGTGTCAAGATTTAAGTCCAGTCAGATTTTTAGTTTGCAAATTACAGTTATTTAGGTGAAGCTACTCGTGTACATTTTCAAAGCAATGGAAAAATCTTCTGAATTTCTGTGTTGATAAAGCATTGCTTTCTGATGAGTAAAAATACTGTTCAAGTAAACTGATGGTTTGATAATTGTTATTCAGACTATACTCTGTCGGAAACAACGGTTAAGAGGTGGTATGATGACTTTTAATGCGGTTGTACAGACACAAATGATGCTGAACTGGCAGGTCGGGCAAATACGGCAGTTTTCTCGGAAAACATAAAGAAAAGTCAACGCACTCGTTTTGACCGATCGTAAATTGAAGTTGTGTGAGACAGCAAAATAGTTGAAGATATAGGAAGGCGAAAGTGTATTCACCATTTTGAATGAACATTGTCAATGAGAAAGGCAGTGTATTCACCATTTTGAATGAACATTGTCAATGAGAAAGGCAGTGTATTCACCATTTTGAATGAACATTGTCAATGAGAAAGGCAGTGTATTCACCATTTTGAATGAACATTGTCAATGAGAAAGGCAGTGTATTCACCATTTTGAATGAACATTGTCAATGAGAAAACTGTATTCAAAGTGGATGTCGCGTTTGCTCACAGTCGGCCAAAAACAACAACGCGTCGACGACTTAAAGCATTGTTCCCAACTGTTTCACCACAACAAAAAGGTAGATCTAACTTGTATTAAGCTCTTTACTCTGGAGTCAAATCGACAGTCACCTGCGTGGTAATTGCCGTCAATATCAACCAAAGGCGGCAACATCTATAGGCAAGGTTTTGTCCTCCGTATTTTTGGATGCACATGTTATTTTGCTCATCGATTCCTTTGAGAAAGGAGAAACCATCAATAGTGAATTTGATATACCATTATTGGTGCGTTTGAAGGAATATATAAAAAAAAACGACCACAAATGAAGTAGAAACAAGTGCTCTTTTACCAAGACAATTTACCGTGTTACAAGTCGATCGCAACGATGGAAAAACTACAGTAATTGCACTTTGAATTGCTTCCACACCCACTCTATTCTCCTGATTTGTCCTCTAGCGACAAATGGCTGTTTGCAATCATCAAAAGAATGCTCCAAGAGATGAGATTTGGCTTCGATGAAGAAGTGATATCGTGAACCGAGGCATATTTTGAGGCCAAAGACTAATTGTTCTATTAAAAAACCATCGAATTGTTAGAGAAGCGTTGGAATAAGTGTATCACTCTGGAAATAGACTATGTTGATGAATAAAGTTGAGTTTTGCTTAAAAGTTGTTGTTTTATTAGTAAGTCTCCGCACTTATTTTATGATGTGTTAAACCATGGATTTGTGCGGCTATATTTCTTAAATACCCTACAAATGTAATTGTTTTATTCTAATCCTGCCAATATCAATATTTATTTAACACAATTACAAACCAATTTAATTATGTTTCAAATGTTGTTGTGTGAGGCAGATTTGACAAAACAATTAATCAAATGACTGTTAATGTATTGTTGAGACGATTTATATATAGTTTCACTCAATAATAGGCAGTTCTTTCAGCAGTTAATTTCCTTTGGATACGTTATAGGGATTAGTTCTAAATTAAATATGTCGGGCTAACATTGCACAGAAAATGCGAAGATCATACATTTGCGGTCGAAAAACATGGGAGTTGTCATGAGCAGCACCACAATTTTTCAACGCTTATTCACAAGCAATAATTGAGTATCAATAATTATTATTATCAACTTGTCTTTGTGATGAGTATTGATTTACTCCTCTCCAGGAGTTAGGCACAAGGCCAGTTTTTATCTTACTCCCACAAGTAAGATGTGACCCAAGGTCGGGTCGGGAAAGTGGGATTTAAAAATTGCCTGGGCAGCCCCGTTGGCATTCCCCGGTAGGGGCGCCTCAGACAGTAAGCAATAAACTTACTCCTCCCCAAAGAGGGGAGACGAAGCCTGGGAGGGTGGACCTCCTAGAACTGCACAGGACAGACCCATAGACAGGCGTAAATCAAGCCCCGAAGGCCAAGACAATACCAATCTCTGGCGTGCAGTATCCATCGGAACAGATACTACACTTTGATCTTAGCCAAAAGGCCAAGAACAACTTCCTTTCAAATCGGCTTTTTCTGTAACATATGTCGATATTTACTGAACACCGCCATTTTGAATAAATCAAGAAAAATCTGGCGAAAGAATATTATTGAAACTGCAAGAAAATTACCCCCTTTTTATCCGAGGTCAAACTATTATGTGCTATATAAATTATATACTCTGATTAAGTTCTAAATAAGTTGTCCCAAAATTGGTACTCTGTCTATGATATGGTTAAAAATGCAAATGGATATGTTCAATATGTTTTATTTCGATACTAAAAATTCGTTGAAACTTAATTGTCGGTACACTGAAATATTATAAAACAACGACTTCTACAATGCTTGGAAATGTCTATTTCGAAGCACATTACACTAATAATGAAAATTCGATTCTAGTGTAAATTATTGAATAATCTTCTGCCAGTCAATGTAAGTTTGAATATCGGATTTTAGGGGAGGTCAGAATGTTATCCATGTATTTTGAGGAACGAACAAATGCTTATCGAACGACTAATTATCATACCAGATAAGGGGAATGCGCAGGGAGATCAGAAAAAAAAGTAAAATATAGTGGTACAATAAGAGACAGGTTAGGGGACTGGCATATATTAAAAGAAGAAACGATGACAGGACGACAGATACGATTGCTAGTAGACAGTTCTCCCGTCCTTAGAGATGGATGACAGGTACGTCTATTCTCCGTTTTTTTCTTTCTTTCCTTTTCCATGAAGAACGTATCTGTATATAAATTAAAATAAAATCTATGTATTTCTTTTACTTATGAAACTGTCGTCATCGACAAACGCGAACGATAAAGACGGAGACAATTTTAAAAAGAAAACTACCAATTGCCTGATGAGATTCGCTCAACGACAAAAACAAAAAATATCGAATCCCCTCCTCCGCATATTCCCTCACTCTATAACATGCCACGAACAGACTGTCACGCATATACGTCACAGAAGATCTCTTATCGTGTGTTTATTTACGTCCCCTGCAGGAGGTTTGACACAAGGTCAAAGTATTTTTATCCCCCCCCATCCAGGAGGCTAGACACAATGTACGATGTGGAAAGCCAGCGCACTAGGATTAGCGCGCTCTAGCCTATGAATAATGTCTCAGCAGCCCCACCACCATTCCCCAGTAGGGGCGCCTCGGGCGATTAGCAATAAACTAACACTTTCTCAGAGAAAATAAAGTCTGGGAGGGTTTACTTCCTGAGTCTGAACAGAACGATACCTCGGTCCGACAGTAACAACGTCACTGTCGAACTGATATCAAGGACGTATCTCCGACTTGTAAGAACACACCTCGTGTATCTGTGTATAAATATTGTTTTTCGTGATCACATTCGAAATATTCCATTATGACGTATGTAATGGAAATAAATTCTTTGAGTCACATTTCTGTCAACTCTTAAATCTCATTCCGTGTAGAACATCTTCCTCTTTTTTCCTCTTCTTTAAATTTAAATATAGTATTATTTTTGTTTCCTTGAATTAAGAATGCGACTGAATTTAGTGTATGACGAATATAATTATTTATTTACAAACTCTATTTTTTAAATATTTGTTTCACAGAATATACATAGCGTTGCTAGACATAGCAAGATCCAACTTCCAGTATCGGGGTTTGGTTCAGTGTTAGAGCATCGGATCACAGTCTTTCGGGTCCCGGTTTCGAATCTCGCTAGATCTATCAACGCTAATGCGTTATAAGACGACGAAACACGTGTCTGCAGATAAGTATACTTTTCTAAATATATACGATTATATATATATATATATATATATATATATATATATATATATATATATATAAAGATAGATGGAAGAAGAGAGATAAACATGTACGAATGACAAATGTATTTCGACTTTGATTGTTCAATGCAAGGTGTACTCGGTAAAAACATATTTATTATTCTTTCTTTCAGCCAAGGCTTTTCAAATGTTAAAATCTTATCATCAGAGGAATTACATAGATAAGTTGGCTGTGGAAAAGCCAAAATTCAAAATTTGAAAAAATATTAAGTAATGGAGAGTGAGAATATGCGTGCAAAAAGATATGGGGTCTGTCCAGTTGGTAAATGCCCGTTGATAAGTTGTCCAGTGAAAGAAGATTTAACGATGGAAAAAAAAGGTGTTCGGGAAGGCAGCATTGAAAAAATTCACGAATGAAGTAAATCCAATAGAAAGATGTTTAGTTCAATTGTACATGGAACGCACTTATTCGGAAGTAATTTTGAGAATTCGGGCCATTTTAAAATACTTCCGTGGACCGAGAATGAGAGTAATTTTTCAGAAGTTGAAGTTGAACTGTGTATATTAAACGCAGGCAGTAGGGGATTTAAGTAGTGACTTCGAAAGTCTGAGAAGAGCGACAGCTTTTAGTTGAAAACGAGGCCAAATGAAGAAGTGGGGTAAGGGATAAAGATAATACATAAAAAGTGGGTGATAGGGTTAGTTAAATGAACTATGGCTGATGCTGGGAAGAGAAAGAGGAAGGGATTGTTCGGTTACTGCTTATTGCTAGTAAGCAATAAAGCCGGTGCGAATTGGGGTGAGGCTATTATAAGCTAAAAGCAGAAGTGAAATTCAGGTCATTGAGTGAATATTTCTGAAAGAGGGGAGGTGTCCCGTAATTAAAACGGATTTTGAACGAACTTATATATAATTTCGAAAGTTTAATAGGGTTTCAGAGTTAGATGCATAAAGACTTTAAAGAAATCCCAGTTAGTTAAATATTAAATGCATGACTAAATAAGAAACTTTAATGTATAACTGAGATTAGGGTTGGTAACAGCGTTGGTCTGCTTGTAACAATTGATTTCTAGTACAAGGATTATGGGGTAGGGTTGGGTTGAATTTTGTAAACTTAAGTTAAACACTAGTGTGTTGAAATTATTAATAGATTATATATATATATAAAATAAAAGTTTACTTAAAGAACTAAAAGTGTTACTATATCTCTAGGAGATTACATAACTCAAATAGTTTATAAACATAAATAAAATATTACATATCCTCAGAATGAAGATAAGAAGAACTTTGTGACATTAATATTTTCTAATCATGCTCCAAAGATTTCAACACTCAACGATAGTTCTCTATGTGTACACGCGTTTCAGAAATTCAATTTAATAACATATGCGTTATCAATTTTGATTCAGGCAAATATATATATATATATATATATATATATATATATATATATATATATATATATATATATATATATATATATTGGAAATGAAAAAGGAAAAACCAAAAAGGATGTTTTTTATGTATTCATCAACGTTTCGTCTTTATTTGTAAGACTTCTTCAGGATGATAATATTAAGAAAAATGTCATGCAAGTACGTGAAAATATTGGGTTGACATGATGTGTTGATTGGAAGAAGTAGTAGCCATCATGTCAACCCAATATTTTCACGTACTTGTATGACATTTTTCTTAATATAATCATCCTGAAGAAGCCTTACAAATAAAGACGAAACATTGATGAATACATAAAAAAACATCCTTTTTGGTTTTTCCTTTTTTATTTCCCATTACGTCGGATTACCTTTATCCTTCCTTTCTCATATATATATATATATATATATATATATATATATATATATATATATATATATATATATATATATATATATATATATATATAATATATATATATATATATGAATAAGCAATAGACAATATAAAAAAGTAGAGTCCACCCACTATATCTTTGTAAAGAGATTTTTTTAGCGGCTGTTCCATTTGTCCAGACAATCAATGTTTTCAAGCACATCTTGAAATTCTTAGTACAAGGGTTAATCAGAAAAAAGTTCTGAAAATTAAAAATACAACTTATATCGTTTTTCCGCAAACCAAACCTGTATTCATTCCAAAACTAACGCGATATTCTGTTCCTACCAGAGGAAATCAACACACACACATATATAAATATATATATATATATATATATATATATATATATATATATATATATATATATACATATATACATACTCGATGTCTCAAAATTGATGGACTGCATGGAAGTTTTTTCTCTCAGGTTATATGCATTTTTTTCTTTCTGTTTAGATTACTTTGCAAAAACATTGTTGATTTATTTTATCCTTTGAACATTCTACATGATTTTTTTTGGAAGTAACTGATTAACATAATTGTAGTATTGTTGTTTTGACCTTGGTTTTTCATCATGTTATGAATTGTTCCTTATTTCTTTGTGTCTTACGTCAATTATTCTGAAGAAAGGGGTCTGTTTTTTTTTTAAATAGTAAACAGCCTTAATAACCATTGAAACATATGTAAATCCATTTAACTCTAATTCCGAGCTATTTAATCAATGAGGCTACCATGAATGGCTATCTACGCGATGAGAAATAAACCCTATTTATGTGCCGAGGAGGCGGGCAACTATAGTCAGCTGTTATAACAGTGTTCGACAGGAAGGAACTTGTATGTATATATTAGACTTGAAAGCTTCTATAATTTCTCATGAAAGTGGTCAGCTAAGTAGGGGCTACACATAATTATTTAATAATAAATATGTTTTTAATTATTACCTACATACGTGTACGTTTCATCCTTACGGAATCAATCAGTGCAGAGATAACCATTCAAACCGGTCGCATGATTCGAACCCCGGTATATATATATATATATATATATATATATATATATATATATATATATATATATATATAACATTAAAAAAATACCCGTCCTAGGACAGATAAAATGAATTTCCCGTACAGAACAGTTTAACATCAATTCTATGTCCCTTTACGAAAATTAAAATCAAGATATTTTGATACTAAAATTCTTGTATTATTTTGAGTATTCGGACTACTGTTCACATCTTGGATGTTATTCTCACAACGTTTCGGCCGCTGTAACCTACGATCTTCAGGTTAATCTTGTCGAACTCGAGAATTTTTCTGTCGAATTCGAGAATCTGTACGAAATTTCGAACTTAATTCATAAGTCTGAGTAAATGTCTTAAGTAATTAGTTATTGTATTCTAAGTATCATCCGCACTGAGGATTATTGTCTTCAACCTCCAATAGACAGTCACTTAGTACTGATTGTATTTAGCACTTATATCCATTAAGCTAGCCACAGGTCATTGAAGACAATCTTAGTATGACGTTTACGTACCTTAAACCTATTCTTATCTTAGATGTGTAGTCTTACTACTTATAACTATAAATTACTACTTATCACTATATATTACTACCTGTTAGCAAGCATCTTGTATAGAATCTTTATTCTAATTTTAATCTAAATCCATTACATGATTTTGATTCTAGAAAATGGCTCAACTTTAAGGCGTCTCGAGAAGAAAAAATGAAATTCAGGGAATCTCTCTTACTTCATGTCTAATGATGATGGATCGAATTCAAGGAAAATCTTATATATTTTCAAGTGGGAGGTTGTGCCCATATATGCCTCCTTAAAATCCTTTAAAATATTTATGATAAAAATAAAAATTAGGGAACATTTATTGATAGATGTTGAATAGCTATGGTTAAAATTTTACAAAACCTGGAGGTAAATAGATTTTCACGAAGGGCTTCAAGCCCATTTTTATTCCCTTTGCATACAAATAAATTGAACTAAATATAGCCCACAGCTGTGTTTCAAAATTCATGAATGTTCAGTTAATTGGGTTAGGAATAAATACTGTAAATACAAATATGTAAATGTATAAATATACACAACTTTATATATATATATATATATATATATATATATATATATATAAATATATATATACAAAACTTTATATATAGAGAGAGAGATAGATAGATAGATGAATAATATATACATATACACTTACACATACACACACACACACATATATATATATATATATATATATATATATATATATATATATATATATATATACTAAGCTACCCATTGACCTATCGAATCAAGGTTAATGAGAAAACCTGACATTGATCCGTACTATCTCCAATGGTGTTAAGTTGCTGGTTGCCCTGTACTCATTGATAACATCAGAAAGGCTTTGAGAGAAAAACAAAATAATTAACATTTAATAGTTTTTTTTCCTTAAAAAAAGGGCGCGCTTTTTCTACAATTCTAAAAAAATAAATAAATAAAGGAAAATCTAACAAAACAAGAAAAGAAACAAACAATACATCTGGATTTTGGCTTAGTGAAGGGACGTATATTCATGACTTATATTTAAGAGATATATACATATATGTGTATATATATATACGTATATACATACATACATATATATGGGTAATATTTACATACTTAAGAAATATATATATATATATATATAACTTATACCTAAATTGATATATATATATTTATATATATATATATATATATATATATATATATATATATATATATATATATATATGTATTGTGTATTAAAGATGCTCGATCGTAAGTTTTGCGAGAGCGAATATAAATTATTTATTAAATAAATATACAGTTTTTGTAGATGAACGAGGGTTACATTGTAACAAACAAGCATTTTTCTTGTTTAGAAAAGACATTTGGTTACCGCTTTAAATTACATCTTGTATATATATATATATATATATATATATATATATATATATATATATATATATATATATATATATTTCCACAATCAGACAATAACACAACCCACAAAAACCATTTAAGCCACAGCCCGGAAGTTCGGATATTTTTACTGAGTAGCTTAAAAGAGGGCGAAACTCGAGTCTAGGACTTACAGTCTGTGACTTTCATTGTTTCTGTAAGCTGCAGCGTAGTCGTATTGTTGAAATAATTATATATATCATCTCAAATTAAAATTACCCCCCCCCCCCAATAAGAATGTGTGTAAAATGAGAAATGTAAAAACTAAAACTCATCGAAGCACTGAAATAAAGAAGTTATTAAACCATGTAAAATTATAGTTTTGGTCTATGAAATGCAAATATAAGATATATGTGCTCTGAATTCTTTTAATACAGCTGCATTGAGCTTACAATTGGATACATTTCAGACACTATAAGGACTATATTTTTTTAAAGGAGATATTCTTTGTAAAAATACGCACACATTCATACATATATATATATATACATATATATATATATATATATATATATATATATATATATATATATATATATATATATATATATATATATATAATAATAATCCAGGTAAAACATCCACAGAGTAGTAATGCAAATAATTTCAACCGGGTTTATAAAAAGTGCTCAATATCAAATAGATCTTTTATATATGATTATTTTTATTTACACAGACATGTACAAAATCTGCGACACTGAATCCGATATTCTAAGTCTGCCTGATGATATCTCAATTTATAATAGCTGTTGATCGATAACATCGACATGCTAGTGTCGCAGATTTTGTACATGTCTGTGTAAATAAAAATAATCATATATATTATATATATATAATATTTTTTTAAGAATCATTTAAAGTGTAATACAAAATAAAATATTACATGCATTTTAATTGTTAGAAGAGATATAAATAATGTGCTAATTTTATTCATCTCAAATTACTTGCATTTTTGAAAATTCAGGGATTAAGGAAATAAGAAACGTTTATTTTTTCTTTAAACTACTGGAGGAGACAATAAATATTTGTCTTTTTTTAATTATTATTCTGATCACTCGTTTCATTTTATTATTGCTCTATCTTGTATATTGACCATTGGCTTTTCATGAGAGGATTATTTTAAAGATAAAATATTATATTTACCATCTCTCCATTTAAATACACACACACACACATACACACACACACACACACACACACACATATATATATATATATATATATATATATATATATATATATTGTGTGTGTGTATTGAGGAAGAATTTTCTCATTTATGTAAAGATTGTTAAAAATATCAGAATTCGTCTGTTTAATTTTACCCTTTATATTTTGTCAATTTTTCGTATGGTCTTTTTGTATTAAAATCAAAGAAAATGAATAAATGTTCCATAGGTATCACTACTGTTTTAGATTCTTCGTCGAATCATCTTCAGGTGTCAAACGCAAATGAACAAAAAGCTGGAGAAAGAAGAAAATTTTTAAAAAGACGGCGGAGAAACGTGCGGAGAACTATTTCGCATTGTTCCAGGAAAGATGTTGACGATTTAAACTCAGCGACGCCGGAGTAGCATCACGTTAAGCATTTAAAAATGGTACCACTAGTTTCATACATGATGTTATTATTTGTATATTGTTGTGATTTTATGTAGATAGCTTCCAGTATTTTAAATTAAAAAAAGATCGTTTTATAATGTATTATGTTAGTGTTATTTACTCGAATTTCTCTTAAATAAGAGGGAGGGCAGTTATGTTATTTTAGATGTTGGTAAATTGAGCTAGAGCTTACAAGATGCATGGTGAGGCGGCGAGATAGGGTAGTGATTGTAAAATCGATCTATCCATTAGCGTTCTCTGCGCGTTTCTCTACCGTTTTTTAAAAACTTATCTTGTTTCCCTAGCTTTTTTGTTACTTTGCTTTTGACACCTGTGATTCATTCGACAAAGAATCAAAAATGTTCGTGATACCTATGGGGCATTTATCATTTTTTGATCTTAATACAAAAGAAACATCAGAAAAATTGAAAAAATAAAAAAATATACAGTTAAACAGACAAATTCTGTTATTTTTAACAATGTTTGCATATATATATATATATATATATATATAGTGTAATGTTGTGGGGGTTTACTATAGAGAAAATGGCCAGAGTTATGAATTACGTATATATATATATATATATATATATATATATATATATATATATATATATATTATACCAAATTACACTGTACATTTGTTTGATCGTCTATTGATACTTGCGATTTCATGAAAACACTGGAGTCAATGCTATAACGAAAAACCAAGCACATTTTCATATATATCTGTAATATACATGGATATGTATTAATTCGTCATAGCATCGACTGAAGAACGGTCACATGTGGTATCTTTAGCTCCACGGGCCGAATTTTTAGGGTTTCCATGAAAATCAGGTATTGATAGACGGTCAAACTAATGTATTGTGTTATTTAAAATATTAATGCCTTAAGTGTAGGCGGTTGGTCATGTCTTGGATTTAGTGATGACGGATTTTTTAAAACATCAGAGATAGATAGAAAATTGTGTATTATGTAACGATATTTTTACTCTGCATTCACAAGTATTTGAACGATGAAAACCATTTGTTATTAAGAAATTAAACTTTTGTATTAGAAAAAGATGTTTTGAAGCCAGTAAGTGATCCTCACAAAAAGGAATCTTTTACTGAAATCGACTTGTTCAAGCGACTATATATATATATATATATATATATATATATATATATATATATATATATATATATATATATATATATATATATATATATATATATGGGGGCACGGATTATATAGTTGATACAGTGTATAAAATTAGTTTGACAGAGTTCAAACCATTCATTTACCATTCGGAATAGTTATGAACACCCCTGCTAAATGAATGCACCTCAGCATGTATTGTGTTTTGACATTAAATAACCGAAAAAGGGTCAATATGCCATAAAAATGAAACAGTTAACTCCATACAACTGAGGACTTAATACAAAAATAGATAAGGGGTGCTTCTGGCGACCGGAAAAAATAACCCTTACTTCCCAAAGATTGAGTATGCCGGGGAAGATATCCTCCTAGGATCGAACAAAACTCTGCCATATTAAGACAAAAGTGTCGGGAACCCTAGCAAACCAGACCCTAGAATCATTTATTTATATGCTTTCACGGCAGCAAGATGTGAAACAAGGTATTTAATGTGAGGGAAAAGGCTCCACCCTTTCAGAGTACAAAATAGCTGTGAACGGACCTGTCGACATTTTCTTGAAACGACTGGAAACAAACCAAGTCTACTCCCGAAGGAAGAAGTAATACTTAGGAGGATAGCCTCCTGGGTTTGAAAAGAACATTACCTCGTTCCGATAAAAAAAAAGTGTTTGTTAAGAGATAAGATAGTCCTTAGGTTGCAAGAATGATGCTGGTATGTAAGAAAGACTCTTTTTGAAAAGAATAGATCCTAGATTAATTTCTCTTTACACTGCGTGTTAATTTAATTAGCAGTTTAATCTGAAACTAACCAGAAATAAAATGTAAATGGATAGGAATGCTATTTAACCTGCAACTGACGAGAGAGCGACAGAGAGCGATATATATAGAGAGAGAGCAGAGAGAGAAAGAGCAGAAAGTGTTAAAGGAAGCAGGTAGTGTAGATTAAGTTAGCTTAGTCGTCAACATATCTAACGTATATGGAGGGTTTAGAAATACTATTAAAGGTTATAGTTTCCAGATTGGACATGTAGAATTCAGAGAACAAAGCCTCCAGACTAGAACAAATATTTCTTGCCGCCTACATGTCAACTCACCCCCCTCACATCTCCATCTACCAACATCTAATCGCACACGACATTTCCCGAAAAGACTTCCGAAATATGTTAACAAGAAGCACTGCCCTTCTCGCTGTCTCAAATTGTAACCTCTGCCTCCCCATCCTCGAAGCGTACTCATTCGAACACGAAAACCCATCATCAACCAAGCTCGATACGAGGGGTAAGAGGGTATATTAAAATGTTTATAAAACGTTCTTAAACAACTTTTGTAATAAATTCACCAGTTTTAATTTTGTAACCTCACTACGTGCCTTGCGACGACTCATGAGAGTCGAAAACGTTTGAATATATAGCGAGTTATTATTCACACACTAGAGCACAACATTAGATCGTTGGGTAGCCATCTCGAAAAATTTAATCAAAAAGGGAAGAAACAGGAACTCTCACTTCTGCTTAATCAAACACCTATCAAAGAAAAAATGCTGCTAATATATATATATATATGTGTGTGTGTGTGTGTGTGTGTGTGTGTGTGTGTGTGGGTGGGTGGGTGGGTGGGTGGGTGTGTGTGTGTAATAGAGTATGATAATTGTTGTGGTGGCAACCACTCATTTGCATATACGAATAATGTTACACTATAAATGGCAAGCCTAGATTGACCTTAGAGTGTGTTATCTAAATGCCACCGGAAGTGACGCCGAAGAGCGTACATGTCCTCCCACCAAGACTCTCTGACTTGACACCCTTCATTTGTACATACTGTAAATATACCTTTTCTTTAATACACTTATTATTGCATTCTCCGTGTTGTTTGCGTCTTCATTGTATTCCTCACTAATTGTGGTTCAACCTTGCAACCACAACAATAATATAAATTAAATTTATATAAATCAGATAGACTCTCTCCATGTGATGAATCTCCAATTTTCTTTATTTACACTCTTGTTCTGGGGATTCTGACGAGAAGAATGTATCACTTGGGATGAATGGCGTGAAAACTCAAAATCAGAATTAATAATAAGAGAAAGTATAAAATATATGATGGAAAATCGGGCCTTATTTTCAAGTTTAAAGTTATCGCCTCTGGTATATTTGCTATAAAAGAAAAACACAAAAGAACAAAGAATGGAGAGAAAGTAATGGGGAAGAAAATAAGAAATATGGAGAGAAAGAAAGAATGAATGAATGTATAAAAGGATGAATGAAAAAAAGAAAGAGGGGGGGGAAGAAATAATGAAAGAAAGAAACGGTGACAAAACAAAGGACGAAAGAATAAAAAAGAAAGAAAGAAAGGGGTAAGAAAGAATGATTTATAAAAAGGTAAAAAAAAGACAGAAAAGAAGCCAACAAGAGAAAAAGAGAGGAAGAAAAAATGAAACGAAGATAGATGGATAGATATGAAGAAAGAAAAGGGAAACAATGAATGAAAGAAAGAAAAAGAAAAATATAATGAAGAGGGGCGTAAGAAAGAGAATGAGAAAGAAAGGAAGAAAGAAAGAAAGAAAGAAAGAAAGAAAGAGGGGGAAGAAGAAAGAAATGGCGAAAAGGTCTGAAGCAAAGAAATAAAGTAAAGGGAGGAATGTATGAAGAAATGAGCGTGTATCAATTGAACATTATTGCCAAAATAAAGCGAAAGACGAGAGAACGAAAAAGTGTGTGTTTTTTTTTCTTTCTTGGTTTCTGAACCAGAAGGGACGCAGTTTCTTCTTCGACAAATAAGAAAGGAAAGATTGTTTTGAAAACTGCAAACTTGATAGAACAGACAAAATGCAGCGAACAGTAAATTTGAGAAGATCGGCTGAATATACTGTTTACAAATTCGAGATTATTTTTTACACTCCAGACTAAATTGATATCGAAAAAGAAAACAAGAACGCATCGCCATTCAATCTACACGTTCAACGATCAAAATGATGTTCCAAACTTACACATGGACGGACTGTCAGACTGACAGAGCCTCTTAGAGAGATTCGTGGATGTATCTAAAAATACTACGAGAAAAAATGTGACCCATTCAGCTCAAGTTATATTGTTTGAATCAGCAATAGTAAGTTTGCAAAACCAGTTAAATATAAAAATAAAAAGGCAAAACCAGAAATGAGTCTTTTTCGGTTCGCTTCCCTTCCCCTTCCCCCTTCTCCCTCCCTCTCTCTCTCTCTCTTTCTCTCTCTCTCTCTCTCTTTCTTTCTCTTTCTCTCTCTTTCTCTTCATCAGCAAGTTATTGGTTAAATAGTATTAATATTTGTGGTGGTATTCCCTATTGTTTATAAGAGAAAGAGAAAGAATAAGGCGGGAATGAGATAATAAAATAAGAGCGTGAGGTCAGACCACATACAGTGAGTGGGGGTGAGAGTAATATACAGAACCTTAGTAACAGACTGGTGACTTGGTGAGTACATAGCAAATTACGACTAGTTGAAACAATTAAAATGGAGTTTTAAAGCATAACTCAATTTCCAAAACCAAAGAATATTCAAGATGGATGTTGTGTGATTAAAATATATAGGTAAAGCCTGAGGGAAGCAAACGTTAATATGTGGCCCCCTGGTACTTGTTAACAGGAATAGGATTTTCTCAATGGCGAAGGACATGGAGATTTGAGAAGAAAATATTAGGGTCACCAGCTAGCAAGTGCTAACTTAACATGAAGGGAGTTTTGTGAATAAAAAAATCTAACAAAACATTATCAATCAAGAAACAATTTATAAAACCACAAGTGTGTGTTCGCTCGGGGTCGCTGATGAGCTCTGGTTATTTCTTCGTTCTTATAGGGGTCATGCAGTTCGCGTCGATTTATTACTTTGGCATCGACCTGTTAGATTTGACTTAGTCAAAAACGTTTCTGTTACGAAACCTTGCTTTTAGTGAGTAAAAAGGAAAGTGTATCTCAACGAAGAAGAGAACGAAAGAGCGTAACAATTCAAGCCATTTGATTTTTGGCGTTCGTTCGGATCGCGTCTCGGTTCACCACAAATAAAATCAACTTTAGTACAATAATAAATGTTTAACTAGAGCATGAAACCCCGACGAAATGCTCTATTTATATCAAATTAACTATGTGCATGTATTTATATATTTGTATGTACATGAATCACTCCTAAACTAATTAACTGTGCCTCATGAATTTGGGAAAAGAGTTGCTATGCCTAAAATGTCGTAATGTGGGCTATATTTAGTTTAATTTAGTTTTATCAAAAAGCGGGGTAAAAAGGAGTAAAAGTGTTTCTGTGAAAATTCAGATACCACCGAATTTTGTGAAATTTTAACAATAAGTATTAGACATAAATTAATAAATATTCCTCAATTTTAAGTTTTTGGGGAATATTTAAAAGGGATTTTGGGGAGCATTATATGGGGCAACTACTTTTTGAAAATATAAATATTTCAGATTTGCATTAAATTTGATTCGTAGTAATTAGAAGTAATTGTTTAATTGGTAAATTATGCAACATTTCCTTAAATTCAATTTCTTCTTAAGACACCTTCAGTTTAAGATTTACATTTTAGACATTTTCTAGAATCAAAATCATGTAATGAATTCTGATCAAAATTGGAATAAGGATTCTAGACATGAAGTTTAGTATCATTATATCTTGATTTTGATCGTCGTAACGAACCTAAAGTGCGGCAAAACTGTTTTGTTCGAGGAATACATTTTACCCGTCCTGGAGCGGGTATTCTTCTAGTGCTATATAAACTTAACCATGACAGACGTAAGGAAATGGAAATGACAGACTTCGGTGTGACAGACAGACCAGCTGATAGAACGACGGACAGGGGCTTCTTAGAGAAACAAAAGTAGACTATCAACTATCGACGCAAAGAATAAAGATTTGGGTAAAAATAAAAATAAGATTTTCTTTCTTTTTTTTTTTTTCGAGGGTGGGTGGCACCGCGAACTGTAAAAGAGAACACAACAAAGAAAAGAAGAAAAAGAACCCCCAAAATATGCCATAGTTAGAAGAACCCTACCCGCCCGCCCCCCCCCCCTCCAGCCCCGTATATTTTTCTTCTTTTTTATTTCACAGGAAAGAGAGAGGGAGTGCTGGAAGAAAAACAGCTGAGCCGGTGCCAAAAAACCGAACAGCAGTGTTTTCGCTTAGAAAAATTCTATCCGTCAACAGTCAGACTAACTCTGAGACTTAATGAGGGACTGGCGCCAGCAGTGTTTTATTCCTTAATCGTTACATATGCGTGTGAGTGTTTATATTGCGTAGACACGACGCCGGCGCCGCCGACGACGACGACCACGCCGTCACCACGCGGGCCCCTTACCGCCGCCGTCTTTCTAAACAGGGGCCCTTTCTGCTTTTTTGCTTCCTTCGATTCGTACGTTCGTAGAACCATAAACACACACACAGATATATATATATATATATATATATATATATATATATATAAAAATATATATATAAAAATATATATATATATATATATATATATATATATATATATATATATATAAATATTAATTAGTTTTACCTACCACGCCAGCTTTTACAGCTTTAGCTATCATCAGTGTAGGAGATGATAATTTAAGGCGGCCGCAAGATTCGAACCCAGTTACAGAATCGGAAGCAAGCGTTCTAACCACACGGCCACCAGAAAGAAACTATATATATATATATATTATGCTGACTGAAGGTCTGAGGTTTGAACCCCCGATATCGATGAGTTGGCTGGATAGAGCCACACTGATGAGTCTACAAATGACAATGTCGGTTATTGTTACTTTATATATATATATATATATATATATATATATATATATATATATATATATGATGAAAATATATTTATGCCAATTAAGCTAAAAGCTGTTTGAAAAGTTTTGAAACAGTACTATTTAAAGTGACTGATGATAGCCAGTGATTTCGCCAACTTGAAACCGACGGTATCATGTTGAATTGGCATGATCTTCTCTAACACTAACAAATATTATTCTCAAATTTTCAATTTTTTAAGACTTTTAAATAAGTTTTAATAATTGAGAACACTTTCTTTCTTCCAATCTAATCAATTTACTATATATATATATATATATATATATATATATATATATATATATATATAACTGTCTTGTTTTTAAATCTCCGAAACAGTTACATGGTAAACAGCTGATGATCCCCGTGTTAATATTAGACGCTTAAGGTCTCCTGTTTTTGTTTCACTCTTAGATAATTAACCCCCCCCCCTTTTTTTTTATTTACTTATATTTTTTCATCTATTAATTTTCCAACGAATGTTAAGTCTGCAATATCTTGGATTTAGTTAGTTTGTCTGGGAATTTAAACTGCATTTTACTTTTCTTTTTTTTTTGTTTAATGACTCAAAGCTTCTTTAGACTATATATATATATATATATATATATATATATATATATATATATATATATATAAAATTTATTTCTCGCTTTAGTATTATAGGCCTCTCCGTCCTTGGTAATTATGGCTACCTCGCCATTATTATTAAAATCAATTTTTAAATTTTGTACCTGTAAAAACTTATTCAGATATATATATATGGGAAAAGAAGGATGAAGGTAATCCGACGTGATGGGAAAATGAAAAAGGAAAACCAAAAAATGGATGTTTTTTATGTGTACATCAACGTCACGTCTTTATTTATAAGACTTCATCAGGATGATAATATAGAGAAAAATGTCATGCAAGTACAAATACATGTAGGGTTGACATATTGGGAGGAAAGAAAATAAAATAAAATAATGGCCACTACTGGGTGGACGTCGGTACTTGGTGGAGAATTTTTTTTTTATTCTCCACCATGTACGGACGTCCACCCAGTAGTGGCCATTATTTTATTTTATTTATTTTTTTCCTCCCAATATGTCAACCCTACATGTATTTGTACTTGCATGGCATTTTTCTCTATATTATCATCCTGATGAAGTCTTATAAATAAAGACGAAACGTTGATGTACACATAAAAAACATCCATTTTTGGGTTTTCCTTTTTCATTGTCCCATATATATATATATATATATATATATATATATATATATATATATATATATATATATATATATACAGAGAAAGAGCTAGAGAGGGGGAGTGAGAGGGGGTGAATAGAGAGAAGATGTGTATTTCTACTTCATGTATAATACGTCTAACTAAGGAGTCACCTTTTACTCATACGTGTGCGTATGCGTATGTGTGTGTGTGTACTTATCAGTGTGTGTATAAGTTAACATTCGTGTGATTTTATTCAGTTGTGGAAATCTCACTATCCTCAGATCGTGATGCGTAAACGAATATACATGTTTATGACTATACTTATCTGTAATATACCAACTGAATATATGTTTGTACATATATGCGCAAAACCATCACACACACATACACACACGCATATATATATATATATATATATATATATATATATATATATATATATATATATATATATATATATATATATATATATATATATATACATAACCATACTAACATACGTAATTTCAGTACTGATATAAATATTAAAACCATATGTTAATTGTAACATTTCATTTTGATGATGTGAGTACAAATACAGACACATAATTATATTTATTTAAATGTCTAGCTGGTTTGTATTAATTTTTCGTTCCCAATGCTGTCTGCATCGAAAATTGTGGCATCCCAGTGACAAGATTTTTTGTTGCAATTATACTGATTTGGGACAAATGGTTTCATGTTTTTTTTTAGAACACAAACACAAGATAAATAAATTGCTATCTCAGCCAATATTCGATGTCAGATCGCCGCTTGGGTTGGCGCCCCCTGTGTCTTACAGCGTGGTAATCGTTAATCCATACACTCACACTCCTTCCAACTCCTCTTTCACCACTCCTCCCTCTTTCTCTCTCTCTCTCTCTCTTTCTCTCGTCCCCTCTCTCTTTACCCCCTCTCTATCTCTCTCGTTCCCTCTCTCTTTCCCCCCCTCTCTCTCTCTCTTTCCCCCTCTCTCTCTCTCTCTTTCTATATATATATATATATATATATATATGTGTGTGTGTGTGTGTGTGTGTGTGTTGATGAGATAGCATGGATCGAAAAATAAAATAAATGAATAACTAATCATGAAATATATTATGTAAAAAACCTAAAATTATTTTTTAATGCACCCTCTTCTATGTCTGTTTCTCTCTATATATATCTATCTATCTATCTCTCAGTCATGTTACTTTTTAGCGACATCTCTCTACCCTGACTTCTTTTATTTCTACTGGTGATACCAGATCAGGCTGCCCTGTGGCTCCCTGAGACGAAATTCACCTACATTGACGTTTTTTTTTTTTGTTGTTTTTTTTGTTTGTAAAACTTAATTATGTTCTACAAAACCAAAAACAAAAACAACAGCCCCTCTCCCTTTCTCTCTCCCCTTTTTTATTTTTATTTTTCCTACCCTACTCCCGGTCCTGGATATGACCTTAAACTACATCCGATGGTGAGATCCGGCTTACGGACTTTGGGGAATGTGGAGCCTCCTCTTAATTACCATTGCTCCCAGGTCCACCCTGACCCGGAGTGGTAGTACCTGTTAGGGTCCCAACTATGGGTTAAATAGAAACAGATATTAAAAGGGGAAGGAAACAAAAAAGAGAAGAAAACAAGACCAGATTCGGCATTAAATAACCCAAAAAGGGTTGATATGCCGTAAAACAAAACTACCAAACCTTTTATTTCTAATTCATTGCGCAAACCTTTTCACCTGCTTAAATATAATAAAAAGAAAAAATAAATTAAGAAAAAGAATCGGTAATCAGCAGCTGACTGTTTTATTTTCATGTACTAACGAGTAACTGCTGATCAAGGCCCAATGGCCACTCGGGGCCCGGGGTTAATGAGTGTCAAAAAGACGCTAAGACAACGACTTGATGATTGGTAACAATGGTTTAAACTGGACATAACCTGATTATCATAGAAGACGGCTCAACAAGAGTTTGTTATCATTAGACTGGAAAACGACCATGTTGTAGTCAGTTGGGAAGTAACTCCGCGGTATTGTGTTACACAGACGAGTAGTTCTTAGAAAGTAACTTTGCCCATGGAAGTTGCGTTTAGATTTAGGTACACAGAGGAAGAAAGGGGCATTATTTGCAGTGGTTGTAGTAGACGTGTTTTTGCTGTGAATGTTTTACTATGGAGAACTAGTAATTGGGGCTAATTCGAGCAATACGATGAAAATAACGATAGAGTAGAGAAAGACTATCAACCTTTCTTTCTGTGAGAAACAGGCTGTACGGGGAAGGGAAGACGACATTTCCCACTAGATTGCGAAGTCGCTTTTGCCCTCTATCAAAGCAGGAAATGGTGCTCTGAGCGGCACTTCCCTAAATGTGGCAATGGTGCTCCATCTTATGACGTATTTGAATCTTATACAGGTAACGGATTTCGTCAGGAGTGAGATCATTTCTGGAAAGTAGAATGATCCAACCATTTTTCCAACTACCTTAGCAACGGATTTGATGTAAATTTTACATTTCAGGTATGGAGTGAAGGTCGGTCCTTGAAGCTTGTCAAAGCATGATGGCTTCTTCAAAGAGAGAGAGAGAGAGAGAGAGAGAGACGTTCATTTCAATTATTTTTAACTTAGTTCACCCCAAACAAGGCAAGTTGCCACTGTAGACGTAAAGGGCTACTGGGAATTAGGGTGAAAGATATGGGGGGGTCGTCCTAAATTGAGAGCTGTGCAACGAGATGCTTGTACACATTAGTTATGAATTGTTTCATGTTAGTACAGTCGGGGAAACAGGGAGCAGGGATGGTGTTCCAAAGGCCGGCAGCTTGAGGAAAGAAGCTATTGGGTGAAGGCTCTCTGGCACCTGGGGATCTCCACAGCGAATGTAGGGGATTTCGCTGATAGTCGGGTTGGTCGAGTGTATTTACGTCGGGGTAATGAGGGCCACTAAAGCAGCAACTTCAGCGGGGCATATTCCATTGAAGTACTTGTAAAACAAGCACAAGGATGCAACATTGCGAGGATGGGACATGGGCTAGAGCTTGGTGGATAGTTGTGGGATCTACTAGATTAGAGACTCTTTATTCTACCTTGTCTAAGTGGTAGAGACGAGTGGATAGTGCACCAGCCCAGATGTGGCAACAATACTCCATGCATGGGCGGATGGTGGCTGTGTAAGGATATAGGATAATATCAGGTGTGGGAACTTGTCTAGCTTGGTAGAAGGAGCCCACTTTTATTGCAGCAGCCTTGACAATGTCTTCTATGTATGTGTTCCAGTTCATGTCACCTGTGAATGTTAGGCTGACGAGTTTGAACGTTTGACTCTCAGGTAGGGTGTTATTTGTCATGGCAATCGGTGGTTGAAGAGGCGTCTTGTAAGTGTCAAAAGAAACAGCATTAAATGTTACCATCCATTTATGACCTCATTCCACTACAAACCGAAGGCAATTTTCTAAGGATCTAGCCATTGCCTCAAATAGGTGCGCGTCTCTTTTACCCACATGACGAGAGTCGAGCGTGGTGTCGTCAGCAAATATATCCATCTCAGACACAATGTCATCAGAGAGATCGTTTATGAAAATCAGGAACAATGAGGGCAAAGTGAAAATCTGAGCATTGGTGGTGAAAGAAGAGAAGCTTAGTTTTAGACATATTTAAAACAACCATCCACATTTCCGCCATTGTACGACATGCTTTAGGTTGGAAGAAAGAGAATCAGCAAGATCCTGATTATCAATGTTCTCAAAATTGTTGCTATAGATCGTTATGCCATCTGCATAAATGTCAACGAATGTTCTTAAGATGTTATTTAAGAAAATCATTGATAAAGATCAGGAAGAGTGTTGGGCCCAGAATTGATTCCTGCGGCATGCCGGCGTTGATACTCTGTGCTTCAGAATTTTGCCAATCAACGACTACTTTTCAAAATCTATCAGAGAGAAGGACGTGATGTTTGACAATACATTTCCAGATATTCCATAGCTAGCTAGCTTGTGAAGCAAACCTTTGTGTCAAACTCTATCAAAGTACTTTAATACGTAAAGAGTTATTGCTCTAGAAACGAAGCCTCTGTCTATAGATTAACTTATCCTGTACAACATTACAGTCAGTACATCAGTTATTGATCTTGCATGACGAAATCCATATTGCTTGTAACCTAGTGGGTTGTCTTTGCTTAGGTGGTTGACAACTTCTTGATGTATTACAGATTCAAGCAACTTACTCATGACGCACAAAGACTGATTGGTCTATACTGAGGCGCAGAAGAACGATCTCCGGTGTTTTTAAATACTGGACAATGTCAGTGTTGTTTTTCGAACATTTATCAGTAAGAATGTAAAACGTAATTTCTTCTGGGCCGCACATGCTCTATATTGGCTCATAAGGATCCAAAGTGAATAAACAGTAGAGTGTTTCATTTTTACATAAACCGCTCGAGGATTGAATGAGGTCATGTGTATCCTTCTACCTGCATGCCATTATATCCCATTACCTTTTGTTGTTTTTTATTTTACATTTTATAATTTGCAATTACAAAGACTTGAACCCTTTCATGCATGATTTTTTACGGAAATTCTATGTACCTGTTCTAACTCGTTCTTGGGCTACGTTTAGTTGACTTCCGAAAAGGCGCGTAACGATCAATAATGGAGATAAAACGTATTCATCGATCTTCCTGACTCTCACAAAAGAAATATAATTGGTCAAATAAAATAATTTATGATAATTTATGACAACTTTTTTATTTGTTGTTTCGGTGCAACAATATGTATGAAAGGGTTAAGCTCATTAAGCGTTTCCTAGAAATAAATAAGGTTCCACTGTAATATATGCTCGATATTCTGAACCACATATTAACATTTAAATTTGCATTTTTTTTTATTTCTATAATTTTATGAGATATAAATCAAATAAAAAATAA
>OY744517.1:180882040-181027040 GCA_963556195.1 Sepiola atlantica
TTAATGTTTTACCCAATGCTATAACAGTAAAAGAGAATGTAATAGAATTTTCTGGATTTAAACTAGACCTAGCCGATTCCACGTCAGTATCCATTTCGCCACTCGTGCCTTCCTATTAAAAAACGACAAAGATGCATGTGTTGATATGAATGTTGCCTGAAGCTTGCCTCAGTAGTTTATGTTTTACCCATGGAGTAGGCTACAAAAAAGACATTTTGATTCTTCTTAACGTGTGCCAAAGACTGGCGCCACTTTGAAGGTAATTTGATGTCTGAAGAAAGATCATATCGGGCAAATCACGAATTTTGAGAAAGCTTCTTTGTTTCATTTGGTTTAGTCTGTTTACTTTTTTTAAGTTAGGATTCTTGACCAAAGTTAAAATGAAAGAAACTATTGTCAGCTTATGAGAACATCAAACGTCTCTCTCTCTCTCTCTCGTTATTTATATATATATGTATATATATATATATATATATATATATATATATATATACACACTTATAAAGTAGTAATATATGCACAGAGAGAAGAGGAATGGCGGTACACGATTATTGTCAAGGCAATTACATCCTCCTCACTATTATAGACTTTTACTATCAGAGAATATAGTTGGTGTTCATATTTTACCGTCTTTATTTCAACAATGCTCAATATATGAGTTAAACTTAGTAGTTGGTTGTATTAGATATGTTGTTGAAGACTACACAGAGATATATTTATACACACACACACACACACATATATCTAGCCGCACTGATGAGCTGTGAAACAGCGAAAGAGTCTGTATGTGGATGACTATATGAAGCTCCCCCCGGGTAGAGCTTATTTGTAAGGGTATCGCCAACTGCCATTAGCTTTAAGGCATAGCTCATTAGGTAAAACTAATTCGAGCTCCCGGCATTTGCAATGTTTACATTGAGATACTTCTTACATTCAGTCAGTGTCGTATGATGGCGTAGCAGCGCCGACTGTCAGCGTTTCGATCCCGGCTTGAGGCACTAACTGGTCTAGCCGCACCGATGAGCTGTGAAACAGCGAAACAGTCTGTATGTGGATAACTATATATATATATATATATATATATATATATATATATATATATATACGTTCGAGCCCGTGCGATCATCTGTTACCGCCACTCCTGCACTGATGAGAGTAAACAACTCGAAACGATATTGTCTGTAGGTAAAAACACTTTAATATTTTATAAATATTTATAAATAAAAGCCCCTTTAAAGATGTAATGTAAATGGTTATTTCTTCGTCGAACACTGTAGATAACAAGACACTTCCCCCGCCTCCCGAGTAAGTGTTCCTTAATTTCAAATACTGTATGTGTCGACTTTACGTGGCTGTTTGATCCTGAGCGTTTGTCTTGTGATTCTAGACTGAATGTACGAACAGCGTTCGAGCCCATGCAACCGCCTGCAACCGCCAGTCACTCTTGCACTGATGAGATTTAAAAAACCAAAACGATATCGTATGTAGGTAAAAACATTGTAATATTTAATAGATATATATATATATATATATATATATATATATATATATATAATGTTGCGACAATTAACTGGAATCGGGTATCGGAATGAGCAAAATGTTACCTTTATTTCCGATTCCAAAAACGATTTAATTATTTTATTTTGTTTAAAACTACATTTTTCCATTGTTGGTACTAATGATAAAATGATAAATATTTAAAATTAGATTTTAAACTACCAGTAAAACAAAAATCTATAGATCATAATAACGAATTTCGGTGAAAATGGCACGTTGGATAAATAGGAAAACATGGCAGGAATCAAAAATATAGATTATAATCTCACAAGGATACAATACATAAAGGGAAACATTAAGAAGTTTGTCATATAAAAATTATATTTACATTTAAACGTAGATAAAGACCCTCAGCTATATCCATATCAAAATGAAACGATATTTTACTTTTTTAAGGTGATTACTTGTGAATACCTTAAAAATCTGCGGGAAGAAAACCCAATTATTTTAGAATTTAGAATAAAGGATCAGGTTCGCCTATAAATTTAACGTAAAATGATCACCCATTTTCGAACGAGTTTCTTACCAAATAGCATTTTAAGGGCATATAAACAGATTTATTTTATTAAGGCATACAAATATTGCGTAATTTTTGCTGATTGGGAGGATTAAAAAACTATCCTCATTTAACTCTACTACTAACCCTAAGTCCTTGTGACATCAGCCCTCTTCGAAAAGAAAACTCTCTTAACCTTACTATTTACATTAATTCCGAGCAGCAACAGAATCACCGCCAAATAAATAAAGGAAAAAACATAGTTACATCTAGGATTTAACATAACAACAAAACAGAAACTTTAATGTTTAGGGTTCAATATATATATATATATATATATATATATATATATGTGTGTGTGTGGGTGTGTGTGTGTGTGTGTATGTGAGGACGGGGGTTATCCTCTATTTAAAACTATAGGGGAGGGGACCTATCCCCTACAACTTAGACAACTCCATGTGTATTGCTTCAAAACAACAAAGTAAATACCTATTTTAAAATATTTATTTTACAATATGATTTGGGCTTAGCTCCTATTTACAACTATAGGTGAGGTAACGTATCCCCCTTCCAAAAATACACTCAGATAAATTAATTTTATTTGCTTGTAAACAACAGACTAAATACTTGTATTATTTGGATTATTAGGACTACTATTTGTATCTTCGATGTTATTCTTACGTGTCGAACGATATAACCTCTGATCTTCTTCATCTGCGTCTTGTCAGACTCAGGAATTTTATTTTGAACTCTGAAATCTGTACGGAATTTCGTACTGAACCGTTTATTTAATCAACAGGGGTGACTTTCTCTCGTAGCGTCAACCATGACAGCGTAGAAGTCTTAAATAATTATTCCATTAAAGCTCATTGTCAGCGCCTGAGATTAAGCATGCAATCCATTGAGCTGATTCTTGATAGATATAATAACGTCACTCACAGGCAATTCGTATGTCAAGAATTCCGCTCACTTTATGGAAAAAATCAATAATTCTCCCATTCATTCCAAACAGATCGTAGTATATCTGTTCACGAAAGTACCCATTGACGAGACTCTGACGGTGGTACGAGTTAAGTAAACTTCAAATACTTCACGAGGGGAACACACTTGTATCCCAATCTTCATCATGGGATCTTACATATATCGGGAGGAAGAAGGGCTGCTTATGGGATTACCATTGTCCCAAGTATGTGCTCATGTATACATGGGATAGTTCGATGGCATGACATTAGGATCAACATCACTACAGCCATCAATGTGGCTGCGATATGTGGATGATATGTTCATACTCTGGCCTTATCAGGAGGATTTTAAAGCATTGCTGGACCATGTAAACTCTATCCTTCCATCTATATAGTTAAACATGGAAAAAGAACATGATGAACAAAATATTCTTCCTAGATGTGTTGACGACTGTCACTAATCAGGGGTTCAGGTCATCCGTATATTGAAAGCCAGCTTTTACTGGACATTATCTCAATTTCAACTTCGAACATACATATAATATAAAGAAATGAATTTCCGTTGCCTACAACATCAAGCAAAGATAATATGTAGAAACACTAATATCAAGAGAAACTCTCCACCGAAAAAAACCATCCTGAAAGAATGACATCAGCTCCAAAGAATCTGGATCAAACATCAAATGTCATTACCCGGAAACTCGCCACATTCTGTCTACAATATATGAAAAGTTTGTCTGAAAAACATCCGAGAATATGTAATCCATATGACCTCAGCAGAGTATTTAGAAGAAACCAAACCCTCCGAAAACATCTCCTCCGAATCAAGCCTTCTACAGAAAAATCATGAATAAGAACTGTGTCTGTGCAATTCCATGTAAGTGTAGAAAAATATACAAAGGTGAGACATACTGCCAACTAAAAGTAAGGCTATATAAACATCGGAAAGCCGTAATATCTGGAGATGTTGAATAGTCGAGTATGGGTGACCACATATGGACGGAACAGGGAAATTATCTATCCTCATGGAAGAAGTAAAATGTTCAGAATCGGAGATTTTAAACAACAGAATAGCTAATTGCATCTGAATTTGGAAAATATTGAAAATATTTCTATCATTAGCATATATATATATATATATATATATATATATATATATATATATATATATATATATATATATGTATATGTATATATATATATATATATTAAATTAAAATGGAATAAGCGGAATACCTCGTCTTTTGTCATTTTTTGCATTTTTTGTTCGCTCTTGACAAAGTCCATATAACATTTGGGCGAAACGTTGAGCTTTTTGGGTCTTCCGCTTATTCCATTTTAATTTCATACCGTCGGATTATTTTATCCTTTCATCACTCTCTCTCTCTCTCTCTCTCTCTCTCTTTCTCTATCTCTCTCTCTCTCTCTCTCTCTATATATATATATATATATATATATATATATATATATATATATATATATATATATATATATATTACTGACTGGTCACCACTTATTAGGGCCGGGGGCACTCGAGTATAAAGGGTTAGAAGAATTGAATTGTTGGTTTGACCATGATCGTCGTCTTGAGCGCGGATTTAAAACTGGATGGAATGGGCAGAAGATTATTTAAGAGGATTTTATTTTCCAATTATATTGCTCGACAACTATTTGTTCACATTAAACTTGTAGACAGCCATGCTGTAGTCGACAGAAAAGCAGACTTGTGGTGTTTTGTTCCACAGATGTGATTTTCTCGAAAAATAAACATTGTTCTTGGAAGTTCCGCCTTGTTTTTGGTACAATAGAGAAAGGAAAGTTATTTGCTGTGGTTGTAGCCAGGCGAGTTCTTGCTTTGAATGTTTTACAAGGGGAGACCTGGAGTTTGAGCTCAGCTAAGAACCTATCATGAACATAACGATACAGTAAAGAAAGGCTAGCAACATCTCTTCTGCGTGAAAGGTTGTAGAGCCAAGGAAAGATCATCCTCCGTTTAAGACTAATCTGGCTCTTATACAGGTGGAGGATTGCATTAGGAGTCAGGTACTTTATTGGTCGGTAAATGATCCAACCATGTTTCCAGCAACCTTAGATTTGATGTAAGTCTCCCACTTCAGTTTTGGGTTGAAAGCCAGTCATCTGCACCTTATCAAAGAAGGTGTTTGTTTGTTTTTCGAAGAGAACTCTGTTCATTTCGTTCATTTCGTTGATGGTGAAAAAATAACGAGACACTTTTTCCACATGTCACTGCATGCTCCAAGTTTGAGGAGGGAGAGTCAGAAATATCTTGATCATCAATGCTCTTTGAGGGGTTGCCATGGATATTTGTGTCGTCTGCATAGATGTCAACAAATAGTCTCAGAATATGATTTGGAAGATCATATATAAAGATCAGGAAGAGGGTTGGACCCAGAATAAATCCTTGAGGCACGCCGGTATTGATGCTGTGTGCTTCGGACTTTAGTCCGTCGATAATTACTTTTATAGATCTATCAGAGAGAAAGGATGTGATGGTTTAGACGACATTAGAAGATATTCCATAGCTAACAATTTTTCGAGGCAAACCTTTGTGCTAAACCTTATCGAAGGCTGTTGATATATAAAGAGCTATTGTCATAGCCATCTACCCCCGTTGATATATTATCTGATCCTGTGCGATAATACACTGTATATCTTGAAGGACGAACACTATATTGCTTGTCACTAAGAAGATTGTTTTTTCTGAGATGGTTAACAACTACTTGATTTATTACAGATTCAAGCATATTACTCAATTTAAGCTGGCTTTGATATATATATATATATATATATATATATATATATATATATATATATATATATATATATGTGTGTGTGTGTGTGTGTGTGTGTGTGTATGTATTTATACATTTACATATGTGCAAAGTTCCCTTTCTTTGGTCGAAAATTGTACGGAGGCTGACTGTCCATTTAATGAATATATTTTTTTTTCCTTTCTTCTACGTATAGTTGTTTCAGTGGCTTTGAGAACAAAGATGTCTGATAAATAGCCATGGTAGCTTGTGTCTGAGGTACGGATGCTGCGACCGGTGGTGCAGTTAAACCTGACCACACTGATGATTTTTGTTTAAGATAAAACATATATGTATGTCCAACGTTTTAGAAACCTCGACTGCATTGTGGAGAAAAAATATCTTATTTATCCACGATATTAAGTTTCAAAAAAGATTTGATTTAATGTAAAAAGATATCGGCTATAAGCTAGAACCCTTCTTTTTCAATATCAGAGTTCTCTCCCCTATAGGAGCGAATATATATATAATTTCATTATTTATTTGTTGTATCCACAAACAAGTGTTTTGTCTTATTAAAGAAACTTATCAGTTTGGCTTTATATACCGGACGGGCAGACCTTGGAAGTCGAACATTGGAGATCAGTCACCACCGACTGTGACTGTCAAAGTCAAACCTCCAAGCTATATATATATATATATATATATATATATATATATATATATATATATATATATATATATATATATATATATATAAAGATTGAGAATTAACTTCCTGCACTGAAGATTGCGTTAGCATGAAACATCGATGTCTGTAGGTAATAAATAATTAATATTTATTTATAAAATATTATATATATATATATATATATATATATATATATATATATATATATATATATATATGTGTGTGTGTGTGTGTGTGTATGTGTGTATGTGTGTAAAAGTTAATTGTTCATACAAACAATTTTGGCTACACATTTGCAGACATCTTTCGGTCAGAGCAATGGATGGTCAAACCTCTTCAGGCCAACGTTTTTGTTTTTCGGTTGCATTTAGTAGAATAAGACAAAATTATTTTGTTGAAACGTAACACGTGATGAGCTCATAAAAAAGTCCATTCAAATCGCCTAATGTGGTAAATTGAAACCAAATTCAAATAGCCTAACATGTTAAAGTTTAAATATAAATAAGATTAGTATTTATTTATTTTCGGTTAGACATCTGACCTAAATTTACCGAGTCAAGGTTTGCATGGTGTAACATACACATACGAATGCTAATATCTGGTAAATTATAATACGCCATCTTATAGAGATGAGATGCACGTTTAAGTACGCAGACACTTAGACGGATACATACACAGGCGAGTTTTAATTACATACTAGACACCATCCTCAAGTGTTTTCGATCTTCTTGTACAAGAGTTTGTCAGGACAACATGACATGAGGAGACTTCACCCTACAAGTTAACCTTGACCAAATATTCAAAATAACATAGTATTCGAAGCCCAAATAAGATCATTTCGAATGGCTATACACTGGCTCATACGATGAATGGTGCCTCTTCTCCTAGTGATGTTAGCTCCAGTAAAAGCACGTAGCTGGATACTCCACTAGACAAAATCAATTATTGTCCTCGAACCCGATAAGACCAATAGATCACAAGAACAATATACTGTAACATATTTAACTGGTAAATTGGCGAGGAAAATGAATTTCCTTTACTTTGACAGTAAAAGAGAACTTTAATGAAACACTCGAATATCTATTATCTGTTATGATGCCGTACCTATGAGGAATATTTTGACTCTTCCATTCTCAATACATACTAAACGCATTCGTTTGTCGATCCAACCCCAGATGATCTTTAATTAAAAGAGAACTTGAATTAAACACTCGAATATCTATGTATCTCATATAGAGATCAAATGTTAGCCCCAGGAAGGGGCCCCCTTGATTTCTGAGAACTTCGACTGAAGTATAATGAAACAAAAAACACAGAATACACACACACCACATTGAACGACAGTCGAAGCAGGCGAAATAAAAAAAAATAAAAGCAGGAATAAAACTAAAATGAAATAGATTTTGTAAAATTAAAATTAAAATATTTTTAATATCCTTAAGTATTTTAATTAGTATTGTGCTTAAAACTAATATTGTTATTAGAGAATCTAAATATCTATAGTGTACCAAGTTATTTCATAATATAGGATATTTGAGGTACACTCTAAAATGTCTGCATTTAATTGACTTATTTATATATTTATGCTTAATTTTTGTGGGCATCAACTTCAATAATAAGGAAATATTTCATACCATAGTTTCTTGCAGAATAGTTATTCTTATTTATTTACTTATTTCACTATAGAAGACAAAATCATAGACTAGGGCAGGTAAGGGTTAGGGTAACCTAACCCTAACCATAACCATACAAAAGACAGGTGAAATAAAATAAAGAATTTAAATTGAATTAGTGTTAATTTCTGTAGTCGTAAATTGACTGTTTACTCTTTTTTCTTAATTATTCATAACTAGTATTAAACTTATATATAAAGTCATTAGTGCCTAATCAAACTGATTTTATTTCTATTTTTGCAGTTTATTTATGTGATATAAATTAATAGATCTTTATATAGTTGTTTAGCACCATTTAGTTTCAGATTATGAATTACATTTTTATTATTACAGTTATATGATTTCAGGGAAAATATACTCATGGGTCTTTATAGTCGTCATATCAGAACCATTTCTTATGTGCGAAGTTTGAAAGTATCTAATCTTTTTTATTTACCAAGTTACC
Organism: Sepiola atlantica; assembly: GCA_963556195.1. Classification (NCBI taxonomy): domain Eukaryota; kingdom Metazoa; phylum Mollusca; class Cephalopoda; order Sepiida; family Sepiolidae; genus Sepiola; species Sepiola atlantica. The sequence goes on from OY744517.1 coordinate 180,890,636, forward strand.
ATTATATTAAATGATAGATTACGATTTTTCTAAGCATAATCTACAATACCTGTCTAATGGTTTGTATGCTTTCGATTTTTAAGTATGGCCAATTTTATGTTAAATAAAATGTTCTTACTTATAAGTTCCCAAATATGCTTAAATAATTATGTAAAATTACAGAGTTTCATATTATTTAAAGTGTGCTTGTGTCTTTATAGTCTTGGTTTGATTAAGTTTTATAGCAAAGGTACGTGGTTTTTATTATTTATGTTAATGTCGTTATCGTTGGTACTTCCTTCAATTATTGTGGTGTATGTAGTCATTTCATAACGGACAGTTTGCTTTATCCAAGTAGTTGTATTTGGTGCCCCGGAAAGTTATGTTACTTATTCGGACGGCTTTATTCATTTTATTTGTAGTTGATGCTATCCTATCCTGTTCAAGATTTGGTACTGTTAAGTAAGATAGTCTAATTGTATTTTTATTAAATATCTTACTTAACTTATGTGGAGTTTTAAAGTTGTCTTCAATTGATTCATAATAGCATTTAGGAATGTTAGTCTGCAAATCTTTCGAATATAGTATTAGAGTCGTGTCAATACTGCAATATATATATATATATATATATATATATATATATATCGCTATTGTCAGCACTCTAATAGCGAGGAAAAATGTTTATATTAAAATATATTAAATAGCTATTGCTCCATATGAGATTAAGACATGATGATCCAATATATATATATATATATATATATATATATATATATATGTGTGTGTGTGTGTGTGTGTGTGTGTGTGTGTGTGTGTGTAGGTGTATAAATATAGGAAATTATGCAACTTTGAATGATTGGGTTTTCATATCGAGCATTTTAAAGATGTGTATAATTGTAGAATTAATCCTCCTGGGAATGCTGAATTGCTATGATAACTTTGACCACCGAATGCAGTATGCATGTATATTTATAAATACATAAATCAATCAATATTATGCTCTTACACTCATAATCGCGCACTGTCTTGTTTTTTATTTCATTTTTTTGTGGTTGTGTGAATTTTTATGCTTTCTGATTTTAAAACCACCGAGAAACAATGCCAGATTCATTTTAGAAAACATTCGAAAAAGAGAAATGAAGACCAAAAAGAGAAATTATAACGAATGTAAATGAAAGAATTTAAAAGAGAAACAAAAAATTATTTAGATTTCATTCTACGCTAATTATTACTTCCCGTGACAACATCTATATAATTATCATAATATGTGCTAGCAAAAATATGCGACCAGGGAGAGCATATTTTTATCTAGTATTTATGACGAACGAAAATATACTATAATGACCTACCCAAAAGGTAAACTAATGCTTGCAAGGATGATATTATGACGAACGAATATACACTACCCCATACCATCCAAAGGAGGGGGTAATGCCTGGGAGGATGGTCTCATGAAAACAGAACAGATACTATACTACCCGCCACCAAAAAAAAAGAAGGGAATAATGCCTGGGAGGATGGTATCATGAAGAACGAACATATACTACATTACAAAAGAACAGATAGTACACTAACCACTCTCCAGAAAGGAGGGGATGATATCCAGGCAATAGGACAGATACTACACTGCCTCCCCCTCCTTAAATTGAGCATTGGACATTAAAAGAAGTAGTAGCATAGTTTCGGCTTCAGACAGACAGATACCAAATCTCCATTAGTGATAGATATCAAGTGATAATGGTTATACACGTAGTAGTAGTAGTAGTAGTAGTAGTAGTAGTAGTAGTAGTCTTAACACAAATAAGAACATTATTAATAATGATGATGATGCTAGTATTATCACTGGCATCGGCATAAATAATAGAATGTATTCACCAGTGTCGTTATCATCATCACTGGACTCTAGTTACAAACAAGCATTACTAGACAAATATGAACAGCTGCTTCTGTTCATGACAAACATATATGCAAACGCGTATGTCAATAAGTATAAGTGTATATTCATTATTATGAGCGATGACGAAAATGTATGCCATATGTAAAGTTTGCTAACATGTATGTTCTTTCCATTCGCTTATGTGTGGGCTTGCGTGCGAGTTATTTTTCTTCTTCGTTTTCGGGTGCATTATTCTGATTATCCTAGTCAGGAACAAGGTCACATTTTTGGAGCGTTCTTTATGAAAAAAGGGTTACCCCACTAATAGCTTTATGGCATACTAGCAGGACCCTCCGGAAATTACGCGGTTGCTTACTGTCTATTGTTGCTCCTTACCGAAAACATAATTGTCAATTAAATATTATTTAAATAAATGAAACGAATGCCACTTTTAAGTCAACGACAATGACATACTTCAGGAACAATTCATTTTAAAATTGTTAACGTCGATTTTCTTACACAGAGACATCAGATATTTTGCAATTAGTTTTTGTTTTCATTTCATTGTCCGTGATGTTCTAAAATGGGTGTGGAAGGCGATAACGTATGTACAAACGAAAATGCAGACGTATTATTATACAAATATGTGCCGTAGTGAGAAACACCTTCTCGTATATTTAATCTAATATTTAATCTAATATTAAGATTTAAAATTTTGATTTTGTCTGTATTCCAACATTAATGATGAAAAATGGAGAGAAAAAAAAGTAAGAATTGTAAACGAAAGAAACAAACAAAGGAAAAATAAAGAAAATAAAGAAAGAAAGAGAAAGAAAGGATAAACGAAAGAACGAAACAAAGAGAGAAGAAAAAAGAAAAGCAAGCAAGAAAGAACAAAACAAAAAAAAGATGAAGGAAAGAAAGAATTTTAAAAAATAACAAATCGGCAAACAAATACTGCAAAACGACAAAAAACAAATAATCACAGAATACACTTTAAAAACGGTTTTAAAAAATGACAATGCCAACTAAAGATATCGAGTAATGCTCTCCTCTGTATTATTCAAAGAGTATCAGTGCCAAGGCAAATCGCTTTTCTTACTCATGTTACAAGCTTTCTATTTCTGTTTAAAGGTTTGTAGTAGTGACTTCACTAACTTTCTATCATATCTGAGCCGATGGAGTCTTAAGTATGGTATAGTTGCTCTAGTGGAGAAACAGTTATTACACCAGCATCATTGTAGGCTACGGAAATTTAACTACAATTGGCAAATCGACTGGTAAGAGGGATCCTATTAAGTTTACGTTTGTATCTTGTGGATTCGAGCCAGAAACCGCTCTTTGACAGTTTTGAAGAAATTCGTCTTGCTATATTCGAGATAGCAGACTGAGGGCATCACACCTAGGCAGCTTTAATATTTTTAAGTCTTGCCAGCTTCCTACAACACATGAACGATGGATTTTTATACATCCAATATATGCTAAACTCTTGCCGTATATCATACTGGGCGACAATGTGATCTGAAAACCAAAAGTGTTACTCCTTGTATATTGTCGTTTTCATACAACGTACGATTGCACGTGATATATCTTGTGTTCATCAGTGTCAACTAAGTTTCGGTTGCGATGGCGGTACCGCCACACTTGGCGCCACTGACAGCTTTGGCCACCGGACAGGATATTATTTGTTTTCGTCTTGGCTTTTCTGTTGATGAAGCATTTGTTTAGATAGCGTTTTATGGTGATCGTCTCGTTCGGATGTTGTCACCTTCACTCGAGAGTGTTCACGACATTTGATAATATTTTATTTCTTTGATCGAGATGTCTTTGAACAGATCCAAGTGTATGCCTGTTCAGTAACAGACTTAAACTGTTTGGTAGCTGTATTTAGCGACTGCTCAGTCATGTCTATTCTGGATTGACCATCCAATTAAACTATAGCATCTGACCTCGAATAATAGCACTTGACATGTTCAATTTTTCTCCACGCATTCGAAGAGATTCATGTCGATTCACCTTTCGCTCATGTTGTTCTTGAATGTGTTCCATTCAGGGGACAGTTAACTCCACTAGAAGAATACATTTCCTTGAGGTCAGGCCACACTACGATGTCAAGGCGTTGATCGGTTTGAATGATATACTATGTTGACACCATTTAATGAACTTATATGTTAATTGTCAGAAAGGAAAAGCCAGATTATTAACATGTATCGAACTAATATTCTGTTAAGAGTAAACTATCAAATTTTAAATAAATTTGAGCGTGAAATATTAAAATGATTTGCAAATAACCTGGAATATTCCATTTAACTGATTCAGTGGTATCTGTATACAAGTCCGTGTGTTGCGTGTGCGTCGTGTGCTGTGCGTGTGTATCGTGTCTTGTACGTGTATGCTTATGTGTGGTTTATTTGTGTGTATCGTGTGTATGCATTGTGTGTGTGTACACGCGTATAAGCGATACGTCACAATTAGCCAACATTTTCCCACGGAAAATTATATGTGGAATTTATCTCTTAAAATAAATAAATAAATAAATGTCGTGCCTCAAACTGACGGTACTTTTCCTTTAGGGACACACATGGAAACACTCGTTTGTAAGGCACGCACGTAAAGTACCTTCCGTTTTTGTTTTCCTTTTAAATAGGCAGTATGTATAATACATGTATGTGTGTAGAGGCGCACGCACATATGCACATACGTACACACACATACATACACGTGCATGCGCACTAACTTGCGTGTCTGGGCATCGTTTGAAAAACGTTACTTTCTAAAATTGAAATGATCGTTACGGAATTATTGTCCTAGAGTTAAATCACACTTGGACAATTCACTTTCAAACTGATATTGTAGAATGAGTTTTGCTTAAAATGAAAAGCCAAACAAGAATCTTTGAGAGATCATGTCGATGAATAATTCATTTTAAACTATATATATATATATATATATATATATATATATATATATATATATATATATGATGCATTTTTTGTAATTATTTTTATTGGTGATTGCAGCGTTCGTTGTTTTTTTGCTTACTATTATTTCGATTGTCTCACTTCCTAAGTGATTAAGATGCAGAAAATTGCATTATTATAAAAATACGTTTTATAAAGTTAAATAAAACGTATTTTTCGTCAATATACATATATATTGTTATCAATTTTATACAAATACATGGACACGTGTTTCTGGCTCACAACCGTCATCAGCATGACTAACTTACAGAAGGATCGAGCCTTCGATATTGATGTCTATAGTCCAGCGTCATTACCATTGGACCAAGACGGCCTGTTGAGAAATATGTATGATTTTTATCACCTAAATATTTAATGTATTTTTTATGTAATAAATGTTATTTGTGACTGCAGAGTTCGTTGTGTTTTGCTTACTATTATTTCGATTGTCTCACTTCCTTAGTGATTAAGATGCAGAAAGGTGCATTATTAGTCAATTTTTCTTAAGGTCCCTTAAGCTTATGCATTAAATTTTAAACATCTTCTTGAATCAATATCAGTTAATGGATTTTATCAAATTTAGGATATGGATTCTAGACATAAGGTTTAGTAGTACTATATATTGATTTTGATCTGACGTGAAAGTGGTACAAAACTGTTCAGGTCGTTGAATATTAATTCACTTGTCCTGGGACGAGTATACTTCCAGTGTATATGTAAATTTAGGTATATTTATATGTTTATATATTTGTATGTACAAGATTCACTTCTAAAATAATTAACCGATCATTATGAATATTAGAACACGGCCGCTAGGCGTAAGGGATCAAAATGTGATCAGTATTCAGTTTAATTTAGTGTTATGCATACGGGGTAAATAGGGGTTGGAAGTCTTTTCGTGAAAATTACGATAATTCTGATTTTTGTGAAATCTTAACGATAGTTATTAGACATCAATTTATAAATACTCTCCAAATTTCAGTTTCTCTTTAGGGGATTTTAAAGGGATTTTAGGGTAAATAATATGGGCATACCACCCATTTGAAAATTTAAATATTTCAGATTTGCATCGAATTTGATTCATAGTCACCAAATTAGGTAACGTTGATTTTCATTGATTCTTAAGACCCCTTATATTTTTGACAATTTCTCGAATAAAAATACTGTAATGGATTTTGATCAAAATTCCAAATAAGGATTTTAGACATGAGATTAAGTATCACTATATTTTAATTTTGATCTTCGTAAGGGGACTTAAAATGGTGCAAAAACGTTCTGTTCAGGAAATTCTTCTAGTATTAATATAGAATTAGGTATGTTTATATGGTCATATATGTACAGGGTTTACTCATAAACTACTTCAATCATCATTATGAATTTTGGAGCACAGCTGTAAGCGTAAGGGTGAACGATGTAGACTATATGTAGTTTAATTTAGTTTCATACAAAAGAGGTGGTGGAAGCCCTTAATGAAAATCCATCTATCTCCGATTTTAGTTAATTTTTCACAATATGTATTAGACATCAATGAATTAATATTCCCTAAATTTCAGTTTCTTTGGAGTATCTTAAAAAAGATTTTAGGGGACATAATGTGAACACAACTTCCCATTTGAAAATTAAAATATTTCAGATTTGCATTAAATTTAATTAAAAGTCATTAGACACCAATGAAGCAAGATTTCCTGAATTTCTATATCTGATTAAACCCTCTTATACTTAAGTCTTAAATGTTAGACAATTCATAGAATGAAAATCATGCAATGGGTTTTGATTAAAATTGGTATAAGGATTCTGGACATAAGGTTTAAGGCATTATATCTTTATGTTAATCTTCGTAAAGGGACATAAAAGTGGAGCAAAAAAGAAATGGGTGAATCAAATCCTGTTTATATCCGCTTACGCACAAGATGGTAACTATACATGCAATAAACTAAGATATTTAGTTGGTCAACATTTTATCACAGATTCCTTCTTCAATGTTCCAAATACACGCATCCCAATACAACCGCACACAGATTTAATGGACGCATCTTATTTTAGATGCGTTCAAAAATATAAGAGGAATTGATCATTGATTGATCTGTCAGATTTAAGTTTGAAATAGAATGTTTGTCTGGCTGTCACGTTTAAGTTTGAAATAACATTGTTAGGTGCTAAGAGGACCTGTGATTCTGTTGGTCGGTCCGTTGGTCTGTCACGCTTACATTTTATATAGTATTCTTAGATCCTAAGAATCTCTGTCGGTTGTCGTTAGGCTTGTCCACCTGTCACACCTAAGTTTTAAATGGCACGTTGATCGCTAAACGTGCATATATAATGGACGTAACTTAAGACTACCCGTTCGTATTTCTTTTTTCTAAAGGTTAGTATTTCGAGCTTCTCATCGATTTCAATGCAGTCATAATAGTTTAGGAAGATAGATTATTAACTAATGCGCAACGGTTGTTTAATTACTAAGAGAGGAAGTTGGATGAGTTGAGGAGTTAACCATCTGTCTTTTTTTTTCAGAAAGAATTGAGTGATAATAATAATAATAATTGTTGTTTTGGAGTTGCCAAAAAATGAAGCTGTATCCGACACATGGTAAGATCCTCAACAAGTGGCAAACTTTAACATAAAAGAAACGCTTCACATCAACCCTGTGGGATGCCGAGTGGGTAAAGACCGGATAGTTGACAAAAGTTCGGTTAGAATAACCGGGGTGAAACGATAGAGACAAAAGAAGGGTGAATGGGTAAGATGTTCGTTTTTCGCCTCACACATTTCACTAGATATGCGGGTGGCCATTTTGTTCCCTCTCTTCTGACGAAAGTTTTATTCGGTATTCTGCGATTGAGTGGCTGCGTCTCACACGTGTGGCCTTACGCAAGACTGAGGTTAGATTCGAATATGATTGTATGAGAGCATTATTCTGGCGTGACGCTTTATTTTTTAGTCTATCTCGGGGTCACCAACTGCGAGCCACGGGCGAAATCCGAATGAAATAAATAACTGGAGACAAGTATAAGTAAAAGAGTCGACCATAATCGAGGACGACTCGAACACTACCTTTTTATTAACTACTACACACTCCTTCCGCACGAGTATCCCACTTATATTTTTGTTCAGCAAACGGGGCATCAAGTACCATTTTTTGAGTTATTGGTATGACTCTCACGAGGATTGAACCCTGGTCGCCCGGCCGATTAGCGAACACTCTAGCCATTATGCCAAATGGGCTTGTTCAAATTACGTCAAATGGGCCGACGCATTATTACGGCATTTACTCCCTTCCCACTGCAGGAAGATGTGGTACAAACCCTGAATACAGCGCCCCTAAAGAAGGAGCAATCTTTCCTTTTAAAAATTGCTTATGCAGCCCCGTTGGCATTCCCCGATCGAGTCGCTTCAAGCTGTAAACAATAAAATGACTCCACCTTAAAGAGGAAAAGCAAGGCTTGGAAAAGGGGGGGGGGGCTTCTAGGACTACCAAGTACTAATACCTCCGCCCGACAGATAAAAGGCCACCGAAGTTTCTGCCGGACTGATTGTCGAGATCGAAACTGAAAAAATATTTGTTTTCGTACATTTAATAATACACCGTAGTGCAGATAGTAGCGTCAACAGTGATGTAAATATCGTAAGCTGATCGAAGGTTTTCGAATTTACAACACCATACCCTTTCATACAACACCATACCCTTTCATACAACACCATACTCTTTCATACAACACTATACCCTTTCATACAACACCTTACATACACCACCATACCCTTACATACAACACCATACCCTTTCATACAACACCATACTCTTTCATACAACACCATACTCTTTCATACAACACTATACCCTTGCATACAACACCTTACCCTCTCATACAACACCATACCCTTTCATACAACACCATACCCTTTCATACAACACCATACTCTTTCATACAACACTATACCCTTTCATACAACACCTTACCTTCTCATACAACACCATACTATTTCATACAACACCATACCCTTTCATCTAAGTGTGCCAAATCTTCTTCCAAGCTGACAGCTATTAGAGCCTCTATTATGCAGCACGAAAACGCGGTTTATAATATTTACAAAAACCATACTTCAATTTAGATTTTGTTAATAAAGTATTTGTTGAATTTTTAAATCTTTATATGAATAAAATTGTCCGGCCCATTCTCGTGTATCTGTGTGTGTTTCTTGCCTGTGTGTGTTCTCGCATTGTTAGTTTGTTTCTACTATCAATCGAGTGTTTATTGAAATCATAAATGTAACTAGCACGAACTTTAAAAAATCCTATTTAAAAAATAATTTAATTACGAAATTTAAATCACCGTGTTATTCGTAAACAAGTTAGTCAAATAATATTTTGTTAATAATTGAAACAAAAAAACGAATTACTTCGTGACATTTCAAAATTTAAAAGGAAGTTAGAAGTATTTAAACTGCCAAATAGAAACTCCTCATTCATAGCTTTAAAATTATTACCAAATTTTAACGTATTAAACGACTGAGAATTTGGGAAACTATTTATATCTAATAATTGAATAAATAAGTAAGAAACAACATTACCTTAACACAATTATTTATAGTTTTAAAACAATTATGTTCAGTCAATAATTTAATGACAAAACGATACCGTAATAATTAAATGTAACTTTCAAAATGTAAAATATATATTTTGGTAAAAGAAAAAAAATACATAGTTAAAAAAAAATTGAATGTAAAAAGATATCCGGATAATGCCGATTGGCTAGTATGCCTATATTCTGGGGGGGGGGGGAAGAATTGAATTCATTTGATGCAAGTCATTATTACAACAAAGGAACTCATTATGGTCTAAATTTCATCAATAAATAAGTGGAGAGGGAGGTTAATTTGTATCTACACGATAACTTTCAATGTTGCCTCTTGGTCGGCAAATATATCTCTAATCTGATTCTTAAAATACTGGTTTGGCGACCCTTGGTCTAGTCGATTATTATTGTTGTAGATTAAACTAGACGAAAAACTGACACATGTTGGGATTTTAATTTAGCTTTTGCAAAGAACTGTTTGGCCAAAGATGGTAAAAATTAACAAAATACTAAATAACTTTTTGTTCTTGAAGATTGGAATCAATGTTAATAAATCGATTTTCATGTAAAGTTTTCCGGATCTCGTCTGGATAGAAATGATTTAATTAATAACAAAATCACCACTCAGAAACATCATAATATCAAACCTACATGAAAGATGCTGTACTGCCGATGCATATGAAAAATGTAAAGGAGTTCTAAAGATGATAATTATTCTCAATGAATGGCATTCAATTTCCGTATTGGTTAATTATAATTATCCGACCAATATCCGTCATGTTTGCTCTCTTCACTTCAATTTTTATATCTATTGTTAGGGTCTTGAAGAATTACAACATCTCGTTTTTAGTTTATTGTAACTGCGCAAATGAGTTCCATTGTTGCAGCTGGGTACACTAATACTAGAACCGTGCGTGCTGTGTGAGAGAAAAAGATCCGCGTGTATCTCAACTCAGCTTGCTAATGTTTTGTAAACCACATGGTTTCTTTTCTTTTATCTAGTTATCTCTCTTTTGAAAACTTGCAGTCGCATTTTAACTGAACATTCTTTTTAATTTCGCACTATTTGGCATCTGCATACACGCACGCCTGCGACCAAGTGTGACACAACATCATCCCACCGACTATCATCAAGGCATTGAATTATATGAAAACACCACTGCCACCCAACGGCTGTTAATTTAGTATGTTTTTTTTTATGTATAACGCTTACATTACATATCTTTAATATAAATCCAGTTTAAGTTAAAATATTAACAGTTTTCATTTAAATTACCTCCCTCAAATTAATGAATATATTTTATGGAAGGTGTTGGTAATTTATCTTTTTTTTATCGAATCACTTTCATTAATTACTGTTAATATCGACAAAACTATTGCATATATATAGTCATCCACAGACAGACTGTTTCGCTGTATGACAATACTTCAGTACGGCTAGACTAGCACCCATCACAAGCCAGGGATCGATCCTTCAACAATCTAGTTGATAATCGGCAGCTCTCATCACTGAGCCACGGTACAGGCGCTGGTAAATGATATCTACAACGTCTTTATATAAACATTGACCGTTATTTTACAGTGCTCTATTTGTTTATTTACAAAGAGGTTTGTATTTCGCAAAGAAGCAGCTGGCGATATCATTTATAGGCAGTGCTAAACACGAAATAGGCGGGCTTATATTGTCATATATATATATATATATATATATATATATATATATATATATATATATATATCGTACATGTATTGTATTAGTTTCTGTAAATGTAAATCCGTAGAAACTCAAGTGTTTATAAAAAGTGCTCAATAACAAGTAGAGCTGTTTATACGTATAAATTTTTATTTATACAAACATTATTGGTTACATATGTGCATACATGTTTCGGTTGCATTTTTCCCACAAAGTCAACCTCATCAGACCAAGAATTTTCGAGAAATGGATGGATTTGAAGAATTTTCTCAGCTAAATAAATCTTTTTGGGGTTTAGTCATTTTCTATTTCTTATGAATTAGTATCGGATTACCTATTCCACTTGCTGACCTTTTTTGCTAGTGGTCGTCCCTTTTATTACCCTTTATGGCGTTTCCATCACCTTTTCCTATCTTTATTTTATTGCTCACTTCTTTCTGGGTTTCTTTAAACTCTTTAGCCCAGCAAGTTTTACAAACTCACTTCAGTATAAATATCTTATCTATATATCAAGAATCACACATGTATAAACAAACTCTAATAGATACCCAAATACAAATAAATAAACAGACATTGATATACATATACATCTAAACATGGACACACACACAGATCCACTATCAATCAAGCATATATTAAAAATACATACGTGCTTATAAATATATTCTAGATGTATATTCAATACAAAAATAAATATATTCTAGATGTATATTCAATACAAAAATCCATACGTCTACACAGACACACACATATACAGCTATATGCACCTACACACACATATCTATACACACACACATATATATATATACACATATATACATATACATATATATACACACGCACACACACATATATACATGCACATATATACAGACATACATATACATATATATATATATATGTATATATATATATATATATACATATACCTACATAAATCATACATGAGCATATTCGTAACATAGATATCCACGCATACGCACACACATACACTTTTAGTATAAATAGTTCCTAAAAATACGTACATATATGCACATATATATACATACACACACACTGACATATATATATATACATACACATGTATATATGTACATATGTATACACATATACACATATACACATACATACATACACACGCATACACATACATATACACAGGCGCTGACAGTTCACACCTCTACATATATACGAATACAAATACACACATACACACCTATACTTATACAAAGTGCACACAAATAAACATATACAAGCACATACCTAGAATATGTATAAAAATAAAAATTAAAAAAATAAATAAAAAACTTTTTAAAAAACAAAAAAAAAACTAGACTATGCAAATATAAAAACTACCGACAAATGTATACGTATATATTCATAGTCAGATATACACCCCCACACACACAACGTACACATACACAAACATACACACGCACAAGCCCACATACATGCATATATATACACACACACATACACACACATATATATATACACATATATATATATATATATATATATATATATATATATATATATATATATATATATATATATATATGTATACATACACACACAAATACATACACATATATAAAGTACACCCAGGCATATAAATATGTGCATTCATCAACGTATACGTACACAAGAAATGAATATCAAAATCGAAATACAAATAAAATGACATGAAAATACACCTTTTGCTGCAATATAAAATATCAGTCGAAGTACCTATACCCATACATACATATATATTTCAGTCCAATTATACACACCCACGTATGCACACATACACACAAACTTATGCTCACCAATATATATACATACATACCTAAACCATACGATTCCAAATATATACACCATTACAGACACAAGTACACTGTCATACCCGTATAACATAAATATATAATGTCATTATATATACGCACACAGACCACGTACACACATATGTGTATGTGCATACAAATACCCACATGCATGCAATCAAAATAGATTAAAATGCATACAAACATCCATATTTTAACAATCAAAACCCTTCATTATTGCTTCAATCTATATCAGTTCAAATTACTTGCATTTATACCTGCTATTGTTTTAATATAAAGATACAGCGTATGCAATTACAGTTAATTCTACACATGCCTACGTACATACATACAGACATATACACATGTACATATACACACATGTATGCATACACACACATACATACACACACATGCGATTACTATGTGTGTGCGCTGAGAACATTATTATAGGTTGATGTGTAGCATTTGTTGGATATTCTAGATTGTATAAGTTCAAAATTATAATGCTTGATTGATAGTGGATCTGTGTGTGTGTCCATGTTTAGATGTGTATGTATATCAATGTCTGTTTATTTATTTGTATTTGGGTATCTATTAGAGTTTGTTTATACATGTGTGATTCTTGATATATAGATCAGATATTTATACTGAAGTGAGTTTGTAAAACTGGGTAGGCTAAAGAGTTTAAAGAAACCCAGAAAGAAGTGAGCAATAAAATAAATATAGAAAAAGGTGATGGAAACGCCATAAAGGGTAATAAAAGGGACGACCACTAGCAAAAAGGTCAGCAAGTGGAATAGGTAATCCGATACTAATTCATAAGAAATAGAAAATGACTAAACCCCAAAAAGATTTATTTAGCTGAGAAAATTCTTCAAATCCATCCATTTCTCGAAAATTCTTGGTCTGATGAGGTTGACTTTGTGGGAAAAGTGCAACCGAAACATGTATGCACATATGTAACCAATAATGTTTGTATAAATAAAAATGTATACTTATATATATATATGTGTATATATATATATATATATATATATATATATATATATATATATATATAAGTTTAAAGAAAATAAACTAAACACACATTAGGGCTGTCCGCATTATAAATTATTTCGACCTAAATGGGTCTCATCAGACGCGTGCACGGCCACATTTAGGAACTGAATGATGAGGAAGAAAACGTTACACATCGTCTTGAAAAGAAATGGAGGAAAAAGATATAGAAATTCCCGTTAATAATTGGTCGCTTGTGAGAAAAAAAGAGAAGGGGGAAGTATAAGCCAATGTTAGGTTAAAAGCCACAATGTCTAGTCGTGGTTGTCTGTAATGGTAATCGTAAAAAAAAGCGACCAATTATTAACGGGAATTTATTCATCTTTTTCCTCCATTTTTTTACGACGGTGTGTAACGTTTTTTCTCATCATTCAGTTTCTTAAATGTGGCTGTGCACGCGTCTGATGAGACCCATTTAAGTCGAAATAATTTATAATGCGAACAGCCTTGATGTGTGTTTAATTTATTTCCTTTAAATGTATTCCTGCTCTGTCAACAAGTACATTGAGCTCTCTTACTCGGATTCCAATCGAAACCATTCACTATATATTAAGAAAATTACAATACAGCTCTAAAACATAGTGGTTACCATAATACCGAAATTTAATATAAGAAACAGGACACTAATAATTACAATAAAATTAAAAATAAAAGAAAACGAAATATAATCTACTATACACCGCCCTATAACCAGATACTAAGAACTAAACTGGGCAAAAAATGTCTAAATCTGATTGAAAAACACTTCCCCGTAACCAATCCCTTGCATAAAATATTCAATAAAAATAACCTAAAACTATCCTACAGCTGCTGTGAAATCCTAGAAATGATAATTAAGGCACACAATAACAAAATACTAAAAAAGAACAAGAGAGAAAAAGAAAAAATAACAAATTACATAAAAAGTGATAAATATAGCAAAAATAACACTTAGAAGAACAAAAATATAAACAATACAAATAGAAATAAACAAAACACTAATAGTAATCACCCGAAAAGAAATGAAAAAGTTAGCAATGAAGAGAAAAGATGTAACTGCATAAATCGTACACTTTGTCCACTACAAAATAAATGCCTAACCAAAAGTATTTTATACTAAGCCACAATATTTGCCAAGAAAAGACCGAATAACAAGAAGTACTTCGTGGGTATGACCTCCGTAGATTTTAAAACCAGATATTATGAACACAAAAGCACATCGAATTAAAACAGCACTAGCAAACCACTATTGTGAGATCAAAGCAAATGGACGCTCACCAATAATTGAATGGAAAATAATACGACAGGCCAGTACATGTAGAAATTTAGACGACCGTGTAAATTATGTCTGAATGAAAATTTTGAAATCCTAAACTTTAAAGACTCCCAAATCTATTAAACTGTAGGAGTAAGATAGCAAACAGCTGCCTGCACAGAAATAAATTTACCTTGGCTAACATTACATGAATAAATAAATAAACAAACAAATAAATAAATAAAAAACTTAAAAAAACTAAACTAAACTAAAACCTAACAATTTAAAAACTAAAACCTAAAATAGAAATACAAGAAACCACGTGTTAAAATAAGTTCACTTATTATATTGACACAACAAAGAAACAGGATATAGGCCACTCTATAGACAACAAAACAATGGAACAGGATATAGGAAGTAACAGTAACCGGACCTTTGTTCGTGGGAAGCCCAACGATTAGCTGAGAGAACAACAAAGTATATAATTGGTCAACTAGCTAACTGTGTATATAAAAACACCCGGCAAAATAACTCCATGCATTTTAGCCTGAAGATTCCCCCGGGAATGAAACACGGGAGCCTCTGTGTAGCTTAATTTCCATAAATATATTTTCATAGCTTACTACCTAGCTCTACTTACGTATCGAGCACTTTTCAAGTAAATACTGAAAATTGATACATAAAAAATTATATCTCCTTATGCAATTTTATGCGGATACATGAAATAGTAATGCATATATATATATATATATATATATATATATATATATATATATATATATAAATTCGTTGCTTGACTAAAACCGATTAATTTCTTCACATTTGACAATTAAAAAAAATTATAGAAAACATAAAAGCATGCAAAATTATAGGCGTTATTATAATTTTAATATTTCGAGCGGTTTTCCGCGTTTATAATATATATATATATATATATATATATATATATATATATATATATATATATATATATATATATATATATATATATATAAAAGACAATGAATAATACAAATGAATAACACTAAACATTAATTTATTATAAACTGTTTAAAAAATAGTTATGAAAATTAGGCATACAAATAGTTGTGTTTTTGTCTTTGCTCTGTGCTGTATATACAATATTTCAAAAGACTACGCTGTATTATTGAGTGAAATAACAGTTTATTTATGGCAATATAGGTGTGATAAATGAAACCGCTTACACATTTATTAATTTTGGATAGTTGCATATGTAAATTCGCTTGACAAATATACTCGATCGTCACATCGGAATATCCAACGTATATTCTTTGGGCTAGGATCAAAGTGTATTTTTTTGCAAATAAAATTGATTTTAAACTATTGGATATATTTTAAGTCGGGCAGTCTATAGAGTAAATGCGGTATTCTGGTGACTGCTTAAGTGAAATTATGAAAGAATGTTAGTAAGTGTGTTTAGACAAATGGCAAAAATGTATGAGGGAAGAGTAGGATAGACAGAGGATCACCAACGAATCCTCACAACCCAAACTTTTGAGGTCTATGCGCCTACTTTGTATGATTTGTTTACGTTTTTTCTGCAAATAAATAATTTAAAGTAAAGGATCTGTTCTGTCTCGGGTCGCAATGCTCCCGGGTATTATCCATACTTTTTAGAGGCGGCAAAGGGTTTATTGCTTTTCGACTCGTTTGTGTATTGCCGGTCGTCTGGGACACACTTGGGTGTGAGGAAATGCTAACGGGACTGAATATGCATGTATGCAGCCGAACCAGAGTACTCATTTTAAGGGAGTTGGATTTGTAGCAGTCATAAATAAGGAACTATTTCCTAATGCAGAGAACTGTCTTTGCTGGCTGATTTGATTCGGTCGCATACTGACCAACTAGCTTGCAGGGCGTATTTATTTCAGCTGTCCCATAAGGAACTACTTTGAACTCTTTTGGAAATAGCATGAGTCAGCAGAGCTATCGCGACAAGCAAAGAAAACGGGCACACACCTTTCCTCTCTCCTGCTTGAATTCCCTTGATTTCTCGAGCTCAGCTATCTTCACTCGAAGATAAGCTGCTCGCACTCTTTCGGCAGTCAAAGAACTTTCCAGTTTACTTTCTTCACTTGGACACTGTCCTAACCTTGCATAGATAATAGTAAATAAACCCCTTTTGTTGTTATGTAAATAGAGTTTGTTTTCCTTCGTGTCACTACCGTTTCCGTTTGCATACTACAATATTATGGGTTGTTCTTATTGCTCACTGGTAAGAACAGCTCCTATAGATTCACGTTATAAACTAACCATGCTTTGTGGGGTAGAGGGAAACAAATCCAACTTAATATTCGCTTACAAAATACGACTTGTTGTTTTCTGATGAAGTTCGCATCGGACGAAATGTGTCAAATATCAATAATGCTGTCTCTGTTTTTTTTGTTGTGGTCAGATATTTATATCTTATTTTTATTCATATGGTGGCAATAAAACAAACGGAAAGTAATTGTTTTGCTTGAAGATACAATTTTGTCCCAGCCACCCCTCCATATTCGACGTTTTACAAACTCTGCCAAAAGACATCACATCGACAATAGAATCAACAACGGAGAATTGTCTTTCGATATTTTCTATCCCCCCCTCTCTCTCTCTCTCTCTCTCTCTCCCTCTCTCTCTCTCTTTCTCTGTATTTCTCTTGGGCCAAGAAAATAATTTGGCGAAGAACAATAATCTCGCACTTAGTCAGCCGATGCTTTTAAATCACTTTTTCTGGGTGGGGTCGAGTTCGGTTCTGGCGAGCGAAAGATAAATTGGAAAGGACCAAGGCACAAAAACCTGGCCAGGAGGCCAACTCGTATGATGGCATCTTGACAAGGTAAACATTAACCCGTAACTGACCATTGTAAACTTCCCCTTTCTCCGGCCAACCAACTATTTCCCTTTTTATCGCACTTTGGACATTCATATTTATAGAAGGTAGAAAGTTTGCGTCGAGATAAAAGAAGCAGACATGATCGAACGAAATCGAAGTTAAATGCAAACGTATAACAGGGAAAGGGAATTCGGGATACAATAAAATAATTGAGCCAAAATATAGAAAAATAATTGAACCAAAATAAAATAAAGCCAAAATACTATACAATAATAAAAGAAATGAGCATAATATGATAAGACTAAAATAAAGTACAGTGATGACACCAAAATACATAAATAAGACCAAGAAGTAATAGAATAATAAGGCCAAACAAGAATAAAGTAATACAGCCAAAATAAATTAATAAAACTAAAATGCAAGATAATAATAATAAGGCTTAATCAGAAAAACGTAATAAAATACAATACAATAATAATGAAGAAGACAAAATAAGACAACGTAAAATATAATAATGCTTATGTATCGTAGGGGCGAAAAAAATTTTATCTTAAATTTTGAAGAGTCAAATAAGGGGGAGATAACTTAAAGTTTTACACCACGGTTTATCTAAAAATGGATTTTAACACTCTGAACTTGAAATATATTTTATATTTAAGACACTGCACTGAGAACTATTTTCGAACAAATTACTCAATTTTACCCAGTGTAAAACTTTCATTTATTTCAAAACTTTATTGGCCTTTTTCATGTTTTTCCGTTCTATTTACGTATTGTTTCTATTTTTTCTTCTTTTATGATAATTAATTTATTTTAATAAATCATTTTATTTTCATTAGTGCCAAATACCATAAAGCGTTGTGATTGTTTTATTCCTTTTACGTATACATTGTTTTAACTTTATTTTACATTTATTACAATAGAAAAATGTATTTCAAGTTAAACCGTGGTGTAAAAATTTGAGTTATCTCCCCCTTATTTGACTCTTGAAAATTAAAGCTAAAAAATATTTTTCGCCCCTACGATACATAAGCACAATGATGATGATGATGATGATGATGATGATGATGATGATGATGATGATGATGATGATGATGATGATGATGATGATGATAATAAGACAAACATATAATACAATAATAATGCAAAATAAAAAATATGGCAAATACAATAATAATGCTAAAACAAAATCGAATAAAGCTAACATATAATACAATGACAAGACAAAAATACAATACACGAATCAAGCAAAAACACTGTAAAGTTATAAGGGCAATGCAAGTAATATAATACAATGATATGCAATGCAATAAGAGAAAAACACAATACAATAGTTAGACTGAAATAAAGTAACGTGGTTAAAAAAATAAGGTAAGTTAAAATTAGACAAAACTGTAATAAAATAATATGATCAAACACATAATAATGTAATAAGGTACAAACACATCGGAACAAAACCAATCACAGTTGATAATAGTTAAACTAGTGATATGTACTAGTCTAGATTATGTTAAGACGGATTTGGAGGTTTCGCAATCCTGTGACAATTTGATTTTATTCGTTTTCATTTAAATATTAACCAATGAAATTCGAGTACTTCCTTCATTGCGGATTTTTGTTGTTAAATGTGTTATTTCTCTTCTTTTATACACTTTTGTGTAGTTATTGTGATGCCGGGTTTTGTTTTTATTGATAGCTTCCCGCAGCTGTATTTCATACCACGCCGAGGAACCGTCCTCGGCAATCAATAACTGTTAACAACCTAGGGACTGTCGTGGAAGCACCAGACCCTTCTTTGTCGAGATAAAGTATTGTTCAGCTGAGGGACAGGAGGTGCACTCTTCCAGGCATTATCTTCTCTTTGCCATTCGACTGATTCGACTGATACGCCCCTACCGGAAAATGCTGACTAAGCCGTTCATAGCTACTTTGGTACCCAACAGGACCCCCTCTCTCAGAGAAGTTACTCCACTTTCGGGCCTTGTGCACATCTTACAGCAGTGGGAAGCCACTAAATAAACAGCCATCATGTCAATTAAATATAGAGAATATTTTCTCGATGATTAAAACTCGTGCAATCACCTAGTATTTTTTTCTTATTTTAAATCGTAACTTACTTGCCATAGAATTACAAGCTTTATTAATATAAGATAGTTTTATCATTCAGTTCATCCTCTCTCTCTCTCTCTCTCTCTCTCTCTCTCTCTCTCTCTCTCTCTCTCTCAATCTGCCCTTCTCCTTTTCTCTTTCTCTTTCGCTTTCTCTTTATATATATATATCGTCTTAAAATTCGGCCATATTACTCATTTTTGGAGCTCATGAAACAGCTACATAAAAATGATAATGGCGGAACAATGATTGTTAGCGTGTGTTTGTTTTACAGCTTATCAACCCCTTTTGGGTTATTTAATATTTAGTCATTTTGGTAAAAGTTGTCATGCATTAATGTTCTAAATCAAATAAGGGCTGATGATCCTTCGCTCTATCTCTCTCTCTCCCTTTCTCTTTCTCTCTCTCTCTCTCTCTCTCTTTCTCTCTCTTTCTTTCATACACACATCTTAAAATATCTATTCATGATGTGAATGTATGCGTAAACAACCGGATGAAGTTTCATGCTATACACAGAACAGGATGAAACCCTGACAGGTACTAACACATCAGGTGAGAATGGTCCTGGGAGTAATGACAACGAAGGGGTAACACCCCTAAAAATTTTCGAATTTTTTAATCATATAGTAATTTTTGGTAAAACTTTTGTATGCATCAATGTTCTAATATTTTTAAATGATGTTTTCTTTAACTATTAACCCATGATGTAAATGTGTGTGTGTGTAGCACTAGATGCAGAATCCCTCTCCTGGCATTCAAACCCAGAAGAAATATTCTATTGAACTTACAGATGAGACTCTAACAGATTATACCAATTCGGTTCAGAGTTGTAATGGCAGCAAAACGGTAACTTCACACTCCTAAAAGCTCACAAATCTCGGCCTCAAAAACGAATGCAGTTTGAAATCATAACCAGACCTGATTCTATAGAACACATAGATTGAAGTTTGACATGGTCAGAGTTGACCTAGGGGTAATGGCAAGGTCAGAGTTGGCCTAGGGTTAATGACAACCAAGAAGTTGACTCCATAGTCCTAAGAGTTCAATAAGTGAGGCCTGACCATCGAATGTACTTAACGAACATCCTGTGTCGAGTAATACCAAAGACTAAAAGAATGGTACTTTTTCCCCTCGTTGCTTAACACTCAACATTTTTAGGTGAGAATTAACGGTAAATGGATTAATCCTAGGTAAAGTGTGGCGCCCTCCCCTAAATTTCGACTTAGTAGCCAATTAACAGGGAACATTCAACTATGACAATGTCATTAACCCACGAATAGTGAATCACTAACCACCTAATAGTGTCCTCACCAGTAAAACAATGTTTACTTTTCTTTTCGCGCGTGTTCTTCAGATTTATTATTCTTTTAGTTTAGGTTCTTTTCTTTTAGTTTTTTTCGACGAGGATGAAATTGAATACATCGATGTAACTATTTGAAACCATGTTCAATTTTGATTTTCTTTTCATTTTTTGTTGTTGTGTTCTTCATATAAAATTGATATGGCTTGCTTCATCTATTTTATCGTATTAGTACTTATTTTCTGTTAAATCGTCACTTACACGTGAAACAAGAAACACGCAGTAATAGAACAAGATAATTCCCGTCTGTTTATTCTCGGCTATCTAAATCTTTCTTATCTTCTTATCTATCTCCAAATATGTAATCTTTATCATTCGGTTCATCTACTCCACCCTCTTCTGCTTCTCCACCCCCTTTCTCTCACACACACATAGACAGACACACACAAGCGCGCATACAGACACACGCACACAGTCGTGCACCAAAAAAAATCATCTTCTGTGGTATCCATTCTTCATATTTTGTCTTTTCATCTCAATTCCTCTTCATCCTTCTCCTTTCCCTTTCTCCATCCCAACAGACTGCAGGTAGAGCTTTCTCTTGTAATTATGCTGCCAAGAGGCAGTTGCTCGGTGGTTTCATCTTGCCAAAGTGCAGCTGTTGGAGCAGATGTTTAGTATCATCAGCAATCAATCATAAAATACATCTGGAAACTAAATCAATTGGCAACATAATGCACATATCCAAAGGGGGTGATTGAGATAGATAGATAGATAGATAGATAGATAGATAGATAGATAGATAGATAGATAGATAGATAGATAGATAGATAGATAGATAGAAACAAGCAAATAGAAATAAATAAACGTATGATTAGACTTATTTGCTTGTAATATAGAAACTAAATAAGGATAATGTTTCCTACAAAAAAGAACGATAAGTAACGAGATACCACAAGGCTTGCTTGCTCAGCCTAGCGATTGCTACATTACTCTGTTCACTTTGCATGTTCTGTATAGTAAACTTAATTTTCGATCTGTCATACGAGTTGTAGTTTTACCTATCATTTTCTCCATTTACCCTCAGACTCGAGTTACAGCAAGTATATATATTTTGATGAATATAGAATTAAAAGAATACGGTGATTGACAGTTTCACGTTTTAAGGCTATGCACTTCTTACTTAGAACTATATACGTTCAATTAGAGATATTGAGCAC
The DNA here is from genome assembly GCA_963556195.1 of Sepiola atlantica. NCBI lineage: Eukaryota > Metazoa > Mollusca > Cephalopoda > Sepiida > Sepiolidae > Sepiola > Sepiola atlantica. The sequence continues at coordinate 180,913,278 of OY744517.1, forward strand.
CCTTTCTTTATAAATATAGCGACTAATACAAGTATATACATTATCTTATCTCCTTATCTCTCTCCCTCTCTATCTATCACTATCTTTCATTATTTCTCTCTTTCTTCTCGTGCATTTTTATCAAAATTGGAATAAGAATTCTAAACATGAGGTTTAGTATTATTGATTTTAATCTTCGTAATAGAAAAATAAAAGTGGTGCAAACCTGTTATATTCTGGAAATTGATTTTACCCGTCCTTGGGACGAAAATACTTTAAGTATATATATATATATATATATATATATATATATATATATATATATATATATATATATATATATATGTGTGTGTGTGTGTGTGTGTGTGTGTGTGTGTGTGTGTGTGTGTGGGTAAAGGAGTAAGACTACCAACATCTGTAAAAAAAATGTTCAACATTCGTTTATTATTTTGTTATTTTATCATTTTATAATTTTATATAACGCGTTTCAAGCGGTGGTCCGCTCTCATCAGATATGTAAATCCATGTGAAGAAATGTCTTTCGATTTGAAAGAGTGTTGTTTAATTTGAAGAAATGTGTGATTGTTTGGCGTTGTTGCGCATGTGTGGGTTTGCGGGTGTGTTTGTATGTGTTTTAATATTTTTATATTTTTTATTTTTATTTTTTACTTCTCAAAGTCGTGTGTGTTCATTAAGAACGTGTCATTTTTTAATTTTTTTTAACATAGTTCACCTCAAACAAGGCAGGCCGCCACTGTAGACGTAAGGGGCTACTGAGTAAAAAGAAAAGGGGAGAAGGTTGGGGGGTCCCCCTAAATTGAGATCTTCGCAGCGAGATGTCTGTTTACATTAGTTTTAAATTTCTGCATGTCAGTACTGTAAGGGAAACAGGGGGCAGGGAGGGAGTTCCAGAGGCCAGCGGCACGATGAAAGAAGCTATTTAAGTAGAAAGCTCTCCGGCATCTGGGGATCTCCACAGTGAATGAATGGGATTCGGTTGATTGTCGAGTTGGTCTAGTGAATTTACGTCGAGGGGGAACCAGAGTAGCCAATTTATCGGAGCATAATCTATTGAAGTATTTGTAAAACAAGCATAACGATGCTACATTGCGGCGATGGGACAGGGGCTGGGGCTTGGTTGACAGTGGGGACCTATTAGGTTGGCGACTCTTTTTTTGGACCTTGTCAAGGAGGGAGAGACTAGTAGATGATGCACCAGCCCAGATGTGGCAACAATACTCCATGCATGGGCGGATGGTGGCTTTGTAGAGATACAAGATAATGTCAGGTGTGAGGAGTTTACTAGCACGGTAGAGGGAGCCAACCTTCTTTGCGGCAGCCTTGGCAATGTCTTCAATGTATTTGTTCCAATTCATGTTACCTGTGAAGGTTAAGCCGAGGTGTTTGAATGATGAACTCTCAGGTAGGGTGTTATTTGCCATGACAATCGGTGGTTAGAGAGGTATCTTGTAGTTATTGATGGAAAGGAGCTTTGTCTTTGCGGCATTAAATGTTACTAACCATTTATGACCACAATCCACTACACCCTGGGAGTTATTTTCTAAGGATTCAGTCATTGCCTCGGATATGATCGCGTCTGTTTTGCCAACATGGCGAGAGTAAAGCGTGGTGTCGTCAGCAAATAAATCAATCTCAGACTCTATGTTATCAGGGGGATCGTTTATATAGATCAGGAACAACAATGGTCCAAGGATAGATCCCTGGGGTGCACCAGCATTTATGTCATATTTCTTAGATGAACGGCCATCGAGGACAACCTGGATTTTTCTTTTGTTTAGGAAGGATCTAATTATATTAAGTAATTGCCCAGTAATACAGTATGAGCGTATTTTCAGGAGAAGCCCTTTATGTCATACCTTGTCAAAGGCCTTTGATATATCAAGCGCTACTGCCCTAGCTTCTCCTGGCTTGTCGAGTGTATGATACATGCGTTCAGAGATGACCGTTAGGATGTCTGCAGTAGATCGTGCTTGTCTAAATCCATACTGGCGGTTAGAAAGAAGTTCAGCATTAACTAAGTGCCGTACTATTGCTAGATTGATTAAGGATTCAAAGATTTTAGCAACGATCGGCAGTAGACTGATTGGGCGGTAGTTCTAAGGATCGGTTCTATTCCCAGAACTTTTGTAGACTGGTACCACAGAGGCTATCGAGGAAGCAAGATTAAGTTAAGCATTTATTGTAGAGTTTGGAGAGGACAGGGACCAGTTCAGCAGAGCATTTCTTTATTACTATTACAGGTATAAGATCAGGTCCACAAGCTTTGGAGGTGTCAATGTTTTTTATGATGTCTCTGACCTGGGATGGGGTGATGACGAGGTGGTCAAGTGTGGCTTCGGTCCGCAATGGGAATTTGGGGAGGGTGGTTATCTAAGTCCAAGGTGGAGTTAGAGGCGAAACGCTGGGCAAGTAGTTCAGCCTTATCAGTGGCCGTGCAAACGACATCATTGTGGTTTGATAGTGGGGGAATCGTTGATTGACCATCATTCACTACACTATTGTAGATTTTCCAGTAATCACAAGTACCTAGTTTTTGTGACTGAATGCGTTTTTTTGTTAACTCATTATACCTTCTCTTTGCTTCGCCTATAGTAGCTGACTTATGGCGGCCGAATTTAAGGAATGCTTGTTGCCTCTCAGAAATGGCAGCTGCACATTCCGAGTTGAACCATTGAGGAGAGTGGGGCTTGCTTCAATGCCTGCTTTGATCCATTGGCCTTTATTTTATCGGTCATCTCCATTTCTTGGAATACTTAGATTTTCTTTTGAAATTTATTATTTTTCATTGCCCTGTCACCAAACTGGCTGCTGTGCCAGCGCGCGCGTGTGTGTGTGTGCGTGTGAGTGTGCGTGTGCGTGTGCGTGCGGTTAGTTCCGAATCTTGTACATAGGTGAGCGACACACATACACACCCACACACACACACAAACACGCACACACACACACACACATATGTGCATACACACATGCGTATGGTTAGATATATGAATAGAGAGATGTAGAGAAAAGTTGATAGAAGTGCGGTTTGTATAGTGTGCAGTTTGAGTTACGATCTGTTCAATGCTGGATTGAATTTAAATATAAAGATTTTTCTTGTGTTTGTAAGTATGTGTAATCTTGGCTTTGGAAAATTGGCATTATTTATCATTTTCCTCCGCTGCATGAGTGCACATGTTGGGGAGGGGGCAATAATTTACGGGTTTCTTTGATTTTATGAAGAGAGTTTGAATATTCTGTCCATATATTTCTTCTATCTTTTCATACAAGATCTTCTCTAAGTAGGCCAGTGTTAGGGTGGCATGTGTTCGTGCCATTTTGTTTCCCATTGTTGTACCTAGAATCTGGATGGAGTTTTTGTTATTGAATTAAAAGGAGTTATTGTTGAGAATAATGTCTATGCTGTCAAGGATGAATTATTTGGTGAATCTGTGGTGTAGTATTTGTGGGTGTTTGTCAATCCAGTGTGATATCGACTGTTTACCTACGTAATGGGGTACGTTGCTATATAAGCTGCTGATGTCAAATGTAACTAATTTAGTCCCGAGAAAAAATAACCTCACATGACACGGAAGAACAACAAAGAATTTTTAAAAAGCCCTAAATATATTCAAACTACAACTCGACATACAAGAAGACAACAAAATACACTTCACAAAAAATACACGGAAATCGATAACAAAATCTCTACTGAAATCAAAGAATTATGCCCCACGGAAACTGATCAATTCCTATCAGAACTCTGGAAATCCGAATGCAAAGAGGAAGAAGAAAAATCCAGGATTATTGTCAAAAGAAAGATAACCTGGCGTATAAGCTTACCCGATAAAGAAAAGACAAAATAAACATCATACATGAACCAACATAACAACCCAGAACAAGACCCAATGGAAAACACCCACACACAACATGCACAACCCCAGTGAAGAACACAAAACAAAGGTAAGAAGCAAAACACATACTACACACAAACATACTTACACAACAGACCCAGTTACTCACAAGGAAACAACATAAATATACCCACATCATTTACCCAACCCTTTTAACAATTCCAATCTAAATCTTCACCAAGCTTACCTCGCAAACAAACTCACACACATACACACAACAAATACAACATATCAAACACACATACCACTCAATCATACACTAACTCTAACGAATACGGCCCAACACAACAATACAAACGTAAATATTTTCACCCACACCAACAAATACATCCAATCAAACACTATCATACACCCTACACTACACAAAAAAACACCACAAAATACCCTTACTCAACAACCTCTACCAAAATCACTCCACACTACAGAACAACCCGTACAAACACCACTCATACTCAAGTAAACCTTACAACCATTACCCACACCCAGCACACTAACAGATGAAACCTTCATAAAACACTATTCTAGCCGATCGCACACAACAAAACAGACCCTACAACCACCCTACAGACCAATGGATACAATCAAAATACTCCAAACACTACCCACATCACCAAACAAAACAACCATACAACAATACCTACTGACATAATCTTACAACACAATACAGACACCACAACTACGTCCACCATCAACAACCTCTACCAAAATACCGCAACCCGAAACAACTAACTCACAATAACAACACATTCAAATATACCAAAATAAACCCTTATAACAACACGCACATCACCAATTATAACAACACGCACGACACCAATTTTACAAAAAAAAACAACACAATCCTCTAAACCCCACAAAATATATAGAAAGCAATTACGGAATAAACAACACTCATCATCATTTTTAGAAACCCCTCCCCGGACAAAATCCCAGATTAGACAACTTTAAACATCAAAACCATCAATTTATCCACATGCACATTTACAAAAGAGGAAAAAGAAATACCAAAATTAGGCCTTAAATTCTGCCCAACTCTCAAAAGTAACATCACGGAACTGAGGAAGGACCTTAAACAATTTGAACTCAAATTTAGACTAATAGAAACACTAAACAATAACGAAAATAAAACAGATGATTCATTAGTGAGAAACAAATCAACATATTTCCCTAACAAACACAACAATACGAAATAAGTAAACCCCTTCTTGAAAACCTCTGGAACATCAACCCTCAGAGTAAAAAGAAAATCTACCAGTAACCTAACATCTAAACAAAAGCAAGCACTAGATAACATCTTAAATAATAATAACATAATTATAAAATAAGCTGACAAAGGCAGTGCGGTAGTCATCATGGACAAAAATTAATATAAATCGAAAATTATAGAGGTACTAGAAAACAAAGAGTACTACAAACCAATTAGCACCTTGATATATTTTTTAAGTTTGACATCAGATCAGTCCGGACCTTGTTGGGGTATTTTATAACATAACAGTGTGTTTTGGCCGATATATTTTATGTTTTGTATATTTTCAAAGCTGATTTTTTTTACTCGCAGTAATGTCATTGCGGTAATGGTCCTCTGAGGAGAAGATTTTCTTTGAAAATCCATAGTTTAAGGACTCGATATTACTCCTTGGTCTTGAACTTTGATATATAATAAAATGTGATTCATTTATTATTTTATTCTGTCATTTAATCCATTATATATATATATATATATATATATATATATATATATATATATATATATATGAAGCAATCCAACAAAAGATATAAGCGTCAACTAATATCTTATAATTAGTGAAACATCCGGATAAAAAACTGAAGCTCAATATACTGGATAGAGCATTAATATTATAATATAAAATGAAGTAATAAAATAAGGTGTCAATCAAATTTTATTAGAATTCAAAGTTCATGCAAAGCATCCTTAAGTCCTTAGCTCATGAGTTTTCAAAGATAATTCTTCTCTTCAGAATTATAATATTTTATATTATAATATATATATATATATATATATATATATATATATATATATATATATATGTGTGTGTGTGTGTGTGTGTGTGTATTATTCACAGAAATAACAAGAAACATAACCCTACTCAACCATAACAACAAACTAAACAACATATTAAAAACAACGAAAATAATAAAAAGCAACGCCAACCAAAAAACCTAAAACAAATGTTAACCTCATCCAAACTCAACCAACACACAATACAAGGGGTCACAAAATGCTACAAGGAAAGATGTGGGGTCTGTGACATAATAATAGAGGGGAATTCATACACATTTAAACACCCAACACAAACATTCACAATAAAAAAAACCTTAACTGCACCTCCAAGAACGTTGTCTATGTGCTAGAATGTACAACATGTAATAGAAGCTTATATAGGTGCGACCAAAACATTTAATAATAGAGTATCTTTACATAAAAGCAACATTAAAATCAAAGAAAACCGTAAATTATTCGTCTCCCAACATGTGCACTCATGCAGTGGAGGAAAATTTTAAAATTTAAAATAATGCCAATTTTCCAAAGCCAAGATTATCCCTACTTACTAATACAATAAAAAAAAAGTTCATATTTAAATTCAATCCAGCATTGAACAGATCATAACTCTAACAACACACACTTTTATCAACCTTTCTCTACCTCTCTATACGCCTGTCTGTGTACACACATATGTATGTGTGCGTGTGTGTGTGTATGTGTGTGTGGGTGTATATGTCGCTCACCTATGTACAAAATTCAGAACTAACCACACGCATGCGCGCATGCACGCACACGCACACGCGGACATAACAGCCTTCTTGGTGACAGGAGGCAATAAAATTAATAAATTTCAAAAGAAAATCTACGCACCCCAACAAATGAAGATGACCGATATAATAAAGTTCAAAATAACACTACTTAAAAAACACACACGACTTTGACCAAGACAAGTAGGAAAAATAAGAAAAAAATAAAAAATAAAAGATATAAAATTATCAAAACACGTACTCACACACCCACAAACCCACGCATGCGCAAAAACGTCAAACAATACCTAATTTCCTCAAATGAAACAACACTCTTTCAAATTGAAAGACATTTCTTCAAATGGATTTACATATCTGATGAAAGCGGACCACCGCTTGAAACGCGTTATATATACAATTATAAAATGATAAAACAACAAAATAATAAATAAATGTTGAAAAGAAAAACATTTTACAAATGTTGGTAGCCTTACTCCTTTACATATATACTTTTCTCTCGTTGGAACTGCACTAATATTCACTACCCTCTTTTATATATATATATATATATATATATATATATATATATATATATATATATATATATATATATATATATATGCAAAAAAAGATCTGGTGAATAAGGTATTAGTTTAATGAATGTTTCCGACAGCTGATAAGTAGATAGCTAGCATATATGTAACCGTCAGCTTTTGGTTGACTATTACTTAATCATCTACGGAATTCCTGTATATCAAGGCATGTGATATATCTGATATTACACCGAACCATATTCTGCAACACCTGAACTGATTTATTAGTGTTTCTTAATATAATGTAATAATAAAATGTTACTCTATAGAAATAAAATATGAGTTTGTTTAATGCATAGAACATCACACAAGCAAATGTATGAAGCATTTGCATAATATTTTATTAAGCCGGTGTGTTTATATTGGCCGCAAGGTTGACAAAAGGCTACGTCCACCTCACCACACCCTTCTCCGACAATTTGGTCCCTATTTACTTGCCTCCCACGTGGGCAAGGTTTTACACAAGGTCCGTGTTTTTCTGTCGGGAAATCCAGTTCCCGAAAAAGGGGGCATCCGAGTTGGGATTAAAATTTAAAGATGAAGTGTAGTATCAAATCACTTTGCTCCTAAACGATCGTCTTAAACTCCTATGTGAACAAATACCTGTCTCACTGCCCTCCTAGGTAATCAAAATCTGCCTATTCCACCCATCGTTCCCAATCCTCTCATAGTATTATTCATCATCGAACTGACAATCTCATTAACCTTTATCCTCGAGTGTCTTTTCGCCATGGTAAGCGGTAAATCATTAGTATAAAAATAGTCTCCAGATGTGAAAACAAAGAAATCACAATTCGGGTTTAACAAAACGTATGAATGTGAAAGTCAGGAATTACAAGCGGCATCCCAGATTAGGGTTACGGTTAGGGTAAGGGTTAGGGTGTATCCAATAAAAGATATCAGTTATGACCTCTACAGATCTTCAGATATGATCAGACAATCCTTTCTAACTAACGGTACGTCTAATTGTTTCGTGTCTGATCAGATAACATGAAATTTTGTGAACGAAAATGTAAAACCTAAAGACCAGCTTCTATATCCGTTTTTCTAGGTCACAGGTCACAGGTCATAGGTCATATCTCTAGATCACAGTTTATACGAAATAATTTCTTACTAAACCCGTGTAAATTAAACGGTTTTACTATTACAATTTTTTTTAAATCCCCACAAAATGTAGTTGTTCATTTTTTAAATAACATAATGTTAATTTAACTAATAATTTATAAATCTGAATTAGTAAAATCAGAATTGAATCTAACAGAAACTTCTAATTCAATTAAAAATAAATGTTTGTGTAATGAATGTTTGTGGAGACCGGCAGTTCATAAAACATTGCAATATGCAGGCAGATATATACAGACATACACCTAAATCATCATCTGAGACGTATTCAGAGAGATTGTTTAGGTGTCCGTTCAAGTTGGTATCCTTCTAGATATTTAAACAGTGGAACTTTCGAAGATTAAGTAAATTTTTGCTCACCAAATAAAAATCTGAAGAACTCGTTAAGCTGTAACAATATCGAATGTGGATGTGTAATACTGGTGTTAAAAACGAAAAACCCACGTACAGTTAGAATAAGTAAGAAACTGAAATTTTCTATGAGAGATCAAGTTAACAGTTAGGATGGCGTGTATCGAAAGTTGCATCATGGAAGGAAGAACGTTGCAGAGAAATGAGATCCTTTCTACTTTTGGAGAGTTTCATGTCACAATTATAGAACGCCTGATTTCGAGGCCGCCACCGGCCCAAACGGGGACTGGAAAAAAGTTCTGCAGTTCATCTAGATGCAAATTGCTGTACAAAGTAAATCAAACACCAGAGCACATAATGGAGTTATTTGTTGTCCTTTTTAATCACTTTTCTAATTCGAGCCAGAAAGAGAAAGAAAGAAGAAAGGGTTAACGTCTCTACGACTGTTGCTGCTGCCACTGCTGATAAACGTCACTATCCAATGAGCCAACTACTAACGTATCAACGAGAGACTCATCAATTTTCTTTAGTTAAGACGACAAATGGACATCTTCTGGTGATTATATAACTACCCAGGCTTTATTATAAAGCTAAAAAAGGCGACACTGATATAATAACAACTGAGATGAAAACCACATTTAAATAACATAAATTACAATTAGCCATCTAAATGATTTAGACTAAGTATTGATCTGCCATGACCTTAAGTATCACAACAGATAACGAGTAAACAAGGAAATATTCGATGACCCCCAAGATAACAGTCTCCTGAGAACAATGGATGATTTTAATTTGTGAAAACATGAATTTCGTGGTTGGGCAAAATACAAACGAGGCTGCCGTTAAATAGTTAAGCGATTTTATTTAACACTAGCTGACTCGTGCCCCGGCGCTGCCCGGGAAAGTCGAATAACTCCATAAATTCCTTGCAAAATCTGTAACGCTTGAGTTATTTGGTGCTTATGACTGACCAGCGCGAACTCAGCCCCCACAATGTAAATTTAAAACAGCAGCTAGAGCAATTAATGCAACACGTGGAGTAATAACACTCTTGCCATTGAGAGTAATCCTTCTAGACTGCGGCAATTTTTATTTTAGTCCGAATCCGGAGTGTCTTTATTTGGGTAACTGTTCCCTCGTGTGGAGGCTAGTAAGCCCGATCCGTAAACTGCATAAACACCATAAATAGGCGAATAACGTATTATATAATATAGCATGATCCGTGTCCCGGCGTAGCGCGGGAGAGATATATAAGTTTTAGAGTATTAACTCCTGAAAAAGAAGTTGAAAAAAAACCTGTAAGTAATTTAGGAGATTAAAATAGGATTCATCAATGTTTTCTCTGTTTTGTGTGACACCCCCTCTACTGTGATTTTAAGTAGCGAGTTATTTTTAAAATAAAAACGACTCCCCCCAATAAAAAAATAAGTAAATGTGATCCAAAAATATGCGTGAATGTTTCCAAGTTCGGTACAGGAAAAATCATTCTAGACTGATACAATTTTTATCCCAATCAGGAGTACCCTTTTTGGTGTAGAATGTTGGTTGTTAATGTGTTGAAAATCCATCTCCTTGGGAAAAAAATAAATTTGCCGCAGTCTAGAAGGATTTCTTCTTCACTGACATAGGAGAGAAAAAGATTCAGTTTAATACGTCACTGACTGAGAAGAGAAGAGATTAAGTAACAGATACTACACTGTAAATCTAATTATATTTTAAAACTTAAAAAGAATAAGTAAAAATAAACTGAATCAAAGTTATCTTTGTGTGTATTGTAGTAAATTAATAAAGAAATGAATAATTTTTTTCTGGGGCAGGTCCAAATCCATCTATTGGATAAAAACACAAAAATTGGCGCAGTTTAGAAGGAGTTCTTCACTATGAGAAAAGAGTCATATTTTTATTGTAATAAGTAAATACATAAAAAAGAGAGAGTGAGACGTAGATAGCGAATGGTTATAAAATTAAAATAGAAAGAAAACGAAGAAATGATCAGAAATTAAATTAAATAAAAATCACTCAAAGTATCGAATTAATTACGCGACAACATTTTGAATCAATAGGCAAAAGTTATTTAGTTCGTTAATGTAGACCGGAAACCGGAATAAGTTTAAGTAACGACGGACAATGAGTAAGTATATGCAATCCTATATTCTGTAAGTTTGAAGGAATATCAGGGAGCGGTGATTAATTGATTTAGCAGTCTTGTATATTATGTAGGAAATTATTAGAAGAATGAAATAAAGTATTAACGGTGAGGATTCTATAAAATATCTGATGTAATTTATTTATCGGCGTTAAGTGGGAGAGTAAGCGTAGATGAAGATTAGAGAAAAAAGTTTTTGCTACCATCTGTATGGAGTATGTTTTTGTGAGAGTCTGAGATGGCGGTCTGAAAGTAGTATTTTTAGTTAGATGATGAAAATAGTCATACATTTCTTGAAACACGCTCGAGTGAATAACGTGAATAGAGTGCTGGGTTTAGTAACCTATGATGAATGTGGCTATTTTCTTACTCCCGTCAAAGGTACAGGGGGGGGGGGAGTCCACTTGATATAGAAGATAATAAAGAAATTACAAAAAAACAATCAACAAAAATTCCATTATGCTTAAGCATAAAGGCTGAATTGTTTTGGGGATCGCGGGTGGGTTCAGTGTCATGCAATTGTGCAAAATACTTTTTGAACTTATCCTACGCAAGACTCTTTCACGAAATTACCACATTTACTATGTAGGCTGATCCTGCTTAAAACTCTCCAGGTGGTGTCAATTACATTTTATTTACAAAAAGAAAGTCTACATGAGTAATGATGGGGACAACATTCAAAAAACGCCCAAAAATAAAATTAAAATAATGAACAAAATAAAATGATAATGATGAAGGTTAGTAAGGCCCTCCCAACCCCTTGCTAAGCGTTAGGCTACCCACTGTTTTCTGGGTGATCCGAAAACAAGCAGATAGGTCTCTGAATCGGTGCTAAGTGGGTGTCAAAACAAAATAGATCGGGGTGGCATATGAGAATGGATTTGTGCAACTCACGTAGTGTGGAATGTCTCCTTCAGAACTAGCTGAACATCAGCAATAACGAATTAACACCATCTCTATGTCACTAGGATACGCTCTCTTAAATATATACTACTTATTACCTTGCCTGTCATATGTCAAGACATTCATTTAACTAATTTAATTGCATACAAATAAAGAAAGAAGCGATCATGACAACAATTAACACACCTTTAGCTTGCCCAGCGTCGATGGTGGCGTGCCTCCTACCGCACCAACAGTACTGAACAAATCCTCTCCCCGTCTCTCTCGTTTTCTTTTTTCTTTCTTATTGTCAAAATTAAATGAATATGTGTATATTATATGCATACTTTTCTGAAGAAAAGAAAATTCTTTGTACATCCGACTGATTTCGTCATTCGTTTACCAGTAAAGACGACGATGGACACACATACAGTCAGACGCGGGCCGTCGTAAAGAGAGTCTCGTTTTTCTGCTGACGTCATGGTGGTCGGTACTCAGAAGATAAATAAGACACTTCCAAGAGAACGGTTACACACTACACGTAGACATATGACGGTGGTAATTTCTCTTAAATTAGTTTATTTTTGATTTAGTAATTGTTTGATATTTAAGAAATATGTGTTTGTTCATGCTTTTGTTCATGTCATTTTCTAGGTGGAATTTTGATAGTGATTTTAAGGTAAAACTATAAAAAGAAAAAGCGTTTCGACTAAAATTCAAGATGAATGACAAACCTGTCTTGATAGGAAAATATTAAATAAAAAAACAAATACTTGCTTGTTTCCCCATAAATTTGAAATATTTTTTACACAATAACAAGTCTGTATGACATGAAACGCTGTGTTTGTAATTAAAAAAATCTAATTTAATTTTGAACGTATATAAAATTGAACTTCATCTCCACGTGTCGACAACATTTTTAGCAATGTGTTAGCAATAAAATATTATCAACTAGAAGTTCAGTTAAAACTTTAAATTGTAGTATCTGTTCTGATGCTACAATTCATATTTGTCCTCTATCAGTGAATGAGAAATCTTTCTAGACTGAGACAATTTAAAGTTTTGTCTCAATCCAGAAACCCTCTCATTGGGAGCTGGATTTTTCTCGCATTAAAAACCGAACTTCTGTCTAACTCTGACCTGTCCTCGTTGAGGAGGCAAGTAAATAAAAATAGTAAATAAAAATAGTAAATAAAAATCCACGAAACAGCGTGAAGTTCATTTACTTTAACACAACAATAACGCAACTTTTTGAATTCTTGTTTTTTTTTCATTTTATTTATATTGAATCAAGTTCACTTTCAGTATAAAACGAATCGTGTTCCTTTCTTTTATTTTTTAAAATGCAGTTTTAAAAGTTTTCTAATGCTTTTTAGACAGTCTGACTGTTCGACAAATGTTGCTTGCATCCTACTAGCATAATGTCACCTTTCAGTGCACCGGCCTTCTTTTTACGAAGGTCACGGTCAGACCCACGTCGACGGTAGGGTTTCCCCATCCCCTATCTGCCGAACATTAACAGTTAACAGAAATAGACTATAAACCTTCTCTATCACTGAAATACTTCCTCTTCTGTCTGTCTGTCTGTCTGTCTCTCTCTCTCTCTCTCTCTCTCGTCTGATAAAATGTAATGCAGTGTGTACAATTGATACATATATAAAGTTTAATATTCGACTTTCGTTTTATTTTATTCGACCACAAAGAAAAGGGCGACAACGAGGCGGTGGATCAACACCGATTCAAAAAAGCCCAACCGACAACAGTACAAAAGATAAAAGACAAAATGCATTACTATAATATTCTTGATATTTTTTAAATATATATCACCACTTATTATGGTCAATCGACACTCGGGGATGAGCGTTAATAAGCTGGAATTATTGTCAGTTAAGAGATGAATAACCTTATGAGAGGATTGAGAATGGTTGATGGAATGGAACAAGTTCGAATACTTGTTAAGATGGTTCATAACAGGAACCTGTTTACATTGGATTTGAAGACGACAAAGTTGTAATTATTATTATTATGATTAGTAGTAGTAGTAGTAGTAGTAGTAGTAGTATTTCATAGTAGGCTCAACTTTTAGATGTTTTTAGTTGGAGTTTTCTTTTTTGAACATCAAGTCAATCCCCTTGACTTTAGACCTTCAAGCTGTAGCGTAACACTTTCGCCGTTTCTAACAAGCAAACCTTTTGCAGAATTAGAAAAGAAGTTGTCTCGTCGATCTGTTTAAGCCATTTATGGTGGCTTTTCATTATGGTTCCAAGCGTTCCACTTACAAAATGAATCACCTTTACTTCTTTACATTTCCATAGTCTAATTCCCATTTGAAGTATATATATATATATTTATTGATTTCTTCGTGTTCTTTCTCCTGCACTCTGGTATCGAAGGGGCAGGCTATAGCAATGATTAAGCAAGTTCTCTTGTTTTTATTTAGAAAGATTAAGGGTTTGGAATGTTCAGGAACCTTATCAGTTTGTATGCGCATGTCCAAAAAAAGTTTGCCATTGTCGTACTTCTCTACCACTTATGGCTTATGCTCATACCACTTCTTATTGTGGTCCAATTCATAAAGTTTGCATATATTCCAATGTAGTACTTGAGCGACTTTGTCGTGTCTCCATCATCATCATCATCATCATCATCATTATTATTATTATTATTATTATTATTATTATTATTATTATTATTATTATTATTATTATTATTATTATTATTATTATTATTATTATTAGCAGTGCTGAATATTCCACGGTGTTTAACTTATCGCCTTCTATTCTTACCGTAAAATAATTGTTAGCTAATTATACTTTTAATAAATGAAACGAATTTTGCTTTTCAGTGGACGAAGACAACTAAATTCTATTTATGACGTTTTATTTGATTTCAGAACAATTCATTTTTAAATGGGTAAAATTAAAATTTAGGGCACTCACCGACACTAGATAGTACACAATTACTTTCATTTTTCGCAATTGGAGAATTTCTTTTTATTAAATAAGTATGGAAGGTACGTATTACCTAAGGTACAAGCGTATTTACTTTACATATTATTTGTTACTTATTAGGAGTTCTCATACACGATTGCTCACTGGTAGAAACAGACGGTGCTTCGTTGGTGTCTGAATGACAAATCTCTCCAGATTTAAATTACTGTCCTCTTCTTTTGCTCTCCATTGACAACTCACGCAAATAATAGTATTATTATTGTTATTGTTATTATTATTATCATTATTATCATTATTATTAGTATTGTTGCATAACCCTTAAAAAGGGGGGAGAGTTTTATTATTACTATAAATTACTAATCCTCCCGACTGAGGCAGTTCTCCGAAACCACTTCAAAAGTTCGTGGTTACAATCTTTTTTTTAATAATACGTTTCTTGTAACACACTTTCTGTAAGGCACTTCTCATAGTCAATTTTAAACACATGTTTTTAAGAGTCATTTTAACATAGACATTTTTAAACATAGACGACTTTTAAGTCTTGAAACTGCCCACCTATTGCACATTTCCTCAGGGCGAATTCTAAGCATAGTCTCTTTTAAATTCGTTAAACATTTTAAACACAGTTCATTAACAAAAGAAGTTACCTTACAGGTTCGTTCGTCGTCACGCCGCGATCGCTGATTGATACCGCCGGTTTCGTGGTGTCTCCTTGGCTGTGGCCGATGTTGTACCTGTTTTGGGAGCAGATTCTGTTCCAAGCACGAAGACAAGGACATTCGGAGACGGTTTTTTCTGAGAGAGATTTCATCATTTATTTTCACACTTCGGTTGGAGAGGGTTCCATTGTCGGTTCTTCATTCCACTCTTTTTCCTTCATTCATACTGTGGGACGTTGGATGCAGTTAACTATTTTCTAGCAAGTTTGGCTCATGTCTGGCGAATTTCCACCCGACTACACATTACAGAGCTACATGGCTAAAGCGTGTTGACTCTCGCTTCCTAAGTCGGAACTTAACTCAAACCCCAACTTTTCACACAAAGTTACATGGCTGAGTCTGTTGATCCTCTCGCTTCCAAGATCGGGAACTGACTGACAAACTAAATCTTCACACAAAGGATCTGTCAGGTCATCTGTTCACGTGGACCCAACGTGCAAAATATTTCCGTCACTCATGTATTTTCTGACCTCCTTTGACCCTGGCATTTCCTATCGGTCAAACATACCAACAATTTGTTTTGGCTTATAAAATGAGTCACCATGAATCATGGTTATTTGTCCCAAAATCACATATGCCCTTAAATTGTACTTAATCCTATTTCTGTCACAATTCATACTAGTCGATCTACACACTTTAAAATACAGGGCCCGTCATAATCTAACAGTATTATTATTATTATTATTATTATTATTATTATTATTATTATTATTATTATTATTATTATTATTATTATTATTATTATCATTATTATTATTATCATTATTATTATTATTATTATTATTATTGTTATTATTATTATTATTACTATTATTATTATTATTATTATTATCATTATCATTATCATTATTATCATTATTATTATTATTATTATTATTATTATTATTAGCAGCAGCAGCATTTCGATGTTAAAATACTATTGAATAAAATTCACTAAACTTTACATAAATAAATGTTGGAATTCTGGATTTAATAAAACCAAGAATAACTAAATATAATTCTTAAATAAACCACGAACAGCTCGCCTCTTTCCCTCGCAGACTAAACGTCACTGCTTAAACGACTTTTTGTCTAGTAGTTCTAATCTATTACTCCGCACAAACGAGTGCTTCGGTTAGTATGACATAAATCGCTTTCCACATTGTGACATAAAAACAAAGAAAAAGTATTTGTGAAGCGATTTTTTTCATCTCCAGATTAGGAATTAGTTTCATTGTTTCTTGGATTAGATTTCAAAACAATCCTGGATTTAACAACAACAAAAAAGAAGTCTTAGAAAAGCAACTGACAGCCTGCACTAAATTGATATGAACAACATTTGACATAACTGTCTGGAAACGGATTGATTCTACTGATCAGGACAATCGGATTACTCTAAACTGATTTCTTAGTTAAAAAATAAATAAATGAAATATATTTTTTTTTTATTTTGTTGCACTAATGAAAATTATTTCCACTCATTTTTGACAAAATCTTTTGCTCATATGAATATTAGTCGTCAAAGTATTTCCTTAAGTTTTTATGATAGATCTTATCAGTCGTTGTATCATTTAAAAGTTGGAGGTCGACATAATAAAAAAATTAGTTATAAGATCAGTCTTTGGATTCTTTTCTTCCGAAATCATATTCGTAGCCACAGATAAAAAAAAATGACAAAATATTACATAAAAGTTATGCATCGTGTAGTTAGGCGGTATTTGTTCATTGTTTGGGAAAGATCAAAATGATTATAATAACGATCAACTCGAAGTGTCTTAGATTGGCAATTCTTTGATTATGCTACCCCGTAAACTTACATTTAATATATCAAACCAGAATGCTATGAAACAAAACATTCGTAATATAAACAAGAATAACAATATAAAAGCGTTCCTAATAAACTTTTAGAAAAAAAGCTTATTAAACTTTCAGTCAAACTAAAATAAGGTTTTAGAATTTTAAAACGAATTATGAACACAGTAAATAGTCGCAGATAATCTATCTTACTTAACGATTCGAAACCCCGTAACACGAGTCATGTTATAACCCAAAATCCGACGCCTTAACCCACTCGGCCACTATGAACAATCTGATAAATCAGCAAGAGTTTTAACCTGCTATAGGCAGCTGTCGTCAATAGTGTTAAACTACTGAAGGAAAATTAAAGCTATGATGACGGCTGTATTAATACTCCTCACTACAGTGCCCAGCCTAGATTGGGGGCAACAAATAATTATATATATATATATATATATATATATATATATATATATGCATATAAATTTATTTATTTTTAATTCGTAATAAACGAATTTAGAATTTCATAAAATAAATTTGAAAAGTACGCTAACGATGAAAACTCTATTGAAATAATTTTGTAAAGAAATACTTACTAAAATATTTCAGTCCCTGTAATGGCAAGAAGGTTTCCAGTCACTTCAAATAAAAAATATTCTCTAAAAGAAATATTTCCAAACGTCTAATATACGCTCCTAACTAAGATATAGAGGGACATCGTCAGTGATGTACTTTGCTAAGGTCATCGGGGATTTCGGATGTTTCAACATCATATTCCCTTCTCCGAGCCGAAGTTATGAGAAATGATATGTCTCTGATAGGCCCTCTATTTTTGAAAAGCTAGCTATTTATTATGGAGGAGCATAGGCAACGCGTACTTGCACTTGATTAGGCGTTGCGAATCAGCCAATCAAATGAGATTCACCTATTACTTAAATAATTCCGTTGAAATTTAAATATCCAAATTATTTCTGACTCCTTAAAATAATGACGGACAGGTTGATTTAAATTTAAAGTAAATTTATATAAATAAGTCTAATTCTGTTGTTGGCATTGGTTTCCCAGAATCTATACCAGTAAGTATCAATTACTTATAGGAGAGACCACGTGAACGTTGCCAACATCCATAAGTGAAAGTAGTGCTATGGAACTAACTGGATTCGAACTTGGCACAGCCAAGTCATCAGTTTGCGTTGTTAACAACTTAACCAGCATCATCTACTAAATAAAATTTAAATTAATCTTAAATGAAATAAAAACTTATTATTAATCCACATTTAAAAATTTCGAAATGAGAGAAAATATTCTTCGTAGATACAATGAAAGTATTCTTATTCCAATAGCATTATTGCATTGAATAGAAAAGGTTAGAAATTGGAACAAAATGCTTTTGAAACTTGTAGAAAAAATAAGACATTTTTATCTCACACTTAAATAAGAGGTGATTTTTTTTTAAGTTGTCCATGGAAAGTTTTTATGGTGCAATGCAAAAATTTAATGTAAAGACACTGTTGATGTAAAGACACTATTCTTAATTCAGTGACAATAATGCATTCATCATAACCATCACCATCAGGGTGTTTGATCAGTTCTGGAGAAGGGAACCATCCCTGGTTTCCGACCACCTTATTGGTGATTGTCATTCAGGGGGTTTGCCATAGTCGCCACATGTTGATGCAAAGATACTATTCTTAATTCAATGACATTATTAATGTTGTATAACTGAAAAATGAGCTTTTGAAAATACACTGTATTGTATAAACATGGATAGATAGATAGATAGATAGATGTGTAAGCAATTGGAGAAAGAGAGTTGGGATTCTTAATTTTGGAATTAGTTAACACAGAGATATAGAGAGTGCAGAAGATGACATGATGATATTTTTTAAACAGCGAATAGTACGATAATGCAATGTGCATCCATAGGATGTTTGGAATCAATTTGACGCTTTTTAGCAAATCATTGATGTATTCACAAAATTGAAAGTGCATTTCTGAGATTACCTTTTGCGGAGATGATCTTTTGTCGAATACAGTTCACTCAAAAAAGCCTTCCTGACCCTTCACCGTGGCCTCCAGGCGAGACCTGAATCTAGAGCACGCGACCTTCACGATGTTTTTCAAAACGTCTGAATGCCAGGCGATCGGCTTGTTCTTGGTGTGACAGGCGGTACGGTTAGTGTATTAATCAAATGCGGCCCAGACAAAATAGTATGTGGGTTTACAATCAGGCGAGTTGGGATTCAGATTCAGATTGGTGAAGTCGCGGAAGTTCTCAAATAGTCACTTCTGGATTTCCCTGGATGTGTGACACGTGGCTGAGTCGTGCTGCCACACGTATGACTTTCCCACAACGATCCTCTCCACAACAGTGGCCCGCAACCTACTATAGCCATCTGAATTTAGCTTGTCTCCCTTTTCGAAGGTGTGAGGCAGCATGAAGTAGTACTCGCTAGAAATACAACGAAACCATCACAATTTGAGAGAACTTGGTCTTTATAATGCGCGGAACGTTGTGCGAACTGTATGCTAGCCATTTATAATTCTGCGCGTTGTGTATCTAGTCCTGAGATAGTCCAAAGCATCCACAGCTCGACTACGTGTTTCGTCCTGTTGAATAGTTTCTTGGCTTCCGAAAGTTGGTTCTCTTGGGTCTTGGCGCGACTCTTGTATAAGGCGTAGCGAATATCCTCGTACAGCGTTTTCTTCATAATCGCAACTTCGACTCCCATCTCTCTCGCCAAGTCCCGCATTGCTTTGCCCGAATCTTGCCGCATCATTTTTGCTACTTCTCGCCAAATCTCGCTGTGCGGACGAGGTCAGAAGGCCTGCTATGTTCTTTTCCTGCTCGCCATTGCTTCCACATCCCAGTCGCAATTCTCCAGCTTATACTGATAAGAAAGATTTCCGCATCTTTTTGATTTAGCGCAAATCATTATGATGCAGGTCACTCCCTTCCAATATTGCTGTGCGTTCCAGTCGTCCTACATTTCCAGCTCTCAAACCCACCAATTGTACACAGAAAAAGCTATCCGTTGTACTACACCGTTATTAAATTCGTCAAAGTGTTATGAAATGAAAGAACGTAAAAGTGCCAAATATGTCTCGAGTACTCTGTATATATATATATATTAGGGGAGGTCGATTTTGAAACTGTAAATTATCGCACTCGAAGAAAGTTGCCAAATAATGTCAAAAGTTACCACAAGAAATATTTTTCTTCAAAATTTTGTATTTATTTGAGCATTGCAACTTTAAGATCAAATAAATCGAGATTTTTTCTCACTGCCGAGATTTCACCGGCAGATGTGTCGCCTTAAATTAAACCCGGGTTTTAACAAAAAAAAGTAATACATTACTTAATAATAAATATTTTAAAGTTTATTATTATTTTTCTTAAGAAATTAAATGTACATATTCAAATTAAAAAGGAATAAAACACTATAATATTTAATGTTATATATAAATAATTATTTGTTTACATAGGCGTTTTATTTATTGGATATTTTTTATGGTATTCACCGGTTGAAAATTCATCGGGCGAATTTGACTTCCCGTGTTGATTGTCTGTTTAATTATCACACATATATATTGAATTGTCGAGCGCTGGCTTATCTAATCCCACTTTCCCGACCTTTTGTCACACCTTACCTTGTGGGAGTTAGATAAATAAAAACTAGTTCAGCCAGGGGGTTTTACCCCACCAAATAAACCGGTATCGTCCGGGTCTGGATTCACGCCCGTCTATTGGGGCTTGTCCGTCCTGTGCAGTTCTAGGAGGTGCATCTCCCAGGTTTTGCCTTCCCTCTTTGGGGAGGAGTAAGTTTATTGCTTACTGTCTGAGGCGGCCCTACCGGGGAATGCCGACGAAGCTGCCCAGGCAATTTTTAAATGGCCAGAGTGCTCACCTCTCGAGCACTGGCTTTCTCATCCCACTTTCCTGACCTTTTGTCAATCTTACCTTGTTGGGGGTAGATAAATAAAATCTAGTTCAGCCAGGGGTTTTTACCCCACCAAATAAACCGGTATCGTCCGGGCCTTTGGGTCTGGATTTACGCCCGTCTATTGGGGCTTGTCTGTCCTGTGCAATTCTAGGAGGTGCATCCTCCCAGGCTTTGCCTTTCCTCTTTGGGGAGGAGTAAGTTTATTGCTAACTGTCTGAGGCGCCCCTACAGGGGAATGCCGACGGGGCTGCCCAGTCAATTTTTTAATGGCCAGAGTGCTCACCTCTATAGCGCAGGGTTATCTAATCCCACTTTCCTGACCTTGTGTCACATCTTACCTTGTTGGAGGTAGATAAATAAAACTATTTCAGCCAGGAGTTTTTACCCCACCTAAAATATATGTATTGGAGTTGATGGGAGAATGGATAAGGACACATTGATGTATAAGGAAATTGTGGATGAAAATAGACAGAGAATTATGAAAAAAACTAAGGGACCAGAACACCATTTAACTTTTACAAAAGAAACACCATGTGAAAGTAAATATCTGACACATAGAGTTCTTCCGAATAGTGGTGCAACAGGTGCTGTTAATGCAGATCAAGTGGTGGATGTTTTGCATGAATTCCACAGTGAGAACAGTATCAAGGCTATACTTGTTGACAACACTAATACCAACACAAGTTGCGATGGTGGAATGGTTGCAATTTTAGAAAAAAAACTTTTTAAAACTCTTCACACAATTGGTTGCTCTTTGCATCATAATGAACTACCTTTCAGAGCCCTTTTTAAAAACATAGATGGTTGCGCAAAGGGCCCTACAACATTCAGTAGCCCTCTGGGGAAATTATGCTCAAATGATTGATATGATTTACCCCAAATATCATTTTCCAAAATTGATGAAATACATGATCTTAGTTCTGACCAAAGACTCCTTTATGAATACACAGTAGGTATTTCTAGAGGTAAGGTTGACTCTAGATATGCCTCCTGGAAAATTGGTCCTTTAAACCAAGCAAGATGGTTAACTTTGGCCATCAGGCTTATGTGTTTATGGACTCGTGGTGCATACCCACAAAGGCACACAACAAAACTACACTATGTAGTAAATTTTATTGTAAATGTGTATGCCACTTTTTGGTTTGAAATTAAAAGAAATAGTAAATTCCACAATCAGTAAGTGCACATTTTTAATATGACCCAGAGGATTAAGGAGAAGCCTCAGGAAATCCAAGATATCACATTTAGAAATATACAAGGTAATACATTTTGTTTACTGCCTGAAAACTTTCTATATTCCATGGTTAAATCTGAGGAGATTGAAGTAAGAGAAGAAGCTTTAAAAAGAATTTTGGCTATTAGGTAAGTAATATTTATTCATATATCTCTGACTCAATTATTTATTCCAATTTATAGAATGATTTTTAAAGATTTTATCTAATTTCACCATAATTATTAAAGCAGTACAGATTGGAATTTTTTAATAATTCAATTAATTAATTTGTTCTTTCAGGAGTGAGGAGTCAACCAGAAAAAGATTAAAAAGAATACTACCTATTAATTTTAATGCCACACATTGGACACAATTAATAGATTTAAAATTATGCGGCATTTTTGAACCACCAATGACGGAAGATTTTACTGAATCTGAACTTCGAGAATCGTTGATGAATGGAACCAAGCTTGACTTGCCAGATTTGCCCTCACATTCTCAGGGTGTGGAACGGGCAGTTAAGTTAATAACAGAAGCTTCACAAACTGTATATGGTTTTGAAGCAAGGCATCAACACATTACAGCCAAAGTTTTGAGTCAGAAATTGAGACCAGCATTTTTGTCTAAGGGGTCTTATATGGAGCAATTTGACTCTCTATATTAAGCTTCATTAAAATAGTGTTAGGTTTTTCCTTATTTCTTTGCTTGTTATATTTTCACTAATAACAGAAAAAATCATTTTTTTAGGTATTCAAATATTACTGTTTAATTCATAACGTTAAAAGGTAGTTTACAAAAGCAGATACTGAAAATGAGGGGGGGGGGCAAATTTTCAATTTGAAGATTTCTTTAATTCATATCATTTTTATAAAATAAAAGGACATTCCCTGCTTTTAAATGCTAAAACTATTTGGTTTTCACACCAATATTCAAGCAAATCTTGCAAAAACGAGGAATTTTCAGTATATTCTTGTCTACGATCTTTGATACCAAACGCTCAAAAAACCGCTGAAGTTTTTGATCTAATTTTTTGCATGAGTATTTAATAGGTTTATATACAACTTTCGGAACGTGCCTTTTTTTAATATTTAAAAAAAAAGTGTAAAATCGACCTACCCTAATATATATATATATATATATATATATATATATATATATATATATATATATATAGTTAAGCAAACATTGTTAAACATTACAGAATTCCTTCACTTGATTATAACTTTCATATTTTTTCAATTTGTCTTATGATCTTTATGTCAACAGCAAAAAAAAACATAACATATGTGATACAATAATGTTTTCGATTTTCGTCGAATCATCTTCAGGTGATAAAATTAAATAAACAAAAAAGCTGGGGAAAATAAGAGAATCTCAAAAAGCAGACGACAACGCGCATGTGAAGTCAGTAGTACAGACCAATTTTCATTAATAACACGAAAATAATACATTCTGAAACCAATAATAAATATACTCGAGGCAATCTTTGTTAAAACCTAGCAACCTACATTACGTATGAAACCAGTAAGAACATTTTAAAATGTTCAACGTTATACAATTAATCCTGTGACGCTAATTCTGGCGTCCCGGAATTAAAATTGTTAACGTTTCTGCAACTGCACTGGTTTGTTCTTTTGACGCCTAACTGACTTCACATGCGCGTTATCGGCTGCATTTTAAAATTCTCTTCTTTTCACCGGCTGAAGGAATTCTGCCCAAATACAGACAATATACAGGGTGATTCATAAGTCACTTCACTTAGCTATTAAAAATGATTACCATATGAAGCACAAACATACTATGAACTTTTGATAATTGTTATCTTACTCTCTAATTACTGCTATTTGTTATTTTAAATTAGTTCGTTTATATATTTGTTTCTATATATATTTTTATTTATTTAAATTTGTGTAAATCATCGATGGTGGGGTCGAGATGGGCCAATCAATTGGTCTCCGCGAAGCCCTGATTTGACGCCGTTGGACTATTTTTTGTGGGGATATTTACGTGACCAAGTATTTGCCACGCCAATAACTAACATCGACGACCTCAAATACAAAAATCACTGCCGAGTTTGTTAAAAGTAATCAATCAAATATGCTACAAAGAGTCGTAAATCCCTTGCACAAAAGAATGGAGCTATGCATGCAGAACGAAGGTGGAAATTTTGAGAATTTGCTGTAATTTTAAACTCCCATAAATGAATGTGTTGAATAAACTTTCTGTTTTGTATTACCGTATTTTTTAACTTTAGTATTTCAAAAATAAATAGCTAAGTGACTTATGAATCACCCTGTATATATACATATATATATATATATATATATATATATATATATATATATATATATATATGTATATATATATATTGATCTCAACGAACATTGTATATATATATATATATATATATATATATATATATATATAACATTCGTACCGTCGGTTTCAAGCACGGAAGGTCTTACCCATCCGGCTCTCTTCAGCTTCTGTTGTCATCTGTTTTGGAAATGTGAGGTCACATGACACTCTTGTTGGGACGCGTTATTTGCTCAGTGTGTTGTGTGTGTTTGTTTAAATTTGAATTTAGTGTAATAAGACCGTTGAGATTTAAAACACGAGGGAATTCAAGATTAAAGGGAATAAAAAAGGGGGGTAAAAAATAAAAAAATATATATGAAAAAATATATATATATAAATAAATATAAAAAAACATATATATATAAAAAAACATTTCAATACTAAGAATAAAAGAATAAAAAAAGAGAAAGAGTATAAAACTGTATAAAAAAGAAGAATAAAAAAAGGGGATTAAAAAAATAAAAAAATATAGAGAATAAAAATGTAGAGAATAAAAAAGAGTGAGAGAGAAAGAAAAAATAAAAATAGCAAGAATAAAAAATAAAAAATAAAAAATAAAAATAAAAATAAATTAAAAATAAATTTAAAGATTAACAAATAATAATAATAATAGAGAATAAAATTTAAAAATTAAAAATTAAAAATTAAAAATTAAAAATTAAAAATTAAAAACAGAGCAAAAACTCCGACCTTCACAAAAATACAAAAATATTTAATTTATCTATCAGTCACTAGATTACTCTACAAATCCATTTAAACAAACTATATCCACATAAATTCCAAGAGCAAAAACTTGGACTTTCACCAAAATACAAAAATGCGAAAATATTTAATTTATTCAACAACCACTAGCTAAATCTACAAACCCATTTTAACAAACTCAAATATTTCATATTTCAAACTAAGTTACCTCCCTTAGATCCGAATTTCTTCATTAAAATCACTCCAATCTGGGAATAAGATTTTTACACACTAACGGTTCTTTAGAACGCATACCTTCAAAAATATAACGGCTAATGATACAAATTCATAATTTGGCTCACGGGAATTTCAGAGAAACCCTTTCTTTATTTTTGTTTTTAATCTTTAATTTTTAATTTTTAATTTTTAATTTTTAAATTTTAAATTTTTAATTTTTAATTTTTAATTTTTAATTTTTAATTTTTAATTTTTATTCTCTATTATTATTATTATTTTTTAATCTTTAAATTTATTTTTAATTTATTTTTATTTTTATTTTTTATTCTTGCTATTTTTATTCTTTCTTTCTCTCTCACTCTTTTTTATTCTCTACATTTTTATTCTCTATATTTTTTAATTTTTTTAATCCCCTTTTTTTATTCTTCTTTTTTATACCTTTTTATACTCTTTCTCTTTTTTTATTCTTTTATTCTTAGTATTGAAATGTTTTTTTATATATATATGTTTTTTTATATTTATTTATATATATATATTTTTTCATATATATTTTTTTATTTTTTACCCCCCTTTTTTTATTCCCTTTAATCTTGAATTCCCTCGTGTTTTAAATCTCAACAGTCTTATTACACTAAATTCAAATTTAAACAAACACACACAACACACTGAGCAAATAACGCGTCCCAACAAGAGTGTCATGTGACCTCACATTTCCAAAACAGATGACAACAGAAGCTGAAGAGAGCCGGATGGGTAAGACCTTCCGTGCTTGAAACCGACGGTACGAATGTTGTACTAATTTTTCTGTACCAGAATAAATAAATATTATGCTCTTAATTTTTAACTTTAATTCTTAATTAATCGAGCACTCTGCTGGGATATTTCCTACCATTCTACAAAGAAGTTATATATATATATATATATATATATATATATATATATATATATATATATATATATATATATATATATATATTGATCTCAACGGACATTATATATATATATATATATATATATGTATATATATATATATATATTTATCTCAACGAACATTATATATACATAAATATATATATATATATATAATAGAAGAATGACAGTCGAATGTAACATAATAATACTCTATGAGAAAGAACAGTAATGTGAACAGTTAATTATCAATTACGGAATATTAGGATAATTTAATGCAGTTTTTCTTCGTTCATCCCAGAATTAAATACATCCTGTGCGTTAAGTGTGTGTCATAACACGAAGCATGAAAAAGCTTTTACTGAACAAATACAGATGCAGTTGCTGTAATACAGAAGATATATGAGCTTAAGTGTGTATAAATAATGTTTCGTCTTCTTCAGAGTGACGACATGACATTAAACAAAGATATAAAATGCATAGGTAAAATAATTATTTAACGACGCTGTAATGTAAAAGCTGTTGACGGCGTGAATTTGAAAATAATTAGAAAAATAGAATCCATTAAATCTCTTTCTCTCTCTCTCTCTATCTATCTATCTATCTATCTATCTATCTATCTATCTATCTAGTTATCCATCTTTTTCTCTCTCTTCCCTCATCTCTTCTGTTACGCGACATTGCTCGGAGAATGTTAACTGTAGACATGATAGAAGAGCGATGTTATGTTATACGCTTGCGCGTCACACCGTATGACAGCTCATACGAAACTTTACACCTTGTCCTCTTAGCATAGAAAAGGAAAGCACACGAAAATAAAGGATTCACACACACACACACACAACACACACACACACACAATAACAACAACAACAACAAAAACACACAAACGCACATAAATGTATGAAAAACTAATGTAAAAGATATATATGTGCCTTTATATATTCGAGGGTTTTATTTCTGTATATATATATGTATATATATATAATGAAGTAAAGTGATTTTCCACCTATTACATGGATGAATATAGCTTTCTATTAAAAAGTTTCATATGCGAATCTGCTTCGGCATCCATTTAGGTCAATTCTTTAAGTGTGTTTTCGGAAAATATGTAGCGTTTTGTTCGCTTTCAATAATTGTTACATCTTTACATTTTCTCAGCTTGACAACCTCTGCTCACATAGTCATCCATACAGGAAGTCGGAGGAATAACTACTTCATTGTAGCACCGTTTTTATTGCATATTCTTCGACCTTGCTATTGTCTGGTAGCTATTCTACATGTTTAATTTTAATTTGATACGCTCCCATCAACGACACTTTCTTTTCTATGGGCATTTTGATTGACTACTCCAAATACATTCTTTCACATTCTCGATTGACGGCATAATCGAAAAGCAGATTTGCATTCGAAGAATGCAGTTCTCTTCGGGGTCCATGTGACAATCGTTCGTTAACAATCACTTACTTACATTATTAATACTTTTCACTTTTAATTTATTTTTTATTTAATTTACATTGAATATTATCGATATATATAATTCATATAAAAATGATTCTCAGTTCAAACCGGGAAGATAAAGCTAATTCACAGTTTTCCTCTTTCAGTATGATTTTTTTAAAAGCTTACGCAATATAGAGGTAAAACGCAGTATTCTGCGCATAGAGATCGACGAAATAGCAACGTTTGCATTTTCGAACACATAAGCAAAATTCGTTGGCATTTATACAATCGCTCATTAATAGTCACTTCCATTACACTTACAATATTATCCAATTTCTTGTAATTCTATTTTATATCTTTTGCATAAAACAAAATGTAGTTCCCCTGTCACATTTAAAGATTATTTTTATTTTTTGCATTGTTAAAGCCATTGGATAACAATTCTAAATTAAACACAGACGATATTTTGTTAACTTCTCGGTTTAACGGAATGTACTTCGCTCAAACAGTGTTAGCTTGTTCTTCCGTCCACTTACCAATTAGCAGTTTCACTCATTGTCGTCATGGTGACAAAAAATGATGCAGTTATGATCATACAGATTGAGACAATTTTTTCTTTACAAATAAAGACGTTCTTTTGTCGTTTTTATATTATATTTCAGATTAAGGCGTAACCATCACTGAGCGTGACCGACACTTCAATGAATTCTTTCTGTAAAAATGTCCTATCTTAAAATAAAAGCAAACGTCACAGAAAACCTTTCTCCCAATCTGTACCACTCCATTTCAAAGGGAGAGAGGTGTATTATTATGGCATGTCTCGTTTTAATCCAAGGGGTTGTGCCGACGGGGCCGAGCACGGCACACATTCGAGCAAAATTGACTTTTATCCGTTCCTTCGGCTATGAATTGACTATTAAGGTTTCCGTAACGAACACTGCGGGGACACTGTTTCCGTCTTCTTTTTTTCTTCTTTTTTATATTGCCACCCAGACTTATGGTTATTGTTAGGATACAAAGAAACACAACGATTTTGAGTTATTTCGAATTCGCATCTTGCAAAATTAACGTTTAACGGTTTCTTAGACTATTAATCGATTCTTAACAGTTCTGTTACGCTTACTTACCCCACGCCTTATACTTACAATATAATTCTATTTCTTTTAATTCTATTTTATATCTTTTGCATAAAACAAAATGTAGTTTCCCTGTCATTTTTAAAGATAAATTTTACTTTTTGCATTGTTAAAGCCATTGCATAACAATTTTAATTTAAACACAGACGATATCTTGTTAGGCGTCTTTTTATAGTTTTATGTTTGGTTTTTTTTATTGTCACTTGGACTTAGAGTTACTCTAAAGATATTAAGAAAACGTGCTTTAGTGTAATTTAGTATTCATCACAGCTGCTAAGGTAACGAGAGGCCAAGGTCCTTTCAAATAATTGATGGATTTATTATTTGATGACTGATACACTCTCATCTGTAAGGAAGTGTCGACGGAACAAACCGGGGTATTTTTAGGCGAAATTAACTTTTAGCAATCCCTTAGGCTATACATTACGTTTACAGGATTTATTTGATGACTGATACACTCTCATCTGTAAGGAAGTGTCGACGGAACAACCCGGGGTATTTTTAGGCGAAATTAACTTTTAGCAATCCCTTAGGCTATACATTACGTTTAAAGGATTTATTTGATGACTGATACACTCTCATCTGTAAGGAAGTGTCGACGGAACAAACCGGGGTATTTTTAGGCGAAATTAACTTTTAGCAATCCCTTAGGCTATACATTACGTTTAAAGGATTTATTTGATGACTGATACACTCTCATCTGTAAGGAAGTGTCGACGGAACAACCCGGGGTATTTTTAGGCGAAATTAACTTTTAGCAATCCCTTAGGCTATACATTACGTTTAAATGATTTATTTGATGACTGATACACTCTCATCTGTAAGGAAGTGTCGACGGAACAAACCGGGGTATTTTAGGTGTAATTAACTTTTAGCAATCCCTTAGGCTATACATTACGTTTAAATGATTTATTTGATGACTGATACACTCTCATCTGTAAGGAAGTGTCGACGGAACAACCCGGGGTATTTTTAGGCGAAATTAACTTTTAGCAATCCCTTAGGCTATACATTACGTTTAAAGGATTTATTTGATGACTGATACACTCTCATCTGTAAGGAAGTGTCGACGGAACAAACCGGGGTATTTTAGGTGTAATTAACTTTTAGCAATCCCTTAGGCTATACATTACGTTTAAATGATTTATTTGATGACTGATACACTCTCATCTGTAAGGAAGTGTCGACGGAACAACCCGGGGTATTTTTAGGCGAAATTAACTTTTAGCAATCCCTTAGGCTATACATTACGTTTAAAGGATTTATTTGATGACTGATACACTCTCATCTGTAAGGAAGTGTCGACGGAACAAACCGGGGTATTTTTAGGCGAAATTAACTTTTAGCAATCCCTTAGACTATACATTACGTTTAAAGGAGTAATTTACACCTAACGGCACGCGTACCGGTTCTGTCTTTTTTTCGTATTTCCCTCTGGTTTTAGGTTTAGTGATAGGGTTGCTGAAGGGCACTTCAGATCAAATAGTACCTTCCTTCTCGTGTTTACATGTATATATATATATATATATATATATATATATATATATATATAAAGTATTGTTATGTAATTGTTTTTATTGTCTTTCAGTCGCAGAAGATGGCATTATTAGTCGCCCTTAACTTTATATGTATTTGTCGTTAATATATATATATATTTATTAATTTTATACATACATAAAAGTAATCTATGGACACGTGTTTCTGCATTAATAGGTATCACTTAGGAAGTGAACGACAGAGAGACAAGTGGAACGCTATAATCACCAATAAAAGCAATTAAATAAAAATAAATTAAACATTTAGGTTATAAACACCGTACATATTTCTAGGCAAGGCGTCGTAATCCAGTCGAAGGACTATAGACACCAATATCGAAGGTTTTATCTTTACCCAATTTAGCCATGCTGATGACGGCTGTGAACCATGTCCATTGATTACTTTTATGTACGTATAAATATAAACTAGTTACACAAGTTTACGCGTTTTTCTATCTCCGTCTTCGTAAGTATTTGTTTTATTTTGTTTTATTATTAAGTATTTGTTGTCACAGCGGTCTGCTTACGAATCTCAGCTTGAAATGATCACCATGTCTGGCGACACTAAAGTGCCGTGACACAACGAAATAGATGTCTCTAGCTGCCAATATATATTATACAATTAGTTCATCATCTCTTCTACGACGAGTATCCATACCAAATATAAATACACGAGATCTTTTTATTTCCTATGAAAAATACACAGACCCACAAACATTATTTGTGTTTTTACTTTTTTAATTTTTATTTCTCTTTTAATTTTTTCTCAAATAATAGCTCAGTACTTTTGTGCTTGCAGACTATATGGATTTATGTTTGTGAGTGTATATGACTGTCTTAATACTTATATATGCATGTGTGCGTTGCGTTTAATCCCATTTCTCTCACGCCTGGATGTAAATGACGCTAACCTAATGTTTCTCCCGGGTCCCTTTGTCCACCTTCCACTTTTTCCCTCTTTTGTCTGGAAATTATGCTTCGTTGCAACAATTTGTGTTTATGACACGTTGAATTCATTTCCAACTGAGAGGAAAAAATTAAATTAAAAATCCAAAATTCAGTATCACGTGAAGCACTAATGTTAAAAGGAAGACCGGAGACTAGTAATGGTAAGAAGTCATATCTGAGTGATCGATACTTTTAAATAAAGCAATAATAATAATAATAATAATAATAATAATAATAATAATAATAATAATAATAATAATAATAATAATAATAATAATAATAGGGTCAAAATAGTCGTAGAGTGCCAAAGACCGAGGAGAGAGAGCACTAACCAGACCTCCACTGGAAGAGTGCGAAGAGTGCTGGGACCTTATTACAACCCAAATCCCAGAGGAAACCAATGGTAGCTCTCAGCGAGAAATCAATGGTAGGCGGCTGTTGTGATACCTCAACATCATTTGCGGAGATGATCGAAAAGAAGAGAAGAGTACTGGAAATCTGGGGAGACTTGATGTCACTCAGACTCTAGGGTGCAGCACCGGTTGTTCTCAGTGAGCAATCACTTACGATGACTTGTGTGATAACTCCTAATGAGTGGAAATAATAATAATAATAATAATAATAATAATAATAATAATAATAATAATAATAATAATAATAATAATAATAATAATAATAATAATAATAATAATAATAATATGTAAACAATAATAAACTCAATTAGAATCTCTACTAATAAACACCATTAAAAGCAGAGGTATGATAGTGAATTCGGAATTGAAAAATATGCATTACGTGAAATAAAGAAGGAAGCACTACCAACAATCACAGACTCATAACTGTTCAATCAATAGGGGATTTGGATATATTGATAAACGCGATAACTATAAATATACGTGCATACTAGAAGCTGACGTCATCAAATCAAATCGACAGAGATAAATCAGGTCGTTAAAAGAAAATATCTGAGAACAAGAAAGCTCTTTTAAACTAAATTTTATAGTAGAAATCTTATAAAGAGAATAAATACTAAGACAGTATGACTAGAATATACTCTGGACGCTTTATAATCTTGACAAAAGTTAAACTCGGGAATCTGAGGCAAATGACCAGATAACTAATGACCATACACTACACACTACACTCGAAGGATAATACTGGCAGATTCTATGTAAGAAAGGAAAAAGGACTGATCAGTGTTGAAGATTGCGTGGACGATGCGATAAAATGGCTAGAACATTGCATAAGACAAAGTATAGAGAAGATGATTCCAAAAGCAGTGAAACAGGAAGCAAAAAGACGAGAAAATCTAAATGATGAGATCAGCGGCTACATTGGCTTTTCAGAAGGTGAACCAAATAAATTGCACAACGGATGCATATGAAAAACACTGCGGTAAATATATTTGCACAGAAAAACGTGTTTATATATAAGTACAATTAATACTATACTTTATCTATACTAGAATAGATATACCCCCAACTGTCAGATGTTTGCCAGTTGTTAGAATACATATTGCATACGTATATTAGTAATCTTAGTAAATAATAAATTAAATTTGGCTTTAAACGATCTTAAAATTTTCTCCGATAATTAGAAGAAATTTATTTTATTAATATCCTTGTTTCAGATTTTCGACACGCATTAAGCAAGATTTCTGAATGTTCAATTTTTCCAAGTTTGAAATGTAATAAAGGGTGGACCACTTAGTAACAAATTATAGAATAGACTCTTTGAAACATTAAATAATTAAATACATAATAATATTTATGAAAGACAATTTTAAATGATATATATATATATATATATATATATATATATATATATATAAAAATAAATAATATTAAGACTAGAGGAAATTCTTGGAAGCAAACTAATATAGTAACTGCTAAAAATAAATTGACTTATAAAAGTGATTTTCCACCGAATGACTTGGGACTAAAATGTTTGTTTTTGTTTTTTTTCTTCACATCGTTTTGATGGTTAGGAAACTTCCGAGACTATATATATATATATATATATATATATATATATATATATATATATATATATATATATATATATATATATATATACACTCATGAACAAAAAAAATGGGCCAGGAAAGAAATTTACAATTTATTGCACAAAAAGCTGCATTACACAAAATGCAATTAAATAATAAACGAAAATGAGTAAAAAATATAAAGAGCAAGATATGTACTTTAATAAAACTTAGTATGGAATGGAATTGCCCTTAGATCTTTTTAAAAGATCAATTCTTTTTATCATGCTCTCAACCAACTTGGAGCACTGTGAAGAGGAGATGTTATTCCATTCTCTTTGTACTGCTTCCCATAATTTTTCTTTGTTGGAAAAAGTTTTTCTAACTAATGCACGAGATATTATAGCCCAAATATTTTCCATTGGGTTTAAATCTGGGCTTTGGCCAGGCCAAAACATCACATCAATTGAATTATCAGTAAGCCACTTCTTTGTGACTTTTGCTGTGTGTGCAGGGGCATTATCATGTTGAAAAATAATGTCATTGTTCATTTCTAACTTCTGGATGCTTGGTAATAGACCTCTTTCTAATATTTGAATGTATTCTTTGGCATTAATTGACGCATCACATCTGATAATTTCCCCAACTCCTGCAGCAGAAAAGGTCCCCCATACCATTATTCCTCCGTTTCCATGTTTTACTGTGGTTTTTATGCAATTCGGTGAAAATCTTTCTCCGGATCTTCGGATGCAACGTTCAGGGGCATCACTGGCAAGGCAAAATCTTGATTCGTCCGACCAGAAAACATTTCTAAACCAATCTGCATCTTTCGTACCATAACATGATGCAAATGTCTTTCTGTCGCTGATGTTCTTCTTAGTTAACAAAGGTTTTTTTGCACATCTTTTTGATGAAAATCCCATTTCCTTCATCCTTCTGGATATTGTCACTCTAGAAAGAGAATTTCCTTTTGCTGTTTCGAATTGTTTGCTATGATCAACATAAGTTTTTTTGCGATCCTTCAAAACGGTCATTTTAAGCCTGTGATCGTCCTTCATTGTGGATGCTCTGGGGCGACCAGAACCAACTTTCCTGCTCACTGTGCCTTCAATTTCGAACCTTTGCCCAATTCTCTTCACAGCTGAAAGAGATGTTGCCACCTTTTCTTCTTTCAAAATGTCGAAAATCTGCTTGTAAGTCAAATTTGCCTGTCGTAATCCTGCAATTCGGTTTTTAATTTTTTCGTCAAGATGTCGTCTTACTTTTCTTGGACTCATCTTTAATACTAATAATCTGAAAAATACTAAATAACAGCTAATTATTAGCAAACAAGCGATAAAAATTTTAAAAATTGTTTTCTTTCCAATTTCAATCATGGCCCATTTTTTTTGTTCCAATTTTTATCATGGCCCATTTTTTTTGTTCACGAGTGTATGTATATATATATATATATATATGAGAAAGCAGGGATGAGAGTAATCCGACGTAATGGAAAATGAAAAAGGAAAAACCAAGAGATATTTTTTATATATTCATCAACGTTTCGTCTTTATTGTAAAACTTCCGCAGGATGATAATTTTAAGAAAAATGACATGCAAGTACATCGAAATATTGGGTTGACATGATGGGTTGATAAGGAAAAGTAGTAGCCGTGGCTACTAAGAGCGGTGAACGACGGTCCGGGCTGCGAGAAGTCAGTTAGTAGCAAAGAGTGAAATGAATATGGAAAGCTTTGAGTGGGTACATTAAGGCATCAGTGAAAAAGGGGAGAGGTGAGAGTGCCAGTTTGATGTTATGTATTTTTATGTATTTGTGTATATAATTTTATATATTTTCAAAGTGTAATTTTATTACCTGTAGTAGTATAACTGCGGTAATGGTCCTCTGAAGAGAAGAATTATCTTTGAAAACTCATGAGCTAAGGACTTAAGGATACTTTGCTTGAACTTTGAATTCTAATAAAATTTGATTGACACCTTATTTTATTACTTCATTTTATATTATAATATTAATGCTCTATCCAGTATATTGAGCTTCAGTTTTTATCCGGATGTTTCACTAATTATAAGATATTAGTTGACGCTTATATCTTTTGTTGGATTGCTTCATATATATATATATATATATATATATATATATATATATATATATATATATATGTGTGTGTGTGTGTGTGTGTGTGTGTGTGTGTGTGTATGTGTGTGTGTGTGTGTATGTGTGTGTGTGTCTAGTGTATGGAATCTGAAATTACAAAGAATATACCTATAAAGAGTGTGTTGTTTCATCTTCCAAATACACCTGATTTTTTGCAGACACATGGTAAACATGAATCAGTTCATGTGTGATTGTGAAGAAGAAGCTAAACTTTTGAACCGTGCGAGAGAAACTAAAGAGAAGCGAGTTAGTTAAATTGTCTTGTAGCCTCTGGCGAAATTGCTGTCAAAGGCTTCACTCTAAGACATCTGCGAATGGAGAAATCAATTTAGGTGCCAACGCAAATTGCCGTTCAAATTGAAAATTTGATTGTGAAACTCCACAGTGTATTAAAATTATGGACACCTGGATTTTTTTTATAAGTCATTCGCAAAATGCCAGAGTAAAATAATCTAAAATAGAATGAAAAAGTTAACAAGATGCGTGAATTCAGACTAAGCGAAAACGTGACCAATAAATAAAGATCATAATTCAAACTCAGGCGTGACAAATCAAGAAGACATGCTATTTAAAACTCAGACGTGACAGATCAAGAGAATGTGTTACTTCAAACTCTGATGTGACAGATCATGATGATATGCTATGTCAAACTCAGGTGTGACAGATAAACTGGATATTGTATTTCAAACTCTGGTGTGACAGAGCAACAGGCTGTGATATTTCAAACTCAGGCGTGAGAGAGCATAAGGATATTCTATTTCAAACTCTGGTGGGGGCAGAGCATTATGACATGTTATTTAAAACTCAGGCGTGACAGATCAAGAGAATGTGCTATTTCAAACTCTAATGTGACAAATCAAGAGGATATGTTATTTAAACTCGTGTGTGATAGAGAAAGAGGGTATTCTATTACAAACCCATGCGTGACAGATAAAGAGGATATGCCATTTCAAACTCAGTCGTGACAGATCAAGAGGATATTCTATTTCTCTGGTGTGAGAGAGCAAGAGGATATGCTATTTAAAACTGGTGTAACAGAGCAAGGGGATATGCTCTTTCAAACTCTAGTGACAGAGAAAGAGGATATGCTATTTCAAACCCAGGTGTGAGAGAGCAACGGAAATGCTATTTCGAGTATTCTGATGAGAGTTCGACGAAAATGCTATTCGAAACATACAGACCAAAGAAAATACTATTTCAAAAATACCTATCGTCGGACACAGCTTCTTATAGAAATGTTTGGGCTCAATTTAAATTAAAAGCCATCTTTTCAAATCTGTATGTTTGGCAACGTAAATTCTATTTCAAACTGAAACGTGGCCCACCGATTGACAAATACTGTTGTTGAATTGCGCCGATGCATCTGAAAATAATAAAAATAAATGAGGCCTTATAAGATAAAGGTAATTAACATATAATGTTTTTTTTATTGTAGTTACGTGACCTCAGTGACCTCAATTGTTGCCCGTTGGTTTAGAGAAGAGGTGGACAACTCATGGTGCATGCGCGATTACAAGTGCTACATAGAACTCAAGATATAATGAAAGGAAAATGGTTTGCCATGAAAAACAAAATTAAATGAATCCTACAAAAATGTACAGTTTAAGTAAATTATTGTTAGCAGAGATTATTCCTGGGTTTAATTTTAATCTAAAACGAAGCAATTATTTTCATTGGTTTTATTAGTCCGTGTCTATTAGTAGGTATGACCAAAATGTTGCACGTCTTTAATTCTCCGAACAAAAATAAAGTTAACCCTCTTTAATAAAAAATGTCACTGAAGTAAAGTTTATGTTCTGAAAAGAATAATCGAGAATTTCAGTGATTAATCAATAGCATCTCAAATTATTGGTTTAATTCAGTAATGAATAAAAATCCAGGAGGAGTGGGCTAGCCGTCGTACATGTCCGCCTATTTGTATCTAATAGCAAACAAATGAATTGGTGATTGTCGGTCCTGTGCAGTTCTAGGAGGTGCACCCTCCCAGGCTTTGCCACCCCTCTTTGGGGAGGAGTAAGTTTATTGCTTACTGTCTGAGGCGCCCCTACCGGGGAATGCCGACGGGGCTGCCCAGGCAATTTTTAAACAGCCAGAGTGCTCAAATTCTCGAGCGCTGGTTCTTTCTCATTTTCCGGCCTTGTGTCACATCTTACCTTGTGGGAGGAAGATAAATAGAAGCAAACAAATGAATAGAAATAGACAATAAAACATATTTCACACTTTCACGTTTTACCACAGAAAATTGATAGCCCCATCAACATATGCATCTAAATTGAATGAAAACTAAACGCCAAAATAACCAACAAAGAGAATGTAAACAAGGATTTGTATATAACTATAACAATGAGTGGGTAGTTCTGTAGTGTTATTTCTTTTACCTTTAAATCTCGTTAAGAGCATTTTAGTGCATATGTTGGGCTATCCTATGTCAAAATTTACTTGAAAAATGCTAACCCATTATTAGTGAAATATCTTTCTTTAATTAATTACCGAAATATTTTGTAAATAAGATATTTTTTAATACTAAATATGTACTTTCAAAAATGTACTTGACTTTATAAGATAGTTAGAGCATTTACTTATACTATATATAAGTGTGGGTTTGTTATAAGGACTACTTACCAACAAATGTTTGATTGAATAATAGATGAAACTGGTTCTATCCTTCCAATCTAGATGTTCACAGTATACTGAAAACTGAGATACCAGTGTTACCAAAATATATCAAACAGTATATGTACTGTTAGAAAAGAACTTGAATCGTTGTGACTAATTATTAATATCGTTGAAAAATACAGATATGCTGAAATATTGTTAATTATCATATCGATCCTAAAAAAAGACAAGACCATGGGTGCTAATTGGTTTAATAAAATTATATATATAAATATATATATATATATATACTTGCAAAAAAACTATGCTCTAATATGTATATTATATCTATATGCGATGTTGTTCTCTCTTGACTTCTGTATGTGATTATCTTATAAGGAGGCGTTGATGAAAATACCTTTTGCAATCATCTAAAATATAATACAAAATAAAATTCTCCAAATTGTTTTAGAAACGATCGTACGCCAAATATTCGTTGTATTTGAATTCTTGGAACTGATATAAATCATGTTCTAATTTTATTTATCTCAACTTATCTTATATATATATATATATATATATATATATATATATATATATAGAGAGAGAGAGAGAGAGAGAGAGAGAGAGAGAGAGAGAGAGAGATAAATAAATATATATATATTATATATATATTATATATATATATATATATATATATATATATATAATTTAGGGTGTAAAGAATAGTATTTAAGGAAAATTTTAAATCCATAGGATATATAAGTGATTTTAAATTATCTTAACTGTGTTCATGTTAACATAAACGAAAAATATCACACAACATTTGCATTTACTCAAAACAGTACGCATATTAGATAACTACATTATACCACTATTACTTTTCAAATATATTTACATGAAAACAATTAGATAAAAAGTATGAAAACAATAGCGTAAATAGTTATAAAAAGTGGAATGATTTTTAAATCGTATTTTAACTTACCTTTACGTTTACCTCTATATTGACTGTTTTAATCTTTAGTAAATAAATCATGAATTTTCTGTGAATTTAATGTGTGTGTGTGTGTGTGCGTGTGAACGGATGAGCGAGAAAGAGATGTTTTACTATTATTCGTTTAAGCAAAAGCGGTCAACATCACAGATTTCTACACAAAATGAAAACATATTTTGAACATTGTTTAAAGAAAATCCATATAATTTATTTTAAAAGTTCAGAATATCAACATGAGACGATAGAACTTTTTAAAACGTAATGAAAAAATGTGTCATTACGTTTTATAGGCAAACATATATCTAAAATTATGATATATTCAAGTGAATGAATTGGTCAGGTGACTAAAAATAAGAAAATGTGGAAGTAAAGATACAGGAAATGGAAAGGGATATCATAGAAAAAGGAGAATATACCAGAAATGGAAAGGGATATCATAGGAAAAGGAAGAAAAGCTACAAGAAATGGAAAGGGGTATCATAGGAAAAGGAAGAGAAGATACGAGAAATAGAAAGGGATATCATAGGAAAAGAAAGAGAAGATACAAGAAATGGAAAGGGATATCATAGGAAAAGGAAGAGAAGATACAAGAAATAGAAAGGGATATCATAGGAAAAGAAAGAGAAGATACAAGAAATGGAAAGGGATATCATAGGAAAAGAAAGAGAAGATACAAGAAATGGAAAGGGATATCATAGGAAAAGGAAGAGAAGATACGAGAAATGGAAAGGGATATCATAGGAAAAGGAGGAGTAGATATAAGAAATGGAAAGGGATATCATAAGAAAAGGAAGAGAAGATACGAGAAATGGAAAGGGATATCATAGGTAAAGGAAGAGAAGATCCAAGAAATGGAAAGGGATAGCATAGGAAAAGGAAGAGAAGATACAAGAAATTGAAAGGGATAGCATAGGAAAAGGAAGAGAAGATACGAGAAATTGAAAGGGATAGCATAGGAAAAAGAAGGGAAAAAACAAGAAATGGAAAGGGATATCATAGGAAAAGGAAGAGAAGATACAAGAAATGGAAAGGGATAGCATAGGAAAAGGAAGAGAAGATACAAGAAATTGAAAGGGATAGCATAGGAAAAAGAAGGGAAAAAACAAGAAATGGAAAGGGATATCATAGGAAAAGGAAGAGAAGATACAAGAAATGGAAAGGGATATCATAGGAAAAGGAAGAGAAGATAAAAGAAATGGAAAGGGATATCATAGAAGATACGAGAAATTGAAAATGATATCATAGGAAGAGGAAAAGAGGATACAGGAAATGGAAAGGGATATCATAAGAAAAAGGGCAAGAAGATACAGGAAATGGAAAGGAATATCATAGGAAAAGGAAGAGAAGATATAGGAAATGGAAAAGGATATCAGAGGAAAACGAAGAGAAAATACCAGAAATGAAAATGGGATATCATAGGAAGATATAGAAAAGATACAAGAAATAGAAAGAGATATCATAGGAAGAGATAGAGAAGATACAAGAAATAGAAATGGGTATCATAGGAAAAGGAAGAGAAGATACAAGAAATAGAAATGGGTATCACAGAAGAAAGAAGAAAAG
Organism: Sepiola atlantica; assembly: GCA_963556195.1. Classification (NCBI taxonomy): domain Eukaryota; kingdom Metazoa; phylum Mollusca; class Cephalopoda; order Sepiida; family Sepiolidae; genus Sepiola; species Sepiola atlantica. The sequence goes on from OY744517.1 coordinate 180,954,154, forward strand.
ATACAAGAAATAGAAAGGAATATCATAGGAAGAGATAGAAAAGATACAAGAAATAGAAAGGGGTATACGTGGGAAAAGGAGAGGATACAAGAAATGGAAAGGGATATCATAGGAAAATGAGGAGTAGATTTAAGAAATGGAAAGGGATATCATAGGAATAGGAAGAGAAGATACGAGAAATGGAAAGGGATATCATAGGAAAAGGAAAAGAAGATACAAGAAATGGAAAGGGATATCATAGGAAAAGGAAGAGAAGATACAAGAAATGAACAGGGATATCATAAGAAAGAGATAGAAAAGATACAAGAAATGATAATGGGTATAATAGGAAAAGGAAAAGACGATACAAGAAATGGAGAGGGATATCATAGGAAAATGAAAAAGAGGATACAAGAAATGGAGAGGGGTATCACAGGAAAAGGAAGAGAAGATAAAAGAAATGGAAAAGGGATATCATAGGATAAAGAAAGAGAAGATACAAGAAATGAAAAGGGATATCATAGGAAAATGGAAAAGAGGATACAAGAAATGGAAAGGGATATCATAGGAAAAGGAGAAGATACAAGAAATGGAAAGGGATATCATAGGAAAAAAAAAGAGAAGATCCAAAAAATGGAAATTGATAACATAGGAAAAAGAAAAGAGGATACAAGAAATGGAAAGGGATATCATAGGAAAAGAAAGAGACGTTAAAGGAAATGGAAAGGGATATACTTGGAAAAGAAAGAGACGATACAAGGAATGGAAAAGGAATATAATAGGAAGAGAAAGGAAGATACATGAAAGGGAAAGGGATATAATAGGAAAAGGAAAAGGAGATACGAGAAATAGAAAGGGATATCATAGAAAAAGGAAGAGAAGATACGAGAAATGGACATGGATATTATAGGAAAAGGTAAAGAAGATACAAGAAATGGAAAGGGATATCATAGTAAAAGAAAGAGAAGATACATGAAATTAAAAGAGATATCATAAGAAGAGATTTAAAAGATACAAGAAATGGAAAGGGATATCAGAGGAAAAGGTAGAGAAGATACAAGAAATGGAAAGGGATATCATAGGAAAAGGAAAAGACGATACAAGAAATGGAGAGGGATATCATAGGAAAAGGAAGAGAAGATACAAGAAATGGAAAGGGATGTCATAGGAAAAGGAAGAGAAGATACAAGAAATTGAAAGGGATATCATAGGAAAAGGAAAAGAGGATACAAGTAATGGAAAAGGATATCATAGGAAAAGAAAGAGAAGATACAAGAAATGGAAAGGGATATCATAGGAAAAGGAGAAGATACAAGAAATGAAAAGGGATATCATAGGAAAAGGAAGAGAAGATACAAGAAATTGAAAGGGATATCATAGGAAAAGGAAAAGAGGATACATGTAATGGAAAAGGATATCATAGGAAAAGAAAGAGATGTTACAAGAAATAGAAAGGGATATCATAAGAAGAGATAGAAAAGATACAAGAAATGGAAAGGGATATCATAGGAAAAGGAAGAGAAGATACAAGAAATGGTAAGGGATATCATAGGAAAAGAAAGAGAAGATACAAGAAATAGAAAGGGATATCATAGGAAAAGAAAGAGACGGTACACAGAATTGAAAGGGGTATCATAGGTAAAGGAAGAGAAGATAAAAGAAATGGAAAGGGATACCATAGGAAAAGAAAGAGAAGATACAAGAAATGGAAGGGGATATCATAGAAAAAGGAGAATATACCAGAAATAGAAAGGGATATCATAGGAAAAGGAAGAGAAGATACAAGAAATGGGAAGGTATATCATACGAAAAGGAAAAGAGGATACAAAAAATGGAAATATGTATCATAGGAAAAGGATGAGAAGATACAAGAAATGGAAATAGGTATCATAGGAATAGAAAGAGAAGTCTCATAAAAGTCAAAATCTATGATCGACCAATAAAAATACTAAATATGAGTTTACAAATATATAACTTAAAAGCTTTACGTTATGCTAATACTCTTTCTCTTACTGTCAACTTTTTCTGTCCACGAGGTAATCACAGCGATAATATGGTTTACCAACCATTAGGCAATTAACAAGCAACGATGAAATAAAACTGTCTGAGTTCTAATAAACCACTGATTATCCACTCGACATGGTGATTGTCTTAATCATTTAGATCTGTCTTTAAGAAAATATGTCCACTGTGGGTTTTATTTTAACTATCTGCCTGTCAGCAACACCTGAAGCTAAGGAGGAGAAATAAACAAGGTATGAATTTAGTCGTGTCGTGACTCGACACAGTCGTTTTAGTCATGAAATATAATTCAAGAAAAATGAATATACAACAAAATAATTATATGCACTACAGGATTCTAAAATATGTCAATTATTGTTTTAATTTTTATCTACTTGATTTTGCTCCCTAGCGATATAATTTTGAGTATTTAAAAAAATGTTAGTATTCTAAAAAATACCGTATTTTTTAGTGATGTTTTTATTAGTTAATAAAATATTATTTAAACCTGTAATGTATCCACGGGAATGTATTGAACCCTCTCCTCAGTATAAAAACGTATACAGAAAGAATTAGAACAAAAGCAAAAACAAACAAAAATTGAATGTAAATACAAATATTTGTAAATTATGAACAACAAAGGGATTAGATTTTTAGTATTCGTTTTTCAACTTTTAAATCTTAATTGATAGTATTCTGTAATTAAAAAAATAATACAACATTTACAGGGTTAGGTTTGGCATCGTTAACGTTAGTCAAACATAGAAATTACGGGAAAGCTTAAAGACACAGGATGTAACCTGTGTGTGTGATTCCAAAAATAATTTTCACTTAGATAATTGATTTGTTAAAGCAATATTTTTATGCATGGACGTAAAACTGGTGACACATTGAAACGAGTAATCGGTCTAGTGTATGCTTGCATGGGTGTGCATACATATGTGTGTAACTGATCATACCACCTGAATAACTTTGCTGACATTTGAATCACTTCCCTCGAAGATAAATCTTAAAAGGGGCAGAAAATATTAATAAATACATTTTTACTATTTATTCTTTTTCATTGACTTTGTTATATACATACGACTATTGTTTATACTCAACAAAAAAAACGTATTGAAATTTAAAAACAAATAACGCATGACAATGATTTATTAAAACAGGATTTTAAATAATGATGCAAATGAAATGCAAAACAAACACTGTTTAAATCATTAAGGAATAATGTTTAAACCATTGTAAAGTAGACATAATGTATTATTGTTTGAAAATGATTCAGCTGTTGGATTATCAACATGGATGTGCAAATATGACAAATCTCCACTGGACCACCTGCAAAACTTGAATATCCAGTGTAACAGCAAGTCCTGGTAACATATACAAGAAATGCTAGAAATAAATTATACACCATCCATTATGACTATGCAATCACTACAGCTATCAACTCGTCTGACATTCCGCCATTTTGTAAAACAATAAAAACAACGTTTTTACACAATTGTATACAGACAAACATAAAACAGTGCCTCTTTGCAACAACAAATGACATTTTTGTACATATAAATACAATATCTTTGCTGTTTTTATTTTATAACAACACATAAATAACCATATTAAGCAAATATAACAAATCTCCATTGGACCATCTGCAAAAAATTGAATATCCAGTGTCAAGAAATAAATTAAAGAAAGACTACAAATAAGTCATACACCATCCATTATGACTATGCAATCACTACAGCTACATACTAAAACGGAGCTGTTAAACCTGACATAGGGATATGGAACAAGAAAGAGATAGAAGCAACCCTATTTATAGTAGAGGTCTCCAATAATGTTTGCCTAAACAGAGCTGAGAGGATGAAGAGAGGTAAATACGAAGATCTTATGTACGACATGAAAGGAAACTGGAATCTTAGCAAGATTTAAATAATTCCAGTAATCATAGGAGCAACTATGACCATGACGAAAACTACCTGGCGAATATACCCGGTGCACCAAGTTAAAGAGAGATTCAAACAATAGAAATTAAGAAGACGGTTATAATATGTAGTTTTAAATATAAAAGAGGATTACATTTTGCCTACTGTTAAAATGGAGAAGAAAATAAAGGGTTACTAGCTTTGAAATGCGTGGACTGTTTCTCATGTTGATCACTTGTTTTATAGTAATAAAAACTAGTGTTATTAGTTAAATGTTTTATAGGTAGCATTTATTTGCTCTCTATATGAGAGAACAACTACTTTATGAAGGACGAATCGAGGAAGACAGAGTTGAATTTTTTGACAGTTGATGGAAGGGACGTATAATGTAAGAGATGGAGGCAAATTGAAATAAAAGTATGTGGTGTACGAATAAAAATGGAAGCGACTATAATGAATCATATATTTGACGGGATCGACGTCATAATTTGAATGGGTGTAATCAATGAGCTGGAAGGTGTGGCTATAAAAAGGTTTAGGTGAAGTTTGGAGACTACACTGTGCCGTAATTGACCATCAGCTGAACGCTTGCACAATTGATGACAAAGACTTTGGATCAGATTTTAATAGAAAGAAATGGACAGTGAGATGGAAATGGATGAAAAAGACTTCAGGGTTACAGAAGAATTCCATGGAGAGTGAGATATTGTACAGTTTCTGGTGTTACATGAAACGGATACCCATCTTAGTTATGTACTATAAAGATGTTTGTTGTGCGTGTTAGTGAATATATTGATAAATCTAGGTGAATTGTGTATGCTATTCTTGGATTTGGTGTTTGAAGTGTGCGAGAAGGGGGCTTTTTCTTGTGTTTAGAGTTAAATATTTGGAATATTTTAACGATTTTGTGAATTCGCGATTATTTTACTTCATAGGATGGATGCTGTACACTGATGAGTAGAGCTTTATCTGGAGTCATGTTTTAATTTAAATATAATGGTTGGAGTATTACTGTATAATATAATATTTATTAGTTGGTCTTCGGTATAACTCGACAGTTCACGTATTATAAGTTCTTTTTATAGGGGTTTCTACGAGTAGTATAGTGTAGTCTTTATGTTTTTCATATGTGAATTAATGATATTTCAAAGGTTTTAATTTTTTAGCGATATTTTATATTTTAGTATTTCGGCTAGGAAACTGAGTATGTCATCGATGTATCTATGCTATGCAATGTTTGTTGGAAGTATTTAATGGGAACGGTTTCTAAAGAAAATCCAGAAAAAAGAACATGCTAGGAACCCGCTGAGTAGGTTACCCCACAGATACATCGAATGTTTGCTTGTAGGCTGTGTCTTTAGATCTATGTTTTTGGAGGAAGGGAGTGAATGTTCTTGTTTGTGATTTTTATCCGGTAACACAGACAAACCGACAAATCTTTTTTTATTTGTATAGATGAACGAGTTATTGGCCTACCAACTAACGTGTCGTCTAATATGTTTAGATTTCTTTACATGCGTACACATTTCCATATGTCTTCCCTCTGTATATAATTAGAACTATGAGCCTAAATTAGTCATTTATTTGTTTGTTAACAAAAAGTAGAAAGCACTGTTATGAAATATAATCCTACATGACAAGAAGAATGCCTGCACTTAGACGCAAATATGCCGATTGTTTTAAAATAAAAGGAAACAAGAGAGAACCGAAACCGAAAAAGTTCTGGTAAAGCAGTCAAGCAAAAGATCATCTGTATTAACAGATGTAACTTGAGTAGAGACATACGGTCCTTTCCAATGACTTGTTAGCAAATAACTGAATGCTCACCACGTGTTTCTAACATTATTTTCATATTTTTATTAGATGTAACATAATCGGGCTCATCATGTTCATTGTTCTTCTGATCCCTACGTGATCTGGAGCGGACAGTGGTCTCATGCCGGGAATGGGAACTTTGAATAACACATATAGAAGTATATCCGACGATGACAATTTAATCTTAACTATTTATTTATTTAATTTTTGATCTATCTTCCTTCGGTAAGAGTTTCTCCTAGTTAATATCTACATATATGGATCCAAACGCTCCTGATATTATAACACTATGACCTGTTACTTCTAATTCCTTTCAGTTTCTTATAGAAAAATGAGTTCCCGATACTTTAATAATCCTCTCAATTTAAACACTAAAAGCTATAATTTGCCATTGTAGTGTCGTGCCTTTCGTGAATTTGGAAACGGCAACAATGTTTACACCCGAGATACAAGTTGTATCCTAATTACCTCCCTTACATTGGTCATTCTGTAGTTATCTTCCTTTGTATATTTTTCATGCTATATAAATAAATGCTTACGTGTCGATCGACGTCTTACGAAGGAAGCGATCGGGGCACAAGCATCAACTGTTTGTCTCTCTTATTTATTTCTGTGTTCCTACTTGAATTGTTATGTATGTGAAGCCGTTGCCCCGCGAGCCGGACACTAATGGAAACACAATAACAACCGACAAAGCAGCAACGCTACAGCCATCACTCTAGTACGCTTGTGATGTTAACATACATATTCGTCTTCACCCTGAACTTAAATTATATCCCATCCCTATTGCTTCCACTGAAACATTCTTATCGCCAAATCCAAAATCTACGACAGTTGAATAAAAGTCCCGTTAGTTTCTGTTGAAAGTTCGAAAAAATATCCTTTCTCTCTCCTTCTTTTTCTTCCTATTGTTTCTTATCTTTTTTGATACCTACATTTTTTTTACGTCTCTGTTTATTTGTAAAGTTATCGCCGATGAGAAAACATACATTTCTCCTGGCCTTTGCATATCTAAAGAAGGTATAAATTATGCAGAAACGTCATATTATGACACGGTATGACGAACGACACTATAAGGTTATAAAGAATATTAATAATTGCAATATTAATAAGAAAAACTAATACTTGAAATACAAATGAAGAATTCTAAAAACTTAGGTAAGTTTTAATCTATAAAAATTGATTCCCAAATTGTGTTAAAATCAGGGAAGAGTAATAATTGATTTAAGCTTCTTCACTTCCACTTGCACACACTTGCAAAATAAGTTGGTGGTTGTTGTTCTAGAAATAATAATAATTTAAACCAGAGGTCCCGTAACTGCCCAAATTCTGGGAGTAAAAGATTACATTTTTCAGAAATGTCATTTATAGTTTTGGTTAATGCTAACCAGAAATAGGAATTACAAAATTAGATAAGAATTGTGATCTTTAGAGAATGAATTCAACAGTAGGAATGGCCACCTGGTTTTGTGGTTGGTGATAAAGGAGAAATAATTGTCGAATTAGAAGTGAAAACAATAACCGAAAGTAAATAGAAAGAGTTTGATGAACAAATATTTGTTCTTAAGACTTAGGAAGGTGTGCGAATTAGAAGCTAATAGGATGACAGCGTTGATCAATGAGAGTTAGGTTCGTTGAACTGGTAGAAGACTAAATAATTTTGAAAATCCCATGACGTCCAGTCCGACGCAAGTTTTGGGTCGATTTTCAACAGACGATATCTCTCTCTTCCTTCTATTACAGGTGATTAGGTGATTAATTAGGAAATTAACTAGCGTAAGCTTCTCTCTCCACTACGACGTAATTGCTTCAGTGTCGACAGGCTAATACCAATAAATGGCTCAAAGTAAAAAGAAAGGCTTGTTATAAATTATCGTGTGCAAAAGATTTGATTTCAGCTTGCGAGGAAACAGCCAGGGACAGTAGACGATGGAGATTGTGACCACGGACAATATGGCTGAAAGAAGACAGATGGCAGCCCGACACAAGGCAGGCAACAACGACGACGCACGGTTAGTACAAATAGTTTCCCCTCTCAGTTGGGATTCTCGAATAGAAACGACACATCGTCCCGTTCGCGGGATCAACGGGCGAACTGTTCTACGACGCCAGAGATTCCGACACATGTACGTGTTATAAACCAAGTAATTCAACATTTTTATGAATGGTAAAAGCCTTTTAAACAAATTCACATGGATGGTAAATGTCTATTAAACAAATGTGTATAGATGGTAAAGGCGTATTAAACAAATTCGTATGGATGGTGAAATATATTTTTCAAATGTTAAATAAATTCGTATGAATAATAAAGGCTCGTTAAACAAATGCGTATGAATGGTAAAGGCTTGTTTAACACAGGTGTCCTCTCCCCCTCTCTCTCTCTCTCTCTCTCTCTTTCCTTCTTTCTCACATTTCCATTCTTCACCACAAGCTAAAAAAATGCTTGATGAGATACTGAAGTTATTAAACAAAAAGAAGAGGAATAAATTCTAAGATTCTTTGTGGAGAGGCCGACTAATGAAATATTTGCCAAATCATCGCATCTGGCAGATCACGGGGTGAGACTCCCCCCAATAATTGCAGGTGAGTTGGGTGATGGAGAAAGGGGTATTGGGCGGGGTGCTATCAGATAGGCTTTTAGTGCAAGCCTGCAGATCGGCAATCAAACACGCCTTTCGTGCTTTCAGAATTATCGTACGTAAGCCCAGTATCCGCCATTTTGTATCAAAATACAGAATCCTACAGAATAGCATCAATATGTTTACAGATTAGAATAAAACATTCAGGTAAATTTTGATTTAAAACTTTCGCTGTATAATGTTTAAATGCGATCGTTGTTGAAATAATTTTTGCGTAAAATACATGTTTTATTCTGTGTTCCCATTTTGTCCTATTTAAGATATGAAAAATTGACGCAAATGGCGCGATGGATATCAAAAGTGAGATAAATAAAGTTGCAAAGAGCAGCAGGCATGTATATATGCTGATATAATCAAATAGAAGGTATATATGCATAGTCAAATAAGGAGGGATGAGATATTGATGGGTATTTGGATGAATATTTGGATAAATAGGTATACGGAAATAGGTGTAGATTAATATGCTGACAGATATAGGGAGAAATATGTGGATGGTGAGATAGTCGTAAAGGTATGTGGAGAGATATGTAAATGGAGAAATCCGCATGGAGATAGAATCATGTATGGAATTCCGGATGCCTATGCGTCATGAAGATGGGGTTGGAAATGTACGAATGAAGAGTATACAGAAGGATATAAAGAATGATATACGCATGGACGAACATGAGAGATATGCGGATGGAAGTATTCGGGATATCAAAGGGATATGCAGATAGATATGCATGGATATATGTATGGGGAGCGATATGCCAAGTTGGTTACCTCCATGAGGTTAGACACAATGTCAAATTATTTTTATTTACTTCCTCTCTAGGAGGCTAGACACAAGGTCAGGTGTGGTTAGTGAGCGCACTAGGATTAGCGCGCTCTGGCCTACAAAAATGCTTAAGCAGCCTCGTCAGCATTCCCAGGTAAGGGCGCTTCGGGCGATTAGCAATAAAGCAACCCCTTCTTAAAGAGAAGGTAAAGCCTGGGAGGGTAGACCTTCTAGAACTGTACAGGAAAATAGTGTAGCATCCATCGGAACAGATACTACACTTGGTGTTTATCTACCTTCCACAGCGGTAAGATGTGACACAAGGTCGGGAAAGTGGTATTAAAAAGCCAGCGCCCTAGAGGAAGAAAAGCACTCTGGCCTACAAAAAATGCCTGGGCAGCCTCGTCGGCATTCCGCGGTTGGTGCGCCTCAGGCGATTAGCAATAAACTAATCCCTATCTCAAAGAGTGAGAAGGACTGCACAGGACAGTACCTCAGACCGGAGAAATCAAGGCCTGAAAGCCAAGACGGTACCGGTCTACAGATCGTAGCATCCATCGAGACAGATACTACACTTTGATCAGGCTAAAAGGCCAAAGAGAAGCGATGTGCCAATAGCGATACATTGTGTTGGATATGGAGAGATAGACGGATATGTGAAGGATGTGAAAGGGGATATATTATTATGATTATTAGCAGTAGTAGTAGCAGTAGTAGCAGTAGTAGTAGTAGTAGTAGTAGTAGTAGTAGTAGTCTCTTTTTCAGCATGAAATTATCTTAGGCCCTGTGCTTATCCCCGGTCTTATAGCGTTAAGCGGAAAGAATAGCCTGTAGAGGAATATGTAGGGTCATACGTTTGAGGGTAGCGTCAACCACTGCAAAGAATTTTCCTTTTCCCCTCTGTGTACCTAAAACTAAACAAAACTATCATCAACAAAGTTTCTTTACAAGAACTTCCCATCTGTAGAACACAATATCGCGGGAATGCTTCTCTGCTAACTACAACATAGTCGTTTTAAGTCTAATATTAACAAATTATTTTCGAGCCGCCCATTTAAATAATAAAATTCTGACCATTTAACCGATCGTTTTCAATCCTCTAAAAACTGTTGTTACTCGCCAACTGACAATCTAATTAACTCTTATCCTCGGGTGGCCTTCGAGCCTTGATAAGCGATGACTCATTTGTATAAAAAAGAGTAACTACAGGTTAATATGAGAATATATTTGCATATTAATGTATATAAAGAATGATATAAAGCGATATATGCGGGGGTATATGCGGATAGATCGATACGCAGAAGGTTATGAAGGGGCATTCAGATTGGCGGATATACGGAATGGATAGATGCGTTGGTAAATATACGAACATATCTACGGATGTGTAGATGGATATGAAGAGTTATATACAGATGAATATGTGGATAAAGACGACGATTTATCCGTAAGTGTATATGGATGGATGTAGGGATATGTAGAGTGGTAGAAATTATTGATTTTCAGATTGATCGACATACGAAAACATATGAAGGATGATATGCGGGTGGATGTATGTACGGAAGTATATGCGAGCATGGGTGGGTATATGCGGCAGATGAATATATGGTAGATGTATATCTGGAGTGGATGAAAATGAGGTATATTCTGATGGATGAATATGCGGAGATATATTCTGATGGATGAATATGCGGAGATATATTTTGTAGAATATGCAAATGGGTGCTGGTAAGGGTGAATATGCTGATCGATAAACGGGTGAAAAATACGTAAATCGATATTATGTTTAGATGTGCAATTGGATCGATATCCTCATAGAAAAGTAAATATACACAACATCGGTCTTAGATAAAGAGAGGCCCTAGGTTATGCCCCTTTTTAGACTCGTACCAATCCTTCGCCTTCGCAAATCGAGGAGGATTTAAGAGCGTTTTAAACAAAATTTGATCATAATGATGATGATCATTATCATCATCATAATCATCATCATCATGACGACGACGACGACGACGACGACGACGGCGGGTCTTTAAAATTCCGTAATTCCCAATTCTCTCTAAATTAATAGATGTTAAAATTAAGGATATGGACATTTTTGGCAATAACTAAACATTGTAAAGACTTTGTGGAATAAGAAGTGTCTCTTAGGAAAATGAAATTTTATGTTTACTGTTAGAATTTTCAAAACAAATCTTGAATTTGCACAGCAGCTGCGTTTTCAACTTGTCTATCAACGTCGCCTGCGGCTCTGCAGATACTGGCACAGCTGTGTTTTCAACTCATCTATTTTGCTGTTTTCATGGAAGGACACATTTTATTCAGTACTATTCTGTGACAACATGTGCAGGAAAGGCCGATGGCGGTGTAGGGACGACAAAGTTCTCTCCCTTCAAAGTTATTTCTCTTTGAGGAGATCTAGTTTTTGGGTCAGCGTTGTGCCATTTGGAAAAAGGGATCAAGGGCCGCATTTCGATATAAAGGGAGTTTTGAATTCTTGTGGGAATACAAGACACCGTCGCTCATCTCGTTAGATAACGTAGGCTTGAGATTGAGTCGCTGATCCTACAAATAGTTGTTCGCTGGTCGCTGGTCGCTGGTTGCTGGTCGCTGGTCGCTCTCAGTTGTGTAAAATTATTACGTTGAAAAAACAGTTTATGCGTCATTTTCAAATAATGATTTATTTATTTATATGCACGAATTTATTTTTGAAATACAACAAGTATTTCTCGAATAACGACAATCTTTGTTCATGACATTGCGCCAATGACCTGTAAGCTTTCGGATTTGCTCAATAACCTATACTTTGGTTTTGAATACAGAAATTCTCGACAGGTTTCTTTAACTTCATGGAAAGGCTCAAAGTGCGACCCTTCATATTGGCCTTTCCTTTCATCTTCTTGTCGATCTTTCTGATGGTATGTGGCTTTCCATGCAGGGTCGCCGATGTTCGCCTTTCGTTGAAGTTGACGAAGCATGTGTGCCGACGGTTTCTATAAGTTTTACCGATTTTAACTCTCGATGTGTGATGGGATTGTGTTGCATCTGCATCAGGTGTCAACCTAATCCGTTCATCTACGGATGCATTATATGTGCATATACATAAAGAAGGTTTTCCATATCTATTTTTCTTATCACGTAACAAACACGCTTTCTTATCTACATATGCATCTATCTAATACGGCATCTCTATCTTTTTATCTATACGGTTATCTGCATTTTTTATTTATCAGCCTCTGTAACTGGAGATGGATCTCTGCTTACTACTCTCTCTCTCTCTCTCTCTCTCTCTCTCTTTCTCTCTCTCACTCTCTCTCTCTCTCTCTCTATATATATATATATATATATGTGTGTGTGTGTGTGTGTGTGTGTGTGTGTGCGTGTGTGTGTGTGTAATGTAATTTTCTCTTATCGTCTTTGTTCACTTTTTAAAAATGCCTCGAAGAAGCTAGATTTTAAATGAAATTGCAGCTGAAAGGTGTATGCACATATGTAGCCAATAATGTTTGTATAAATAAAAAATATATACTATAATACAGCTCTACCCGTTATTGAGCACTATCTTATAAGCGCTGGAATTTCATTGGAATAACATCTATAAAACAACAACAATACAAGTATCCTATAATATATATATATATATATATATATATATATATATATATATATATATATACGTATTGTGTGTGTGTGTATTTATTGGCCACACGACAACAACCCTCAACCCTCTTCTGACGTCTTACGTACCACCTAAACGATACAAGTGCTATTAAACGACATAGCATGTCACACAAGAACTATATAATCAGCCGAACTAAGGAAAATACTAACAACTAGCACTAAAATCATCCATAACAATAATGGTACAAGCAGACTTAAAATCCTCGAAGCCCTATACATGAAAAAACTACAACCTTACATTAATAAAACATCATTTAATAGTGGCACTAACGCTCTATCCGTGTCCATAATTAAAATAAAATTAAAATAAGAAAATAAAGCTATAAAAAAAACTAACAGAACAAAGAAGAAAAATAAGACACAACTCTTGATGACGATTAGGAGATCGAACGCGCTCGAAAGATGGCCGACAAAACAACACTCGGAACCATAATGTCAAAACTAACACCTGGAATCAGAAAACTCGCTCGCCGCGTCGAGAAGCTAATACAGAAAAAAAAAAAACAACAACAAAAAAAAATATATATATATATAATTTAATATTATTAGAAGCACCTTTAGATTAAAAAAATACACATTCACTTATGCTTCAGTGTGAAACTTCATATCTTCGTATACTGCGACAGCCTCCCATGGACTTAGGGATAGAGCGAACGTTTACATATTCAAGGTGTCTCTGTGAACCGGGTTCGATCCCTGTGACCGTCTCAGATTGTTATTTCCCTGCACTAATGAGAGCGGAAAGCTCGAAACAACGTCGTATGTAGGTAAAATATTAAAATATAATAAAATATTTTTATATATATATATATATATATATATATATATATATATTGGGAAAAAAGTAACATCTAAATTGAGTTTACGGACATTGAACTTTTAAATTGGTAAAAAAGTTTTATTTAAAAATTCATAGAAAATTATGGTAAAGAAAAATAACTTCAACGTTGAAAAAAATGTAGCTTCAAGATTACTTAAAAGGATAACTAAATAATAATCTGATAAATTTATTTATTATTTTAACCAACAACCATATAAATATTCTCCGATCGGTAGTAAATAAACATCTATCTCCCTTTCTCTCTCTCTCTCTCTCTCTCTCTCTCTCTCTCTCTCTCTCTCTCTCTCGCTTTCCCTCTCTCTATATAAGATGCCTGCCAACGTATTTTAATCTAATCTAATATAGAGATAATTTTTCTTAGGAAATCAAAGTTTATAAATACTCTCTTTGTTGGTTATTAATCAAACAATATATACATTCAGGTGTTTTTCTTCTAGCTGTATGAACAATATAAACAAATATCGTAAGATGAACACCAAATGTATTTTTTGTTTTAATAAGTGAACTTGATTCGGTTTTTATCACGCATTAAAATATGCCATTTCTAGGTGTAACATTGCATAGCATCTTACGCTCTAAAAGAAGAATGAGACAGCACAATTAATCATTGCTAAAGCAAGAAAGCTGTAAAGTTAATGAATAAGTAAAATTAATGAATAAGTAAAATTAATGAATAAGTAAAATTAATGAATAAGTAAAATTAATGAATAAGTAAAATTAATGAATAGGTAAAATTAATGAATAAGTAAAATTAATGAATAGGTAAAATTAATGAATAGGTAAAATTAATGAATAGGTAAAATTAATGAATAAGTAAAATTAATGAATAAGTAAAATTAATGAATAGGTAAAATTAATGAATAAGTAAAATTAATGAATAGGTAAAATTAATGAATAGGTAAAATTAATGAATAGGTAAAATTAATGAATAAGTAAAATTAATGAATAAGTAAAATTAATGAATAGGTAAAATTAATGAATAGGTAAAATTAATGAATAAGTAAAATTAATGAATAAGTAAAATTAATGAATAAGTAAAATTAATGAATAAGTAAAATTAATGAATAAGTAAAATTAATGAATAAGTAAAATTAATGAATAAGTAAAATTAATGAATAAGTAAAATTAATGAATAGGTAAAATTAATGAATAGGTAAAATTAATGAATAGGTAAAATTAATGAATAAGTAAAATTAATGAATAAGTAAAATTAATGACTAGGTAAAATTAATGAATAAGTAAAATTAATGAATAAGTAAAATTAATGAATAGGTAAAATTAATGAATAGGTAAAATTAATGAATAGGTAAAATTAATGAATAGGTAAAATTAATGAATAAGTAAAATTAATGAATAAGTAAAATTAATGAATAGGTAAAATTAATGAATAAGTAAAATTAATGAATAAGTAAAACTAATGAATAGGTAAAATTAATGAATAAGTAAAATTAATGAATAAGTAAAATTAATGAATAGGTAAAATTAATGAATAGGTAAAATTAATGAATAAGTAAAATTAATGAATAAGTAACAGACGAAGTGTTGACCTTTTTATAGAAATTGCTGAAAGTTGTAAAGTATGACCGGAAGCAAATTGTGTTTGATACTTTTAATTCTATTAGTCTTGTATTCTTTTAATCGAGCGAACCAAACGCAGGCATTCGTCAAATGTAAGGAAAAGTATTTGAATTATCCAATCAAAACGTGTTTTAAAACGCGTAGGTAGATGAGTGGTACCTTGTTTCGTATGAAAAATTATAAAATATTTAACTTAGAACTGCACGATTGAAATATGAAATAATAATGATAACAGCAATAACAACAACAACAATAACAATAATAATAATAATAATAATAATAATAATAATAATAATAATAATAATAATAATAACAACAGTGCTTCAAAATTATGTGTCATACAAAATATTTTTCTTCACAGTGTACCTGGATTACAGTGGTAGTTGATCTGCGCGTGAAAGTGAAATCACCTCCGATTTTCTATGTATGTCTATTAAAATAAATATAGAGTAGGACTAAATATTAAAATCGAACAAATAGATAAAAAGTGAAATTTTGTTTTCTAACAACATGCATCAATATGTGCCAGAAATCACTAACTGAACAGATTTAAGTATGTCCCTTAATTAAAAAAAAGGCTATTGAGATCCAATGTAGCGTTACTTATATATATATATATATATATATATATATATATATATATATATATATATATATATATATAATAATAAACACTGGTTTATTACTGAATACACCTTGCATTGAACAATTGAAATTTGATTTAAATTTGGACAATCGTCACATATTTATCACTCTTTTTTCTTCTATCTTTACTATTGCTCTATCTCGTATATTGAGCTAATCCTTTTCACAATAGGTTCCATCTACTAAAAGTTTTCACTTTGGTTTATTTTGATCCTATATATATATATATATATATATATATATATATATATATATATATATATATATATATTGCATAATTATGTGTTTTTCGGTGGTTTTACGTCTTGGGTGATCTTCATCTTTAGTGCATTGCAGTAAATTTCTGCAGAAGTGTTATGTGAAAACGGAAGTATATAAATCACCTACAATAACGTGTTTGGGTCGTGTGATGATTACTCAATACCGGAAACCACTTGCTATGATCGATTAAAAAACGCGTAATTTATTCAATTATTATAACGACAGCTAATCAGCGTATTAGAGTTACTCAGGTCCAGAGGTT
This sequence comes from Sepiola atlantica, assembly GCA_963556195.1. Classification (NCBI taxonomy): domain Eukaryota; kingdom Metazoa; phylum Mollusca; class Cephalopoda; order Sepiida; family Sepiolidae; genus Sepiola; species Sepiola atlantica. Next base: position 180,970,529 of record OY744517.1, read on the forward strand.
AAATCGTTTGAGCAACGGTACAGTTATATAGGGCACGCTGATTATTCTTAGTGAGCATGAAACATATTGATGTGGATAATAAATATTTATTAATAAGGAATAATTATTACAGTTACGTTCAAGTCGAGCACTTTTAAAGAAATATGAAAATGTTCTAATTAAGCAATATTGCGAAAGTTCGTTATCTCGGAAAATCGAACACTTTCTGATACTTACTATATTCGTAAATTAAATATAGGGTTTATTTCTCTCACATTTAATGTGAATGCCACGGTATAAATGAGAAATATATATGTATGTATATAGTGGGTGTGGCATTATAATAGTCATTTTTGAATGCGGCCTCTCTTGTCTACGAGAGGCGCTCGGTCGATCGATAGATACGTCATTCTTCAGTTTTGTATGTCACTCTTAAAAATAGCATCATCATTACTATCCGTGTAGATGTAATGGGCGCAAACTTCAGTCTCAATTTAAACTGACTCTTATTTGGATAAAAAAAAGAACTAAACCTAATTCCCTGTTGTGTTATGTCAAACGAAGCCATCAAAATCTTTAACGTCCTGTCAAATGATCTGATGACTATCGCATCACTGCCGTCCATTAATGGTTTCATTTCTAATTAAATGTATTTTCTATATCGGATCGTGCTTACCAAACGAAGAGCCAGTTGAACGACGAGCCGGCTTTGTCGCTCAACCGGCTTTAGTTTATTAACTGTCCTTTAAGATTCAACAACGACCCCAAAATTTGCAGCCAGACTTCGAATTGATTGGCGCCATGCCAGAATGAATTTAAAATGGTCATTAATCTTTCGTCTAATTGCGGACGATTTCAGCTTTGCTGTTTGTCGAAAGAGAACTCCGCAAAGAGATTCCACGATGACCAATTATACCGACATTCTACAACGAATATTTATTACGGTAAGTTGTAAAAAAAAAAATACCTAAAATGTAGCCTCATGGTTAGAACATTGCATATTACAATGAATTTTCTCTGATTTTTTTTTACGATGACGAGTTATCATTATATACATTGTGTTTATTCGGACTACTATCTTCACGGTTTATATTTAAAATTTCGTTTCGGACTTTTTCAGATGAATTGCTCATCAGCTCTGGTGTTTTCATAAATGGTTGAGTGTTTGCGTATCGTGTACTTTGATCGTTCCTACATGCTTAAAACAATCTAAATGAAGCGGTTTATAAAAATTGAGCAAATAAAATCATGCTTCGCTAGTGTTTGCACTTATATTCATATCCATATAAAATAACGTCTCAGTCGGTGAAGTTAAAAAAAGAAATAATAACGAAGAAAACATCTCAAACTGAAAAAGAAAAAAAGAACAGAAAAAAGAAAAAAACGTATCAATGACAAAAGAAAGAAAACGTCTCATTATAGAAATTGAGTGAAGATGTACTTCTTAATTCATGTTAGACGGCAAGGAGGGGTAGCTGACTTACTATTAGCTTTCTCCCTTCTCCTAAACACTTGAAATAGTTTCGTCCGGAAGTTGTTTACTAGTTACATTTTTATGACGGGTTGATATATATATATATATATATATATATATATATATATATATATATATATATATATATATACAAATAAATACACATTGGTCCTGGTTATAGAGTGGAAGATTCAGGTCACTGATGTATGGCATTTCACAAATTTAAAAATAAACATCAGAATTACCAGTTGATTGTATTCAAACATACTGAAAACAGCAACTTTCAGAGTACATCATGACAGAGGGGGTGGGGGGTCGAAACCGGATGCATCCGCCAGAGTTGGTGCATTGCATGAATATAAGTAGTGCATTGCATAAATATAAGTAGTGCATTACAACCCAATTTACAATGATAAAAACAAGTGCAAAAGTTATAGCGGTTTTCTTTATTTTCATGTATTGCTTGTTCTTATTTACTTCCCCCCCCCCACGCGGGCAGAGTTAGACACAAGGTCGGTTTTTAATGCGGCAATTGGAACAAAAATAAAGATTGGCTCAGTCTACAAAGATTTATCTTTCATTGACCGAAATCAGAGAAGACGAGGTGTGGTATCAGACTCCCTGGTTATGCTTATTTTCAGGGGATTTTCGTAAGGAAAGTAGAAAGTGGACTTTGGGTTTACTTTCGGCAGCCTCGTAAATCTCGCTTCACTTATTTTGTCCTTTGGTCCTCACATTCCATGAGCGATATTTCTGACAAAGGAGGAAGAATTGATGTTCACTGGGTCAGAATCTATCCATCTTAAACCTATCATTGGATGGGTTTTTACCTTGAAGTAGTATTTTGTTAGCTCCTTACATAAAGTGGCTTACTGCCTTGTCTGGAGCTATTTCCATGAAAAAAACATACAATTAGTCTTCTTACTCCGGATCTTTTGTAGAATAACCCCGCCAGAAATGATCCCTGCCAGCGAAAAACGCAAAAACAAAAAAATGCAAATTTGTAATAAAAAAAACGTTTTATTACGTACCCAAAAGAATGGAATTCGATCATGTAATTGAGTATTTGCATAAAATAATCGTTTCCCTTATATTTCTGCCTCCACATAAACGCAGATAGATAGCTGTCCACAATTTTGCGATGCGTTCAACAGTGGCGTTTATTCTACATTTGATACAGCCTAACCCTAACCCTAAACCAACGCGTGTTTAGACAAGACTCACAAAAATGCGTAAATGGCATGTGCGCGCACCGCGCATGCCTGGTGTTCTACTCCTTTTCCATTAGTGGCGGGACAATTCTACAAAAAAAAACCTTGCTACTACATATGTGTCCTAATCAGAAATATTGACTTAAAAAGGAAAGAAGAAAACGACGCCCCCGCCACACGCTCTATACAATGATAAATAAATAGAAAATATAATTTAAAACGGATTTTAGTGAACATACATTATTAAGTGATTTTCAGATGAAATTGTATGGAATCTCTGAATTCTTACGTGAACAAAATGGCAAATTGAATATTAAAGATTGGTTACCCTTGCAATGCACAAATAATCAACAATATATAATACGAGATAAACATGAAAGTAGATGAACAATATATCTGACAAAAGTCGGAGTACACTCTGACCAAAACGTAATCGAAAACAAATAGCCACGGCGAGGACAATAGCCCATTTTTTAAAATTTCAAATATAGATATTATGATGTCTATCAAATGTTTTCTACATTAAGTAGATATAATTTAGTATATCTTTACAGAGTTATATATTTTCAAGGATTCTAAAATGGTAAGGGATAATCCTATACTTTTGGCATTAACTTTCTAAATCTTAGATTTGTTACGTTTCGTGTGCGTGGTTACCACACACTCTACCCTGAATTTCATAAGGAAATCTTCTAGGTTCCATAATCATATACATGTTAAAAGTATACATGGGTAAGTGTTTCACTCAATGGCTACAATCGCAGACTATGAAATAAGATATTTTATTTACCTCCTCCCCAGGAGGTTTGACACAAGGTCAGGTGTGGGTTCTGATGAAAGTTTTTCTGTTGAACGAGCTGGATTCGAACCCGGCACACCCAAATCTTCAGCCACATTATAAGATATTGTATTTACATCCTTTCGATGAGGTTAGACACAAGGTCAGGTGTGAGTTCTGATGAAAATATTTCTGTGCAACAAGCTTGATTCGAACCCGGCACACTGTTCCATCTCCTATAAGGTATACCAAGTTCAAATCCCATCCCTTTATATTTGATACAAGATCTTATCACATGACCACTGATATTTTTGTGTAACATATAATTTGATGTATTTTAAGTAGTGTGACACAATTTTCTGATAATCAAAAGTCACACAATATCAATAAAGTCAGAGAATATGGGAAGTGTTAGTTCGTAAATTCTGATATTGAATGGACGAAACATTTTGTGACAGACTGTTTACTTAAAGATCGATAATTTTTGACAGCCTTTAAATGTATCTTGTCCGTTTCTGTTTTTAATTGTAAGTTTTAAAAAGAACCCCCCCCCCCCGAACACAATGTCGCTCAGGCGAATCAATTTCTTCTCTCTTTTCATTTTCTTATAGACTTATTTTTAAAAAAAAAAGATTTATATAAAAATTACCAAAATGTTACTGTTTATCTATTTATATAAACAAATGTGTTTACAAGAAACTTATGAATGAAATGTTTATTATTTAAAATGTTGGTTTGGAGTATTTCAAGTAGCGAACTTTGCAACGCAAGCTAGTTAGGTTTATAAATAATAAAAAACGTCACTTTATATTGTTTTACTATACACAGGATCAACAGATATTTTAGAAGTAATTCTACCTAGAGGTTGCGAATTACCTCCATATATCCATGGTGAAGGAACTTAATTAAATACAAAAAGACGCGATATCTAAAAAGCTTGGGACGGAGAATGAAAACACCCTATCCCTATCCCAACGGATAACATAATATGTTATGTTCGAAATTTCCAAAAAAGACACGTTAAGGCCGGAGAGTGCAACGAAATACCGAAATATTTTGAATATAAAAACAATCATGATGAGGATAACAGTCATAAATAATGACTCGTTTTTTGTAAAAATAAGCAGTAAATTATATTTTAAAAGATGACAGTTTTATTTATACCGGGGGTTGGGATGGTTCATTTGCATGGCTTGTGTTGCTGCAAACAGTAATAAGTTGTTAACGTAAGTAAAACAACATGTTTACATATATCCACTTGTATCGCCTCTCCGCCACTTGTGTATGTCGGGACCATTATCTTATATTTAGAGAAAAGACAATCTATTTTACACTCGTCAACATTTTACGGTCACTGTTTCAATTACATTACTTATATGTTTCAGATTCTTTGCATCATCTTGTCATGTTCACAATCTTTCGGCCGTTTTACTCCCGTCCCGTTTCACGCACCTTTGTTTTTTTTTACCTAGTTCATCCCAAACAGGGGAAGTTGCCACTGTAGACGTCAGAGGCTACTGAGAATTAAGACGAAAGTTTAAGGGTCATCTTAAATTGGGAGCTCTGCAGCGAGATGTTTGTTCACATTAGTTTTAAATTTCTGCATGTCGGTACAATCAGGGTAACAGGGAGCAAGGAGGGAGTTCCAAAGGCATACAGCTCGAGGAAATGAGCTATTGCAGTAGAAGGCTCTCCGGCATCTGGGGACCTTCACAGTGAATGGATGGATTTAGCTGATTGTCGGGTGTGTCGAGTGTATCTACGTCGAGGGGACACCAGAGCAGCAAGTTCATCGGAGCACATTCCATTGAAGTACTTGTAAAACAAGTAAAAAGATGCACCCATTGCGGCGATGGAATAGGAGCTGGAGCTGGGTAGATAGTGAGGGGCCTATTAGATTAGAGGCTTTTTGGGACCTTGTCTAACAGGTAGAGACTAGGTGATGGTGCACCAGCCCAGATGGGACAACAATACTCCATGCATGCATAAGCGGGGGGTGGCTTTGTAGTGACAGGATACAGTCAGGTGTGAGAAGTTTTCTAGCACAGTTGAGGGAGCCCACTTTCTGTTATCGTAATAAATGAATTAAATAAAGGGCCAATTTCGAAACTTTCAGACAGTTAATTAACATTATCATTTTTAATGGAAATAGCTCTAGACAATCATATGTGTTCTTGTTAGCTCTTTAGTGGCTTCATGCCTTGTCTGGAGCGATTTCCATAAAAAAAACAACGTTGATTATTTATAAAATGGTTTTATCCATCAACAAATACCGGCCAAGTAGTTTGCATCATAAATTTGTGGGACAGTTTATTCATCTTTTCCCGCGTTTCCCATGCGGGATGAGGGAAAGCGTTCCCTCACATACACGTGTCTGATTAGTGTCCCTATTCACCTGCCTCCCCATGAGGACAAAGTTAGACACTAGGTCGGTTTTATGTGGGTGATATCCAGCTCCCCCAAAAAGAGCACTCTGAATGGAACAAAAATTAAAATTGCCCATTCAAGAAGGGTGTTTCTTCTTCTGAACAGATACTTGACTTTGATCATCATCTGAAGCCCAAGAAAGACAATCGTCGACGACTTAACTAAACTACTGACTATATCAAAATGTCCAATATCTTTACACGTTATCGTGTTCATTGTTTTTTCTATTTATTTTGTTGTTGTTGCTTTTTTGTTGTCGCACACGAGTGACTACGGTCTATGGTTTAATTTCCTAATTCATTTTGACACGTTTTGGTTCATTTGATTTGACTGTTTTACAGCAGATCATCCCTTTTCGATGTTATTAAATGCTGCGACTAATTCATTGTATACAATAAATTGAACATAAGTTTCTATTTTACACATAGCTAGGCGGGAGATAGGATTTGAACGCAGTATAGCTAATTCAAACGGTAGCCATTGCACCAATTATCCCTGAAACGCATTAATAATACTAAAATCTTATCAATAGCAAATTCTATAACTCATCTATATACAAACTCAACAATTGACTTGAAACAAAATAAATAAATGCTTCCTAGTTTATTTAGTGTGTATACAAAAAAGTCGCAGTCACCTTCTTTCTGTGCAATCTGCTGAAATCACGTACTTTTTGTTAATTAATGACGTAAGTTGCTATTGTACCAATGGTTAAAGGGGCGGGTTCATACCTTTCACAACAATATTATAATATCCACTCGTTTTTATAGACTTTCATGAATAAACAATGAAGAAAAGAAAAGAACATTTATACGTTTACATGTACAGCAGCGCTCTTCAAAATAAAATGATCAACCACATCACTTTTACAGATCAGATTGAGATGGAAGCATCGCTTTCTCCTTATATTCTTCGAATATTTGAAAGAGATGATGATGATGATGATGATGATGATGATGATGATGATGATGATGATGATGATGATGATGATGATGATGATGATGATGATGATGATGATGATGATGATGAAAAAGAACCCCCCCCTAAAAAAATCGAAGATGTGAAAAGTCAGGTGCGATATACAACATAGATAAGTAAGACGAAATAAAAAAAGGAGGAGGGAAGTGGAAGAGGAAGGGAAGTCGAAGAGGGGATGGGGGCATGTCTTCCTGGAGGACAGTCAGTGTTGCACAAAGAACTCAAAGGTTCCCTGGTGAATCAAACCAATACTGCAGGTGCAACAGTCAGTGTCATTAATCATTAGTCTGTTTTCTCCAACCCCACACGCCCCACCCACGTCCATCCACCTCTTCACTGCCACAAAGAATGAAGTATTTGAACGAAGTGTGTATGAGTGGTGAAACGTAGGAGGCGGGGATGACACCTGAGGCAGTCAGCAATTTGATGGGCGTGTATGGCGGGGGCGGAATAACAGACACTTCTAATGAAGCAAACGTTCTGCATGGAAGCTTTCCAGGAAAAATGAAACAGTATTTATTTAAAATATGTTTCACTGTTTAAATGAAAACGATTTTTGTTTTGTTTTTTTACACAATTCTTGCGGAGAGGAGGTTGAGGTTTGTTTTACTTTAGGTTCCTTTAGAAGACAGCGCTAATTAGTTATACACAGTGCTGATTAGTTGCGCATTCGTTATAAGCGGTGATTCTTACACCTTTTTTTGTAATCAATGATATCGGGGATTGACTTTCTTTTTTTTTAATCAATATTTAAGCTTTTGAACCAAGAATCAATATGCGTTGCATATTAACTAGCAACAATGCGCATTCGAAGTTCGATGTAGAGATATTCAATTGTTCGGAAAATATTAGCCGATTTTTCGACTCAGTTTTAAAATGTTGCTTTCTGTTGATAGTTTTATAGTGTTAGAGTCATATTTGTTTTATGACATGAAGCCACTTGACGTAAGGAGGTAAAAAGAACGAAAGATGATTATCGACGAGACAGGAAATTACTATTGACCTTAGTTTTGAAAAGATCCATAGTATATGTTAGAGGAAAACAGTCAGCAGGAAGAGATTTCCACAAGCCTGAAGTTCTTTGAAAAAACACACTGGAATAGGAAGCTGTACTATAACGAAGTGCAAGACCAAGGAATTGATCAAGACCACCAAACCAACGAGTCAAACGAACTGGATAAAAGAAAGCAGGGAATAAATCAGACAATTCTTAAGAAAACATGCCATAATAGTGTCTATAGAAGCTACTGAGACTAGCAACATCATGTCTATGAGAGAGGGGGTGCAGAGAAGAAAAGGGGAAGGACCAACCAAATTACAGAACCTTATGAAAGAACCTTCAAATGGGACAGACATTTATCAGTCCAAATATGACAACAATGGTTTTATAGTAGATTTGTAGAGATGGAGAATAGCTTCAAAATACGTCCCAAGATGGGGTAAGGCTACCACATCTGGGGAGGTGCCGCTCAGCGCATTCTTCGTTGCCTTGACAGAATTAAGAATCGACTTCGAAATCTAGTGGAGATAATTTCTACCGTTCTTTCTCAAAAGAGAGAGGTTGCTAGTCTCTCTCCACTCTATCGTAATTTGCATGGAAGGTGCTCGACTGAGCTACAACCTCTCGTTTCTCTATTTAATACATTCACAGCAAAAACTCGACTTACTAACACAACGAAGAATAAGTTTCCTTTCTTCGTGAGTGTGCTTAAACAGAGCTTCTTAGAATGAGCTTCACGTCTGTGTGACACTTTTGCGCGGGGTTGCTTCCCAACAGATTACAACTTAGTAGTCTTCAAAGCTAACGTCAACAGATTCCTACCTAGAAGCGCTCCCACAAGTATTCGGACTTGGTCCTAACTATCATTCCATTTAATCAACTATTATCCTCGAGTCGCATCTGGTCTTGATACGTGGTGAGCACTTTTTAGTAAAAAATAACAAAAGGTTACATGCAAAATAATTGGCGTGCACTCCTTAATAACTTTCCAGTGATTTCTTTCAGAATACAATTGTTAAGCATACGCCCTTAATAACAAAGATGAAAAATAAAGAAATGCATGAGTTCAAACTCGGTCATAATGCTTCCCCAAAAGCCACCAATATCAACAAGGCACGGGAAGAAAGGTCCACAAGTGGTCGGAGAGTACGAAGGTGGTTTCAGAAATTCTGTCGTGCTAATAAAGATGAGGCCATCATTGCTTGACAACGAACTTTTGAAAGGAATGTTCTTAACCAATCACACGTCAAACTATCAGACAAATGTTGAAGCCATTTTATGTAATTTTTTCGAAAATATCCAACCATCTAAAAATAAATTGCTATGATGCAAAAACTCGATCAATAGATCGCGCATGCGCTCAATGAGTAAATGTGTGTTTCTGAAATCGGTTATCATTATCCTAACAACCTAATAAGCTTGCCAAAAGCAGGAGCACAATAAGAATGGTTAACGGGTTTCGACCTCTACCTTCACATGTCGGCATATTCGAGGGGGACATTTGATTGGTTAGTTTGATCATGTGACATAAAAGGATTTGAAGTCATGACAACAGTTGCAGTTGAAACGATAGTTAAGATACACATAGTAATTTAAGTTCCTGCTAAATAGGAACGTTTAAAACCCTGTGGCGATAATCCAGCCAGAAACAACTCATTGATAAGGAAAATTGCTCAATCCCTATTCGAGTTAAATCTAATATATTTAAGATGAAAATGTTGTAGTCGACTTTTATGTATGTACCGACCCACTCGGGAGAAAAGTATCCAAATAACATCGTCAACAAGGAAAGTGGGCAAATACATAACTCCATCGAAGACTCAAAAATATGTATGTATGTATATATATATATATATATATATATATATATATATATATATATATATATATATATGACAACTGTTACAAATGTAGGGTGATCGAATCCGAATTAGAGAATAAGGAAGTAGAATGTATTTATAGACATTTTATTAACGCAGAGTCCATTTTGTCCTATCTTGAGATAAGCCATGGTGGTTGATCTGTACGACCGAAGGAAGTGTACTTGACATATTGAACCAACATCCCGACCGACCCTTTACTCCAAACACTCAGCAAAAAGGAACTTAGCGTCTAACCAGCAATACCGCGCCCCGCGATGAACAGCCAAGAGAGAAGTATCGTTCGAGTCACATGCTACTACACAGATATGCCGAGATAGAAACGAGGGGCCATGAACATCGTAAAAAAAGACTACAACCTTCTGCCACGAGAAGATTGGGTAGCGCCTAGATAGAATTCAACAGCCGCATACGCACATGCGAATACTGCCGACGCCATTTCCGTCCAAATGATCAATATGGATTTTAAATGAACGTGACTATCAAACTTTTTCATCCCCGTCGGGAAGACGTATATCCACGAGTGGGTAAACCCCCATTTTCCTTCCTTCCGTGAGTTGCTTAGGACTTATCTTGTTCATGGAGTTTGCTCGCCATAGTTGTTAAAAAAAGAGTTTTGTTTTCTTACCATTTCGTTTTATATACATGTTTATCCGTTCTCTGTTATTTTGTAAATAAATATTGTTTATATCTTAACTTGGTGTTTGCGTCGTCTCTTGTCTGCTCGTTATTTTTCCTTGTTTTCTATGTGATGTCCTGAATTGGAGAATCCCCTTCCCCCTCTATTCTATCGGTGATATTGGAACCTGGGGACCTACGAGCCACTTTCCGGACATTTTTACTTTTTTTTAATATTTATCATTGTCACGCGCTCGCTGCCGTGATCACGAGGAAGGCCGCGCGTGACACAACTCAAAAATATACTAAATTATCACATATTTATTATTGAGCACACAAGTTCAAAGAATTAACATCAACACAGTTTTAGTGTACGATCGTTTCTGAAGCATTATTCTTTTAATTATAATATTCTTCATCGGCACAAATTAGAAGAAAAATTATCAAACATTTCGCCAATTGTTCAGTCACATAGCAAAGTCCCAAACGGACACTAGATATTTCAAAGAAATCCTATAACAGTGTTAAAACAACGTAATTAATCAATATTTTATATATATATATATATATATATATATATATATATATGTGTGTGTGTGTGTGTGTGTGTGTGTGTGTGTGTGTGTGTGTACGGGCGTACTATGTGCCTGGTAATTTCTGCCCTATTTTGTGTCTTTGTTCAATTATATATGCGTGTATATGTGTGTATATATGAGTTTATGTGTGTGTATGAGTATGGCGTGTACTTTCCACGTATGCAGTTGGCTGAATGGTCTCCTACTTTTGTCTGCAGGCATTACTTGATTTTGAATAAACTGGGGAAGTTGTAACTTTGCCACCAAAAATGTGCAATTGTTAAGAAATAGTTGTTCGAGATTTTGTTTTTCATTTTATCAATTGTATTGTATTATTATTAACTAGTAGGACCTGTGTCCCGGCATTGTCCTGAGTGGGGGGATATAAGAGAGTGTATTTAACTGTGCGAAAATATCAGTCGAACAGGAATTTTGACAAAAAATAAAGTTGTTTAGCTTTTCAAGTTTCCTATATTAATTAATTAAAATGAGCACCGACTTCTGGCCATCTTTATACTAAAATGAAGTGCGGAAACAATATTTGTATTTTTTGTATATTCTGTTACCCATATTACACATGAATTCCACTACCCTACCAATAACTCTAAGTGCCGTGGTGTTGCTAGTCGGACTTAGGGTTAGTGGTAAGTCATTTCTTAACTGCATTTAATGACTTAAATATAAATAGCAACCCACGGGTCACCTATTTTGAATTTGCTACTGTCTTCGAAGGACTGGAGATCAACGAAATCTGACATTGAAATAAAAAAAATTGTAAACACTTTCAGAAGTTTAAAACTATGCAGATCAGTAGAAAAGTACATTTTATTGCGTTTGGTAGCACTTATTTGTTGTAACATTAAAAATAAAGTAAATACACAAAATATGCTGCTGACAGTTTTATCAATTAAAAAGTTTTGAAAACAATGCCTAAATCTACTTCACTCTAAATAATGTACGTGACAGAAATATGATTTAACAAAACGATTATTTCTTTGCTCTTAAACCAAAGAAACACGGTATTATTCCTGAAATGTTATTGGCGTTGGGCATTTTATCCACATTCATATTGAAAAGTCCGTGATTATCTACCCTTGACGCTAATGTAATTGTTCAAAAATAGAAACAAATAAATTCGTCCGAATTACTAAACTGCAGTAATGGCAAAATTTTTAAGGGGTAAACTATGACGTGTGATAGTAAAGAATTGCTATAAATGTTTTTAAATGAATGGTAGTTCCATCTTCCGAAATATTCTGAATTATAAAAGTATTTCAATTTTGAGTTTTCGGATGGGGGAATATTTTTCTTAAGCTAAAATGATGTAACATTAAAAAAAGTGAAAACACAAAAAATTTCTGCTGACAGGTGTGTGTATTAAAAACAGTATGGAAAATAATGCCGAAATCTACTCCACCCTGAATAATTTACGTGACTTAAATAGGATTTAAGAAAGTAATTTTTTTCTTTGCTCATAAAGCAAAGAAACACAGTAGTATTCTTTAGATGCTATTCTTTAGATGCTATTCTTTAGATGCTATTCTTTAGATGCTATTCTTTAGATGCTATTCTTTAGATGCTATTCTTTAGATGCTATTCTTTAGATGCTATTCTTTAGATGCTATTCTTTAGATGCTATTCTTTAGATGCTATTCTTTAGATGCTATTCTTTAGATGCTATTCTTTAGATGCTATTCTTTAGATGCTATTCTTTAGATGCTATTCTTTAGATGCTATTCTTTAGATGCTATTCTTTAGATGCTATTCTTTAGATGCTATTCTTTAGATGCTATTCTTTAGATGCTATTCTTTAGATGCTATTCTTTAGATGCTATTCTTTAGATGCTATTCTTTAGATGCTATTCTTTAGATGCTATTCTTTAGATGCTATTCTTTAGATGCTATTCTTTAGATGCTATTCTTTAGATGCTATTCTTTAGATGCTATTCTTTAGATGCTATTCTTTAGATGCTATTGGCGATGAGAATGTTATTTATCCCCATTCATAATGAAAAGTCCGGGAATGTATGCCCTTGTCGCGAATGTAATTGTTCAAAAATAAAAATAGATTCGTTCGAATTGCTAAACTGCAGTAGTTGCAAAGTTTATTTAGGGAGTAAACTATGACGGTGTTCTAGTAAAGATTTACCGTAAATGTGTTTAAGTAAATGATATGTCAGTCCTCCGAAATATTTGAATATTCACACGTAATCGCCAATATAAGTAGAATCTTTAGTTTTGCGAAAATAAATTCGCGGCAATCGGAAGAAAATGCAAACATTAATATCCCTTAGCAATAAGGCTGAATGTTCAACTCGTCTGAATAAAGTTTTGAGTATGAAAAAGATTTATTGCTTATTTTTATTGGTCTTACTTTAACTGACTCAAATTAGTCCGTTCAATGTTTTAAAAGCGGTCATAAAGTAGTTGATAATCAGAGATTCCAAAACAAAAAAGACGTTCAAATATTACCCTAGTATTTTGCCATTACATAATTAGTATCCTGTGTGCTAACGTGAAAGATGAGGAAGTCATTATGTGCGTGGATTGGAGAGAAAAAAGAAAATCGTCTGTTTCGTATTTTCTGTAAGGAAAGAAGAAATAATTTGAATAAGTATTTAGACGGAGTAAATAACCATTAGTTTAAAATGGTCATTTCAAAACGTATAAAAATAACTTACAATGTTTTGATTATCGTCGCCATGTCGTCCGAATGGATTATGATTGTCTGTGTGTTTGTGTTTTAACTATATATGTGTATCATAATCAGTGGCAATTTGTTTATAAGAACTGTAAAACTGCAGCACCCCCAAGTTATTTCTGTTGAATATTATCAATAAAATTTAAAATAATAGTTCGTGTTTCTTTAATTCTTTCTTTTTACGTGTACATTATACAATACATTAGTTTAATGTCAGTAGCCATCCCCAACCTCATGTAAAAAAGCGGTGCATGGAGCTGTGAGATTCACAGTTACACTTATTTGGTATTTGCTTCTTGTGCGCATCCGCGAGTCAGGCCAGCGACACAAAGGCAGCGGAGAACTGCGACTCTCCACAGCGACGAGTCTCCTATTCTTTGGTATTCTGGTGGACTGCAGTGTTTGCTTTGGACTCTGCGTGTGCTGTGTTTTTATATCATCTACCATAATCTTAAATGTGATAAAGTGTAGAATTCAGAGTCGTATCCTGCTAAAACCCTGAGAAAATCAAGACGAAAACTGGGAACTTTGTGTTAAATTTAGTTTTAGCTTACATATTTACTATTGAATAATATTATTAGTTGAAGCATTACTAAGTTTAGCCGCATATTAAATAAAGACGAAGATTTAAATGCCTTGCAAGAATAAATACATGTTTCCCCTCGCGCACAACTTGTTTAAGAGTAATTCTATAACTAATTTCATTTTTAATAATTTACGTAACTAAAATATGATTTAACCATAATTTGTTAGTTAAAAAAATGTATTTTTAGATGAGAATTGATAATTTGTATTATTCGTATTACTATTCTCTAATTGTTTTCACAACGTTTCGACCGATGTAACCTCCGGCTTTCTTTAGGTGCATATTTTCAAACTTGGGAATCTTTATGTCGAACTCGAGAACCTATATGGAATTTCAAACAAACCCTTTAGTTAATTAACGATGGTAGATTGTTCTCGTTCCGTCATCCATAACCGGGTAGAAGTGTTCATTCATGTTATTATTAACTATTATCGCCTGTAGTACGTATTGAACCTTTAACCTCAAGATAAAGGCGTGTATTAACAATCAGTTATAAGGGAGAGTCTTCTAAGGGTTGAAGGTTCAATAAGAATAACATTATAATTAATAATAATTAACTTCTACCGGGTCAGGACTGACGGAACGGGAACAATCTACTCCCGAGGATTAAATAAAGGATTTAGTTACAAATTCTGTCCAGTTTCCCAAGTTCGACTCTTAGGTTCTAGTTCACAAATTCGAAAAGAGATTGTACCTAAAGAAGGTCGGGGTTATATCGGGCGAAACGTTGTGAAAATATAAACCAAGATGAGAATAATTGTCCGAATAATCCAAATCATACAAACATAAATCATATTTTTTTCATCTCTAATATTTTTTAATGAGTAAAAAGTAAAATCGGTAAATTTGTAGATTGACATCTTCAGCTAAATCACCACCACCGCTAAAAAATGAGATTCTACTTTTTTATGCGATTACATGTGAACACTAAAAAAAATTGCGGTAAAAAGGCAGAAATTACAATTTATTTAGAATTTAGAATGAGTGATCAGTTTTAAATATAAATTAAACTTAAAATGATCCCCCATTTTCGAACTATTCTAACGTTTTAGGACAATTAACTCACTTTCTTTACCACTCACATTTAGTCCGAGTGGCAAAGTTGTAAAACTACACGTAACCACCTAAAAAAGTAGGATCAATGCCAAAATTACGCTACACACGAGCACACACTGCTGGCAGATTTATTCAGCAACAAATTCTTATTTATCAGGGTTGATATTACGAAGAAATACTAATTTTTCCGATACTTCCACAACCACCTGGGTCTATCAACGTCGCGCCACACCGGGGACCGGGGACCATATAGAGTTGACTTGGCTCTACAAGCGCCTCTCTGCCATTATTTGAGGGAACGCTTCAAGCCTGCAAAGCCAGCAGGATATTCGATCAAACTTCTTGATATTTCGGATAAATCCAGAAAGATTTTTTTTAATTTTGAAGTTGAAACAGATTATTTACAATATGACGGCAACAAAGTAAATGTCTGCATTAACTTTTCAACGTGTATAAAATTGAACTTTTATTTCAATTTTAACGTATTGTGGCTTTTTTGATTACCTGTTATTCGTAAAGTATTGAACAGTATATTTTAAACTTTTCATTTTTTATTTTAAATTTGTTAAATCTATTATTAAATAAATAAATAATGTCTACGTAAATGCAACGGAAACAACGTTCTACATAATAACGGGGGTTCTGTTATACCGGCTATAAAGTAAGAGTCTATTCTACAATGAAGATATAGGAGTGCAGTGAACACCACCTCTGCATGCATGAAAATAATTTGAAATATATTTTCGGTAATTGTATTTCTAGAAAACAATTTAAATTACAAAACCCCTACCAAAATGACAACATAGACAAAACGAAACCCTTACACCAAAATGACACCAAAATGACACCAAAATGACACCATAGAGAATTGAATTCATTAAAAGAAACTTTATAAAATTCATGTGTGAAAGCAAAAGTCAAATATTATGGTTCATTATTTTAGATCCAACACCAAAAGAAAACAGTATTTTTCGATCTTACTACGATTGTTTCAGGGTTTTTTTTAACATAGTTCACCCCCAAACAAGGCAGGCCGCAACTGTAGACGTAAGGAGCTACTAAGAAAAAAAGGGAAAAGGTTTGGGGGGTCGGAGTCAACATAAATTGAGATCTGCTCAGCGAGATGTCTGTTTACATTAGTTTTAAATTTCTACATGTCAGTACCGTCGGGGAAACAGAGGGCAAGGAGGGAGTTCCAAAGGCCAGCAGCCCGAGGAAAGAAGCTATTTGTGTAGAAAGCTCTCCGGCATCTGGGGACCTCCACAGTAGAATGGAGGAGATTTAGTTGATTGTCGAGTTGGTATAGTGAACTTACATCGATGGGCACCAGAGTAGCCAATTCATCGGAGCATAATCTATTGAAGTATTTGTAAAACAAGCACAAGGATGCTACATTGCAGCGATAAGACAGAGACTGGAGTTTGGTTGACAGTGAGGGACCTATTAGGTTTGGGACTCTTTTTTGGACCTTGTTAAGGAAGAAGATATTAGTAAATGATGCACTAGCCCAGATGTGGCAATAATACTCCATGCATGGAAGGATGGTGACTTTGTAGAGATACAGGATAATGTCAGGTGTGAGGAGTTTACTAGCACGGTAGAGGAAGCCAACCTTCTTTGCTGCAGCCGTAGCAATGTATTCAACGTATGTATTCCAATTCATGTTACCTGTGAAGGTTAGACCGAGGAGTTTGAATGTTGAACTCTCAGGTAGGGTGTTATTTGCCATGACAATCGGTGGTTGGAGAGGTTTCGTGTAGTTATTGAAGGAAAGGAGCTTTGTCTTTGCGGCATTAATAGTTGCCAATCATTTATGACTTCAATCCACTACAGCCTGGAGGTCATTTTCTAAAGATTCAGCCATTGTCTCGGATATGATCGCGTCTGATTTGCCAACATGACGAGAGTAAAGCGTGGTGTCGTCAGCAAATAAACCAATCTCAGACTCTATGTCATCAGGGAGATCGTTTATGAAGATCAGGAACAATAATGGTCCAAGGTTAGATCCCCGGGGTACACCAGCATTTATGTCATGTTGTTTAGATGAACGGCCATCGAGGACAACCTGGATTTTCTTTTGGTTAGGAAGCATCTAATTATATTAAATAATAACTCAGTAACACCGTATAAGCGTATTTTATGCCATACCTTGTCAAAGGCCTTGGATATATCAAGCGCTACTGCCCTAGCTTCTCCTGCCTTGGCGAGTGTATGATACATGCGTTCTGAGATGACCGTTAGGATGTCTGCAGTAGATCGTGCTTGTCTAAATCCATACTGGCGGTCAGAAAGAAGTTTAGCATTAACTAAGTGCCGGACTATCGCTAGATTGATTAAGGATTCACAAAGATCGGTAGTAGACTGATTGGGCGGTATTTATGAGGATCGGTTCTATTCCTAGAATTATTGAAGACTGGTACCACAGAGGCAATTTTCCAGCTATCGGTGAAGCAAGATTCAGATAGGCATTTATTGTAGAGTTTGGGGAGAACAGGGGCCAGTTCAGCAGAGCATTCCTTTATTACTATTACAGGTATAAGATCAGGCCCACAAGCTTTGGAGGTGTCAAGGTTTTTTTATGATGTCTCTGACCTGGGATGGGGTAATGAGCACGTTATCAAGTCTGGCTTCGATCCACAATGGGAATTTGGGGAGGGGGTGATTATCTGAGTCCAAAGTGGAGTTAGAGGCGAAACGCTGGGCAAGTAGTTCAGCCTTATCAGTGGCCGTGCAAACGACATCATTGTGGTTTGATAGTGGGGGAATCGTTTAGTGACCATTGTTCACTACACTATTGTAGATTTTCCAGAAATCACGAGTACCTAGTTTCTGTGACTGAATGCGTTTTTTTTGTTAACTCAGTCTACCTTCTCTTTGCTTCGCCTATCACGACCTTACAATTATTTCTTGACTCTATGAATTTATATCTATTAGTAGCTGACTTATGGCGGCCGAATTTACGGAATGCTTGTTGCCTCTCAGCAATGGCAGCTGCACATTCCGAAGTGAACCATTGAGGAGAGTGGGGCTTGCTAAAGAATGTTCGCATGGGGACATAGGCTTCAATGCCTGTTTTGACCCATTCAGTTAATTCATTTGCACACTGGAGCGTCGCTGATGTGATCTCTGATTGACTCAAAATCAGCCTGCTCGTAGTATCTCGTTATTTTGAGCAACGGTTCATCAGCTTTTGGAGTACTTTTTAGGGTGATATGAATCATCAGCACAATGTGATCAGCATTCCCGAGTGGGCTATGAGCTTTCGTCACACAAGCCTCAGGCATTGAGATCAAGACAGTGTCTAGAAGTGAGGCTTGCTGGTCTACTCGATCGGGGATGCGGGTCGGAAAATCGACAGTCTGAGAAAAGGAAGTGAGCTAAGGAGAAATTATACGTAGAGTTGCCGGCTGCGTTAGTAAGGCTGGAGAATCCCAACCAGTCACAATGGTGTGCATTAAAATCCCCAAATACATGTATCATGGCATTCGAGCCAATTGAGAATGCTCTATCTATGCTTTCAGAGACAGAGTTTAACAGGGTACAGTCCTGGGTCGAAGGGGAACGGTATAAGAAATATAAGTAACTGACGCTATGATGTAAAGTCAATCTAAAGCACATGTAGTCTTGATCATCCGATTCTAACCTATGTTCTCTAGTCAAGGGTAGGGTGTTCCGAACATAAACTCCTAGCCCGTGTATATATTTGTCAGCGGGTTTGCGGTATTGTGGGAGGTAGTCTGTCATGTCAAAGTGGTGAGAGGCGATTGAGGATTGAAGGTTGTTTCACTTAGTGCTAGGATATCCGGGGAGTTTGTCAGGAGAAATGTTTCTACGTCGTTGATGTTGGTTCTAAGTCCCCGGATATTTGTGAATGCGAGCCTCAAAGGCGGAGGCGAAAGTGTTTTTTGTTCGGTGTCTGGTTTAGGTCGGAAAGAAAGTAATGTCGTATTTTTTTACTTCATCACTTTGCAGCCTCCTAAGTTGTACACGGTTTTAGATTTGTTGCTGAATTGGTGTCTTAGTATCTTGCTTTGCCTTTCCGATATAGTAATTAGTTGGAACATATTAAGTTTAACGGTCTCAGCAGTCACGAAATGGATATGAGTGAGGAGCATCTGAGACATTGCATGACTATGAATTCAAAAAAGGAAACTCAGCTGTGAAAGCTGCAAGGAATATTGGAACTGTCTATGGGATAAATGTTCTGAATGATCGAAAATATCAATGGTGGTTTGCAAAATTTGCTTCTGGGGACTTTAACCGGTCAGATCGGCGACGTTTGGGAAGGCCAAAATCAATTTATAAAGACGCCATTAAAGATGCTGAGAATTTGCTCAACAATTCAATACAACCAATACCACAATTATTTCATGTCTTCAAGAGTTAGGAAAAGTTTAAAAACTTGGATACTGGGTTCCACACGATTTGACCAACGCTTAACGAAATCAAAGATTGACTGTTTGCACATCTTAAAGACATAATCACAATGGATTAAATATATTGCCTCCAACAACAGTTGCTGCAGAATTCTATTCTATGCACTATACTAATAAGTACAGATATGGTTAATAACTCGTTTTCTAAATCCCATCAATTGGTGATGACAGCTGATCAATGGTGTCATCATACCGGAAATGACGGATATGCTACCAGCACCAGAAAGTCTTTTTAATTTTTATCTCGTGTAACTGCAAACAATTGCTATACAGCACGGTGTACATGTAAAAGTATGGACTTAATTGTTCAACGCAATAGAAAAGTGTTGTGATACAGCTTGTGCGAATTTGTGAGTGCCTGAAGATAACATTGAGTTAGATGATTATGAAATAATTGAATAACAAAAGGACTCGGAGAGCACAACCCTCCGCTAAGATGTATTGTGTTACCCTACTATGCAGGTGAAATATGGTAATGTTTTTTTTAAATAAGACACTATATAAACATAGGAATATTTATACAGATTGATTGAGAAATGCCAGATTTACGGAGATTCATATGAATTCTTAAATGGGATGTTCTATGTTAAAATGGAAAATGCTGCCAAATCTTTAATCTATTTTAGATCTAAGGAAAATTTTATCTGGTGATATGTAATACTATCTGGTACACATGTTTGAAATTTCAGAAGAATAGACAAAAAATTGACTGAGATGTGATTTTTTTTAAACTTCGACAATGATAAAAAATTGGGATTTTCCGAATTTCAAAAACATTTGGCATTTAGATACTGAACTAGATCAGATTCAGAATTCATTATGGGGCTTTCCTGGGCCAAGATACAGCTTTGGTAAAAAAAGGCATTGAAATCTGGTCACTATATTTTGCATAAACTTGATAAACGAACAAACAAACAAACAAACCAATAAATAAACGATGATTAAAACATGACCTCCTTATGTGTGTAATGGGGGGGGGGGTAATTTATAATATATTCATTATTTTAAAAAAAAACTGGAACATAATGGTGTAGAAGTATATCTAATAAAATAATTCCATAGAATATCCCAATAATTTGATGATGGTAGAATATTCTTTGATAAAATAGTGTATTATAACGAGAAAAATCGTCTCAAAACTTAAGATTTACTCTAAAATATATTTTATATAGGTTATTTTTACTGTGAGATTAAAGACGCATTCTATATACATAATTTCATATTCCAATTTTTACTTATAAATTTCAAATGATGCCTTGGTTCGATTGGTAGCATATACTATGTTCATTGAGAAATACAATGCACCTGTTGATAAAAATATGCCAAATTTGCATATTTCGCATCGGTAGATTTTCCTAGACTTTTAGTATGTTTAAATAGAGATATTCAAAAAAACCTTACCAAAATAGAGGCTTATTTGACTGGACAAATAGCAATTACCATACTCTTGTGAATTCATTTTTAAACATTTATATTAGACAATAGTGTGCATAAGTTCAATGAATTTACAGTATTATTAGACAGTTGACACTAGTAGTTTTTTGTTGTTGGGAAACTTTTCTCTTTCTTTTCTCTAATGCACTTGCAGTAATGCTCTTTTTTAGATACCCGAAATTTTGAACTATTATTTCATGTAAGCCCCTGTACAATGCCGGGTTGAGGAGGAGCCGAAGAGGTTCTGAAACAATTGTCGGATACTCAAACTATGTTTATTTTAATATAAAAAACTCTAATATATATTGAGCACTTTTGAAAAGTATTGGTTTTGTTCATGTTGTTAATATTTGAACTTAATTAATTTATATATATATATATATATATATATATATATATATATATATATATATATATATATATCGCCGCCTAAGATGTCATCTCACTTCACCTCACAGCTCCATCTACTAGCATCCAATCGCACACCACATTTTAAAAAAAGACTTCCGAAATATATTAACAAAATACACTGCCATCCACGCTGTCTCAAATTGTGACCTTCGCCTTCCCATCATCGAAACCTTACTCATTCGAGCACGTAAACCCAACACAAAATAGGAACATTCACTTCTGTTTAATCAAACATTTATCAAAGAAAAACACTGTCCCAATATATATATATATATATATATATATATATATATTTGTGTGTGTATAAAGAGAGAGATAAATAGATAGATAGATAGATAGATAGATAGATACACACACACACATATATATATATATATATATATATATATATATATATATATATATATATATATATAATGATAATAATAATATTAAATTTGTTAAATGATAGGTAGAATGGATGTCGCTGACTGTTATAATGACGACCAATGATGTTTATATGCAACCTCTTTGAAAACGTCTATTGAAATGCAGAATGGGCATTGATGACGCTAATAAATCTTTTTCTTTCATTTTCTTCTTTCCTTTTCCTTATTAAGCACAAAGAGCAGCATCCCCTCTTCATCTGTACATCATGCACGGATCTCAATTGGATGGACGGAGTGGGGAGGAGAGTATTATTGGATTACGAAGAAATCAAATCTAATTTCAGATATGTAATCTTCCAATTGGCTCGGATTGTATAACCCATCATACGGCGATTGTCACGGTAAACCTTACAACTACAGCTACGTCACGTTTAAACCACGTAGAACTAGTCGGAGCATCAGAGTTAAGCAACGTTATGCCTGGTCATTATTTGGATAGAATTTAGGAATACCAGCTGCCTTAAGTTAGGAATTTGAAGTGGTTGTAAAATTACTTTCTTCAATGCTTTTAGGAAAGATATTAAACCGTTACAAATTCTCGCGGTATAGAATGAAAAATTAGATTTTCAAGTCTTTTAAGGCAACTAATCTTGGAGAAGGAAAACATTTGAAATACCAGTTATTTTTCGCGTATCCTAGCATTGCTTTTAGTGATCCTGGGTTTCTTCGTGACACTACCATGTGAAAAAAGTGCAGTTGCTTCACTATGAACTTTTAATTCAGCACACACCCTTCCGGAAGTATCCATTGTCTCTCGAAACAAGAGAGAACTCGCAACAACTTCCGGTTAATGGGTTCAATTCTTGCGTGTTAATTTCACTTTTGCTACATGAAACTCTTGCAAATGTGTCATCAAAATTACATCTGTTTAAGTATCAGCGATATGTTTTCATGCATAATAATACTACATACTCTGAGATCATGATGCAGTTGTTGCATAAAAACAGAAACGACAATACTTGATTAGCCTGAAAATTGCTTATCTAAAAATGATCGTGGAAAAGCTTTGTCCGAGTGCTGAAGTATCTAGAGGAGCCATTCAAAAACTGCGGATAAAATAGATATTTCTTGATTTGCTAGACCTATTAGATTATTACCATATATTGCTAGACCTATTAGATTATTACCATATATTGTTGCATCCAGAAAATAACAGTGAACAAATGAAATGTAAAGAGAAAATTATGGGCCTGAAAGACATATATCGGAATGAAGGTAAAGAAGTGGCCTCCATGCCTTTTAGGAGGGGTTTAAATATTAAGAAATGGATAATTTGCTATATAGGGCGAATTTAGACTTAAATGAAGGACGACGAATACGTATGCATAAAAATAAAGAGAGTAGAAGTACCACAAAAATTGACGGAAGACGATCCCTCAAATATGCTAACCAGTCGCGTTCTATCAATCCAAAATCGAACCGGTAAATATATCACTTTAGGACACTCACGCATCCTCAGCGGGTATGTTAATTCTAGGGTGTCGCCTACGCATCCAATGTAGCTCAACCCCTACGGCACGTCACCGGCGTGACTTCCAGCTGTACGTTGTTTATCTAATGAACAGATGCATTTCTTCCGTTTAGCCTCGTGTATCTCTGCGTCCACAGAAGATTTTGTCTTCCGACTAGGTGGTATTTGTCTTCTACCTGCATAAATTTCTGTCGTTGCAGTCACCCCATAGACGGATATTCAACATTTCTTTAGAACTAACAACATTAAAATGTAACTGCGCATGTGCCTTTGAGAAAAATAAAACGGAATAAAGATAAAACGACTCCCGGGCAATGCCAGGTAGGAAAAAGTAGTATATATATATATATATATATATATATATATATATATATATATATATATATAGATAATTATTATCCACACACGTATACGTTTCAACCATTGGGGAATCTTCAGTGTGGAGATAACAGTTAAAGACGGTCGCACAATTCCAATCCTTTCTTCTTGTGTTGAGCTCTCGGCCATCAACTTATAATGTATTGGTTTTTGTGTAAACAAATAGAGCTCTCTAGCAATTAACAATGTTTGCTTTGAGATTTCATTTACTCGGCAAGTGCCAAATGATAGCTGAGAAGTTAGAAGCACCGACTATCCTCGAGACGGTCGAATTTCGATATCTTCTTGAGTCACTTGCTTGTATAGCCATACAAAAGAGCTGTGATACAGCGAAACGGTCTGTCTGTGAATGAATATATATATATATATATATATATATATATATATATATATATATATATAATTTTGTTAATTGATAATGAAAATTTCATTTAAATTGGATGATTTTGGGCTGATTAAAATAATTAACACATTGCCTTATTTTCAAAGGGTAGTCTCCTCGTAGGAGTGCATATCATAGATTGTTAGGAAGGTATGAACCCTTTAGTTCCGGTGCTTGTTGTCTGTGGCTCTTCAGATGACGGTCAATGATTTTAGTCACGCTTTTTGGGGGTGAAAAACGCCTATTGAGTTGCAGATCGACATTGGTGACATTATGAAAGCTTTCGTATTCCCTGTTCCTATTTCCCTTCTCCATTAACCACAATAAGACGCATCTCCGAACACACATACGCATTAATTGCCTTCAGCCCGCGCTCATGACAAGAATGATAATCCCGCCATGAAATGCACATCTCACCGAAATGTAAAGGCAATGATTGGATTAGGGAGAAATCAAATCTAATTTGAAATATTTAATCTTCCAATTGCCTTAGATTGCACACTCCTCTTCTCCGGAGATACAATTTCATTCTTGCTCGTTAATTTCACTTTTTACACGTTTTTTTTCTTTTCTCTTTTAGTTACACGAAACTATTGCAAATGTTTTATTGGAAGGTCAAAGTGCTGTAGTCCTATCCATGACGTCTTAAAGCTTACACGACACAATTACGAACTAACTAGCTAGGAACACTTAAAAGAATAAATAAATTGCAATCTGCTAACTAGATTTTCTGCTCGGAAAAGAAATATTGTTGTATATATATATATATATATATATATATATATATATATATATATACAGGGTGGGCAAAAATAAGGGTCCTATTTTTAAAAATTCATAACTTTTTTATTTATTGATTTTTTTTTTTTTTTTTTTTAGAATAAGTAAAGGACCCCTTCCGAAGCAAGCATGAGCCGTATTAGCCCTAAGGAACGTACCCTCATTTAGAAAACATTATTTTTGCTTAAAAAACTCAAAACAGTGTAAAAAACAATACTTTAGTTTTTGTAAGTTTTAAGAAGTGTTTTTCGGCTAAAATTTGTTTTGTTTATTTCAAAAAATCTCGGAAGGGTCAGTCTACACACACATAAAGTTTGGTGAGTTTAACTTTTATTTTGTGGAAGTTATTCAAATTCAAGTTATTCAAATTTAAAGATAGGACCCTTATTTTGGCCCACCCTGTATATATGTTGTAGGTTGAGCACTATGGTAAGTGAAATTACCAGCTACAATTAGTGATAAAAACCGAATGGAGCACTCTTCGGTAGTTTAAAATGTGCATATAAACACTGAGATTTTGCTTATGCATGACTTGTGCTTGATGGTTGGATGGTTAGAGTCGTCGACTGTCAAAGTAAAAACAGTCGAATTTCAAGTCTAAAAAGCTGTGTTACGGCAAAATAGTATGTATGATATATATATATATATATATATATATATATATATATATATATATATATAATAATAATTTTTTGGAAGTACAGAATTTTATTACTGCAAGTATACATGGTATATCATTCAGTATTAAAAAGTAAGAAAAAAAGCCAGCAAACTGATTTCGCTAAACAAACGTCTCCAAGATTTTCAGTTGAGATAGCGTGTGGGTATGACTCCGGATTGTAAATGAGTTAATGCTGAAATTCCTTGCACGCGTCGGGTTTTTAATAAAATGGTACATGGTAGAAGGGGCATATGTATTATTTAGAACGTCCGTTGAATATATATATATATATATATATATATATATATATATATATATATATATATATATATATATATATATATATATAAATGATACGTGCAAATTCATTTGACGATATTTTCAAATGAGGAATTGTGATCATTTGAGATATAAAAGATATATTCGACGCATGGAATATTGATATACCGGAATCGAGAGTAACCAAGTATGCAACAAGTGTTTAGTTCTTTTGTTTATAAATCAATAATCAGTGACCAATGATAATTTCTACAAACATAAAAATCGTGTATCGAAATATAAAATGTGTACGGATAAGAATTCTCTTATAAACTGTGAAAATTGGTAGATCGGAACAGGACCATTAAAACCCATTTTATGCATTCAATTGCAGAGAAAAAGGAACACGCAACCACAACGTCTTTACGCAATGGTGACAACGTGACCACGTTGGTTTCCAATGGGTAATCAAATGGGGAGAGACGATTATATAACAGTAAAAAAAAAACCTTTGCTATATTTTATCGAATTGCAAAACAAAAACGCGTTATTTACGACTATTATCCTCATCGTGGTTGTTGTCATGTGACTTAAACATTTGGTCCTTAATCATCTTCCCTTTTGGCCAAGATCAAAGTGTAGTATCTGTTCCGATGGATACTGCATCCCTATCCTGTGCAGTTCTAGAAGGTCCACCCTCCCAGGCTTTACCTTCTCATCCTTTAAGAAGGGGTTAGTTTATTGCTAATCGCCTGAGGCGCCCCTACCGGGGAATGCCGACGGGTCTGCCCAGGCATTTTTTAATGACCAGAGTGCTAAACTTCTCGAGCGCTGGTTTATCAAATCCCACTTTCCCGAACTTGTGTCACATCTTACCGCTGTGGGAGGTAGATAAATAAAACCCAATCGAGTGGTTGACTACGACGAATTAACAAAAACATATCTTGTTTCATGCTACTCCTCCATGACTAAGGACATTTCCCATGCGTGCTCCTGTCAAGATTTGTCGTAGAAACAGAGCGCTGAAAATCAAAAGTCGTTAGACATCATTTTGCTGACAATAATTTGACAAACATCGGGTCTAAAAAACGATTGATTTATTGAGTCGCATCCCGCTAATTATATTAAAATTAATTAACTAATTCTAGCAATTTTCGTTCCAGAGTTGTGATCAGAAAATACACAGAAGAGAGAGCAGCGAACGATCGAGTGCGTGAGAGAGAGGGGGGGGGTTATTCAGCCTACAACTTTTTAGATTAGAAGTTAGTGAGCACATATTAACATATCCGTCTTCTCCACCGCTTCCTTCGAGAATCATGGATACTTCTTCCAGAATCATATGTCTCTCATATCTGACGTCAGACTTCCTTTCCCACGATGTTATCTTACGTTACCTCTGACCATTTTTATCCTTTTTCTAAAACATTCCTTCTCACATCTTAACCACTAATATATGCTCTAGCTAATATGAAATAAAATGGAAAAAGAAAGATCTAAAACGCAAGAATCCATCTCAACATTTTGCTTAACTGGTACGAGGGCCTTATCAAGTGTGAAGTTGAAAAAGAGTCAAAAGACGAGAAGCAATTGTTATTGTTATTCTCCATCAAATATTGTCGTCTTTTGCCACTTTTCAACTTCACTCGTAACACTTTGACGAAACGTTGAGATGCATTCTTGAGTTTTGGATCTTCCTTTTTTCCATTTCATCTGATACCATCGGATTTATTGTATCTTTTATTTATCACTAGCTATAATATATCAATATATATATATATATATATATATATATATATATATATATATATATATATATATATATATATATATATATATACTAGCTAACTCGCCTACACGAATATTTAACATGCCTCATCCTCTAAATCAACAAAGCAGACACATCTCCGAAGCTTCAAAGAACTTGCAAAGCTCCCTTTATTTAATCCACCAATTACAACAAAACAAATATGTAAAAAAGGTCGGGAACTACAGAGGCCGGAATGTTATGAATATGATAGGAACCAAAATGAGGACAACAGTCCGAAACATGTAAATAATGTAAGTGCAATTGTTACATGAAACGTTGAAAGGTTATTATTGTAGTTTTTGTTTTGTTTTGTTTTGTTTTGATGGGGGAGGGGGAGTTTAACAGCCATTGTCTTTTTTTCTTAAGTGTAAGCTAATGGGATCAACATACACAACGGGTGGGGGAATCAAAGTGGATATATGTGAACATATTGTTTTACTTAAGTTAACAACTTATTTACTGTTGCAGCGAGACAAGCCATGCAAAGGACAACCCCCGACCCCGGCATGAATAAAACTGTCAAGGTCTTAATCTTCTAAAATGTGATTTACTGCCTTTTTGTTCTTGTCTTCCTAAACACACTGTAGAAAACAGAAAAGTCTTTAAAACGATCTTAAAAGACAAAACATAAAACTATTTTGTATATTTCTACACAACATAGTTTTCTACAGCTTTATTAGCAAGATGTGCAAGGGGTTAGGGAGATATACGTAAGGGGGCAGTTGCGTGCTGAGGAGGGGTATGCGGAGGGACGGCACCGAGCATCTATTGAAGTAGGCATCCAAATAGAGAAGGAAATAAGATGGTATTTTTTTTAATTTCAGCACTTAGAGAGCAACATAACTAACAGAAATAACTTTTAGTCTTTCGCGCCGTATTTGCTTCCCACAAATGAGCTGAACTTTCTGAACTTAGCATAGACATATTTTGTTTTACTTTTACTCACACCAAACAAGGAATATTGCGACTGAAACTTAAGAGGCTACTGTAATTAGGGGCCAGATTTATAGGGAGCACCCTAAATAGGGAGTTATGCAGCAATAGTTTTGTTCCCATGAGCACTCTCGGCAGTTGATAATGCAAATGTAAGATATATAAACATTATAATATTCCTTACTTTGTAGAGAGGGTGATAACATAGAGGTAAGAAATCCTGACTGCTGACAAAGTAGTTGTGTTTAGTATTTCAGCTTGATGCACTCACTCGTCTTGTGACAGAGTAATTAGGACCGACGGGGATCGGGTACCCTAGTGGCGCGCTAGTATGCATCTTGGTGATGATGCTAAACTCTACGTAGAAACAAGGTGGAGATATAAGACTAGTACATATATTCAACGTGAAATCGACTATTCAAACAAGGCGAGAAAATAGCGTTGAAATGGCTGGAAAAGCCCCATAGGTTGTCAAACTTAATTTTCGCCACACAGAGAGGCACGCTTACCATATGTTGCCAAGAATTTGGGCAAGATGTCTTAATCACCAATAGGCTGCTAACATGTGAACACTTGGCAGATAGCGAGCCCTTTCAATGGAGAAAAAGAAAGCGAGTGATGGTTTTTATAACGGCAATAAAATCTAAATAAGAAATCCAAATTATCTGTATCAGTGAAAAGACACCCCCGCCCCCGAACCCCCGAGAGAGGAAGAAAGATATAGAGAGATATGTTTGGGAATGGGAAGGTGTGACCATACACCTTCTCAGTAAGAGAAAGGACTTTGGATTGAAACGAGAAAACAGAACACAGGACAGACTTGGGCGACCACCAAACGAGAAAGGTCGTGGGTTCGGCCTCTCGTTTGGATGGCGGAGCGCGTTGGCTGAAGTATTCTCCCCATCGTTTTAATTAGACAAGTTAGTTCAACTTATGACTAAATACGATCATAAATGGATAAGCACACACGCACAGAGAGACGACGAGATAGATTAGCGCCAAAGACATTTATCAAATAATAGATTTTAATTAAACGTTTAAAAACAATTATTTTATCTTCGTTAATAATTATTTCATACAAAAACAATTCGCCAAGTTGTTTGCATTATTATTGTTGATTTGTTCTGCTTGAATAACCTTGCCTTCACAGAATCAACGAAGCTATCAGCATCATCATCCCGACTGGGAGGAATTTCGACCGAGATATTTTTTATTGCCACTACGACGACCGACCAGAGAGTGTTCACGGTCTGGCAAGATCTCTGTATAGAGAACCAGAGGCGTGAGCACAGAGATAGAGGCACGAGTGGAGTACCATGTTATAAGTGGTTCCATGACGCAGGATCAGAGTGGGTATCTGTTATACTTGGCACCGCGACCAGGATATCAAACTCCTGTGCGTGAGTGGCCAACGATACCCACGATGTCGAAGAGAGTGGGGTCAGGTTTATAATCTAGCCACACTGAAAAACTGTGATACGGCAAAATAGATGTATATGGATGATCATGTATAAATGTTCTATCTCGGTAGAGGGGGCCCACCTTCCTTGTAGCAGACTTGTCAATGTATTCTATGTATTTGTACCAATTCATGTTATCTGTCGAGTAGTTTGAATGATAAGTTTGAACGTGATTTTTGAGACATGATATTTTGTCTGATAATTTAATGATATATATAACTAAATGCATATACCCGACGTTGCCCGGATGAGCACCCACCTCGTGCCGTGCAATTCTAATCTTTGCTTTTATTTTTTCTTTAATTTTTAAACTAGTTTTTATCGCTTAACCCCCACCCCTACCAGAAACATCCACTCCGAACTTAACTCCCGTTGTATCCCGCTGGCTAATAACGCTCAAAGAAGGAAACAAATGTGTTTAATTTTGTTGTACACTTTGAATCCTTGTCGACACTTTTGTATCCCTCGAAAGGGGTACAATTAACAAGTTGGTAATTCAGGTAGAAAAGGAATAGCCAACGCGATATCATAATGAAAGAATGAAAGATTTATTTTCATAAAACGTAAAATAGAAGAGAGACAGATCTTACTGCGGAATTACTACGGTCCGAATGCTCAGTGCAGTGCTGCTGAATATATAGTCATCCATGGGAAAGTCCACATAGGAAAGAGGGGTTAAAAGTATTTTATTGCAACAAATTTATTCCTACTGCTGACCATTTTCCTCGGTAAGTGTAAAAAACATTCTTAAATAATTATTGTATTTTTACTCTATCTTCCATCTCTCCACATATTGTGAATTATTTTCTATGCAATTTTTTTTTTGTCAAATATTTATTTTATGTCGTCATGCAAAAAAGTAGTAGAAAGCAACAAAACAAACACAATTATTTGTATGCCTAATTTGCATAACTATTTTTAAACAGTTTATGATAAATTAATGTTTGATGTTATTCATTTGTAATATTTGTCTTATTTTCTTATATATGTGTAATAGTTTCTTCGATATAAAGAGTAATTAATGAAAGTGATTTAATAAAAAAAAGGATATATTACCAAAATCTTTTTTTTAATATTATGTTCATTAATTGTCAATTGAGTTAATTCAAATGAAAACTAGTAAGTTTTAATATGACAATATCTTTTTTATTAAGGATATGTAATGTAAATAGAATACTTAGAGCTAGATTAATAGTCGCCGGGTGGCTGGTAGTTTTTGCTTCTCTAGAGATAGATAAAATTTGCCTAATTAAGAAAAACATGATTATAGGATTTTTTTTTTAAATAGATAAATAAATCTCATTCGTGTATTATCTTAATAGTGTGATAAATGTTCGTAGATTTGTTTCGTCTGTCGGGTTCAAATCCAGTTCGTTCCACAGAAACACTTTCATGAAAATCCACCGCTGACCTTGTGTCTAACCTCCTGAAGAGAAGGTAAATAAAATACAAATATAACAAACGAATTTACGGATGTAATCAAAGAAATTGAAGATTAAGAAAACACATTAGAAAATTAAGTTCGTTTTTCTTTCTTACGTTTGAGAAAGACATTCGGCTCGTCTGACCGGATCAAAGTTAGTATCTATTCTGCTCGGTCTCACGCGCAGGAAGCTATCATCCCAAGCATTATCCCATCTGAGAAGAGGGTTGGTTTAGAAACGATCGCCTGAGGCGCTTTCGGTAAGGAATGTCGAGGAATTCCATTGGAAATTTTGCATCCGTCCAAAGTTTAAATAAAGTATTTTAGACTTTATTTATTTGTTTATTTTATTTGCGATACTTTATACGAATTATGCTATCTATAAGGAAAATTATTTCACATGGATGCAAGGTGGGAATAATTTTCCAAACACCCAAGTCTCCATATGGAGAGCGACCTATATATATATATATATATATATATATATATATATATATATATATATATATATATATTTATATATATATATATATATATATATATGTATATATATATATATACATATATGTGTGTGTGTGTGTTTTATATTATCCACGAACACGTGTTTCGTTGTTTTATGACTCATCAGCGTGGCTGAACATAGCGAGATTGGAAACAGGGACCTAAGAGAAATGATCTACTACTGAGCTAACCCCCGTTAGTGTAAGAAATGTATCGCTTTTATAGATGTAATTTATTTGTTTATTTTAGTTGCGATGCTTTATTAGCAAACGCATTTTACCTAAATGATAAATCGCAAGACGACGAAATATGTGTCCGTGGATAATTATATATATATATATATATATATATATATATATATATATATATATATATATATATATATATATATATATATATAATCACCCATTCCGTAAGCACATAGTGTAAGGACAGAACAAGTAACCATTTCTTTGTATTTCCAATAAATTTTAAACGTTATATTTATATTGCGAAGACACACTCTAAAGTCAATTTTTTATTATTATTTTCAGCTATTTTCCATTTTTATTTTTGCGTTGATAGCGTGGGGGGACAAGGGGTTAAATTTTACCAATTAAAGTCTAACGTTGAAGGCAAAAGTTAAGTATTGTGGTTTCTTTTTGTGATC
Source organism: Sepiola atlantica (assembly GCA_963556195.1). Classification (NCBI taxonomy): domain Eukaryota; kingdom Metazoa; phylum Mollusca; class Cephalopoda; order Sepiida; family Sepiolidae; genus Sepiola; species Sepiola atlantica. The sequence goes on from OY744517.1 coordinate 181,003,204, forward strand.
TTAAACCAAAGGAAACAATTCATTTTCTCAGAGGCCCCTGTCGTATTAAAGAACCTATATACACGAATATATGAAACAGGCACACTCTGTCGAGGCGGTCACATCTACCTTCTTTAATCAATTGCTCCGTATGACTACTACTACTACTACTACTACTACTACTACTACTACTACTACTTTAGGGGTTTAATTCTACTTCTTCTTCCGGCATCCCATCTTGCTTCCTCTCCCGTCAGGTCCACATCTCTCTTGTATGTACAATGATTTTGATTACCAATGATGTCAGCTGGTCAAAAGTGGGCACGGTAAGAGAGGCCGTGTAATTTACTTAATGGAATCTCTCAGCTCACACCTGACAATCTGACAACAACATCCCCCCTCTCCTTCAACCCCTTCCCTCACCCATTTAACGTCTCACGCCCAGCAGTCGTTTGCCCCACCCACTCTTTTGATTTGCGCGAATATTTCGGTGAAAGGTAGATAGGGGTGCCCGGCCGCCCCCACCTCCTTCTCAATCTCTCGTAATCAGTCCGTCAAACCCCACAACTACCCCACCCCTACAGACAAGACAAACACACAGTCGCCTTCATTCCATGTGATTTGTGTGCAGATGGGAAGAACAACCGAATCTGCTTGAGATTATTAGTATTATTAATAATAATTGTTATTGTTATTCCCCTCCCCCTCCTCCTCATCTTCTTCTTCTTCTTTTTCGCTTCCTTTGTTTTTTTTATTTCCTTTCATGTTTGATCCCTGATAAAATGTAAAATAAAAAAAAATGCAAAAATAACAACGCGGTCGCACTTAGTTATTTCGCTGGATTCTATATCCCCTTGTCTCTCTCTCTTTCTCTCTCTCTCTCTCTCTCTCTCTCTCCTCCTCCTCCTTTCTTTTTTTCTTTCTCTCCTTCTTTCTATCTCTCTCTCTCTCTATCTCTGTCTCTCTATCTATCTATCTCACACACACGGGTTCGATTGTAATCTAAGTGTTTATTTACCTCCTTTCCAGGGGAGGTTAAACATAAGGTCAGGTGTAGTTTTAAAAAGCCAGCGTACTAGAAGCTCACTCTGGCCTACAAAAAATACCTGAGCAGCCCTGTCGGCATTCCCCAGCAGGGGCGTCTCGGACGATTAGCAATAAACTAACTCATTCTCAAAGAGAAGGTAAAGCCTGGGACGGTGGACCTCCTAGGACTGAACAGAACAGAACCATACATCAGCCCGACAGCAACAAAGCCACTGTTGGATTGATTGACGATGACGTATCCTCCACTTGCATGAACAACACTAATTGTAATCGAAGTGAGTTGGAATATTTCACCTAATTTCGTGCAAATTTTCAATACATTTTATCGTTGATCGTAAATTGAAATTGTGTCGTTATTTTTATCATCTATATATTTTAACTTGTTCCTCGCTATTGTTTACGATTATTAATTACTAACTAGAAGTTCTCACACAAATCCAGTGATCGCTCACTGACAAAAATGAGTGGTGTTCCCTTGAGTCTAAGTGACAATACGTATTTCCAGATTTCCAGTACTCTGCGTTATTGCGATAACTGTTGCAAATCACCTCGAATTCTCGCAACAATCGTTTAGCATTGAGTTCTTGTCGATAACGGCAGGTACCTTTCCCTTGAATTTTGATTCCAAAGTAGTCTCAACTTTTGGATGTTTTTAGTTGGGGTGTTCTTTTTTGAACATCAAGTCAATTCACTTGACTTTAGACATTCAAGCTGTACATTAATACTTTTGCTTTTCCAAACAGACCAGCCTTTTTCAGAATTGGAAAAGAAATTGTTTAAGCCATTTATGGTGACTTTTCGTTATGGTTACAAGCGTTCCAATTACAACAGGAATCACCTTGACGTTTTTTTTACATTTTCATAGTCTAACTAATTCCCATTTTAGATCTTGATATTTATTATTTTTTTGTGTTCTTTCTCCTGCACTCTGGTATTGAAGGGGCAGGCTATATCAATGATTAAACAAGTTCTCTTGTTTTTGTTCAGAAATACTAAGTCGGGTTTAGAATACTCAAGAACCTTGTCAGTTTGTATGCGCATGTCCCACAGAAGTTTGACATTGTCGTTCTCCTGTACCATTTATAGCTTATGCTCATACCACTTCTCATTGTGGTCCAATTCATAAAGTTTGCATATATTCCAGTGTAGTACCTGAGCGACTTTGTCGTGCCTCCATTTTTTATACTGATGTTGTGCAAGCATTGGGCATTCAGATACAATATGCGCTAAGGTTTCTTCCCTTTCATCATCATCATCATCATCATTATTATTATTATTATTATTATTTGTACTCACTAGGAGTTCTCACACAGGTTATAAGTGATTGCTCACCGACAACCGGAGGCTGAGTGACAACAAGTCTCCCCAGGTTTCCAGTATTCTCCACCTCTTTTCGATAGCCACCACAAATAACCTTGCAGTATCGCAACAGCCGTTTACCATTGATTTCTCGCTGGTAAGGACCATTGGTCTTCTCTGGGATTTGGGTGGCAATAAGCCTCCCCAAGGTCCCAGCACTCTCTGCACTTTTCCGGTGGAGGTCTGGTTTGTGCTGTCCCTCCTCGGTCTTCTCATCCTCCTCAACCCTCTACAAATATTGTGTCTGGTGTTAGCCTAGGCCAACACCATTATTTTTTATCTTATTTTTTTTGAGTGGGGTGGGAAAACAAGGGGGAGAGCTTATGATGTTTCTTGTAATTTCTGTTCCTTGGTTCATATTGTGTGGTGATAGCTGAGGTCGGTGTAATTTATTAGGGGGAGAGATTATGAAGTGATGTTTCTTGCAGTTTCGTTTCCTTGGTTCGTGTTGCTTTGTTTTCTCCCTGTTGTAAATTCCTTGTGACTGGTTACCCTTTATAGCTTATGCGGGTTGGTTTCCGCATTCGAGGATGTTCCTTAAGATTGCAGCTGTTCTTTGTGTGGTTTCGATGGTCCCTTTGATTCCAATTTCTCCCAGTCTTTTCTCCAGGTGTTGGGATTGTTCCTAGTGCCCCTACGATTATTGGTATTATGCTAACTTTCTTCATGCTCCATATTCCTTTCAGTTCTCTGGCTAGTTCTGTGTATTTACTTTTTCCGTGTCTTTGATCTTCACTCTGTTAGCTGTTAGAACGGCGAAGTCTACGATTTTACAAGATTTTTCCTTCTTGTCGATTATAATAATATCAGATCTCCTTGCTTGTATGAGTTTATCTGTTTGTATTTCCATATCCCAGAGGATTTTGTGTTTTTCGTTTTTCATATTGTTTTTGGTTTAAGTTTGTACCATTTGTCTGCGTATTCGAAATTCAATTGTTTGCACAATTCCCAGTTTATTACTTTCCTTACACAGTCATGTCTGTTCTTGTATTCTTTTGTGGCAAGTTTGCTACATTCACTTATTATATGATTTACTGTTTCGTCTCTTTTTGTCTACACGGTCTGAATTTACTGTTTTCCTGGGTTTTATCTATTTTAGCTTTAAGGTAGTTTGTCCTCATCGCATTGTTCTGTGCAACCATCAGTATATTATTATTATTATTATTATTATTATTATTATTATTATTATTATTATTATTATTATTATTATTATTATTATTTGTACTCACTACGAGTTATCACACAAGTTACCATCAGTGATTGCTCACCGACAGCAACCGGTGGTGTTCTCGGGTGTCTGAGTGACAACAAACCTCCCCAGATTTCCAGGACTCTCTACCTATTTTCAATCACAACCGCAAATAAGCTAGCGGTATCGCAACAGCCTCCTACCATTGATTACTCGCTGCCAACAACCATTCATCTCCTCTAGGATTTGGGTGACAAAAAGCCTCCCAAATGTCTCAGCACTCTCCACACTATTCTACTGAAGGTTTGGTTAGTAGTCTCCCTTCTCGATCTTCCCATCCTCTTTGACCCTTCACGGCTATTTTGTGTGATGTCGGCCGAGGATGGTGCCATCACTTGGGGGAGGTAGGGGGCAGCTTATGATATTTTTTGCAATTTCTGTTCCTTGGTTTGTGTTGTAGTGTTCTTCCTGTGATTTTTTTCTTCTTCATATTGTAACATCCATGTCCGTAACATATGCGGGTTGGTTTCTGCATTCGAGGATTTTCCTTAAGATTGCAGCTTTTTATCATTGCCGTGCTATGTATGGTCTCAGTGCTCCTTTTGATTCAAATTTCACCCAGTCTTTTCTCCAGATCTATTGGGACAGCTCCTAGTGCTCCTACAATTATTGGTATTATATTGACTTTCTTAATGTTTTATATCCCTTTCAGTTCTCGGGCAAGTTCCGTGTATTTACTTCGTTTTTCCGTCTCCTTGATCTTCACTCTATGGTCTGCTAGAACGACAAACTTTACCATTTGGCAGGATTTTCCCTTCTTGTTGACTATTATGACATCCGGTCCCCTTGCTTGTATGTGTTTATCTGTTTGCACCTCTATATCCCAGAGGTTTTGTGTTTTATTTTTCAGTACTGCCTCTGGTTTATGTTTGTACCATTTGTCCGAGTGTTCGAAATGCAGTCGTTTGAATAGTTCACAGTGCATTGCTTCCCCTACGCAATCGTGTCTGTTGTTGTATTCTTTTTTTAAGACAGTTCACACTAAACGAGACAAGTTGCCACTGTAGACGTAAGGGGCTACGTAGAATTAGGGTGAACGTTTTGGGGGGTCATTCCAAATTTGGAGTTGTGCAGCGAAATGTGTATTCACATTAGTTTTAAATTTCTGCATATCGGTACAGTCGAGGAAACAGAGAGCAGGATAGAGTTCCAAGGGCCGGCACCTAGAAGAAAGAAGCTATTGGAGTAGAAAGCTCTTCGGTGTCTGGGGACCTCCACAGTGAATGGATGGGATTAAACCGATTGTCGGGTTGGTCGAGTGTATTTACGTCGAGAGGGCATCAGAGAAGCAAGTTCATCGGAGAACATTCCAGTGAAGTACTTGTAAAACAAGCACAAGGATGCAACAGTGTGGCGATTTGACAGGGACTGGAGCTTGGTGGATAGTGAGTTGCCTATTAGATTAGCGACTCTTTTTTGAACCGTGTAAGAGAGTGGCTTTGTAGAGATATAGGATACTGTCAAATGTGTGAAGTTTTCTAGCACGGTAGAGAGAGCCCATTTTCTTTGCAGCAGCCTTGGCACTGTCTTCTATGTATTTGTTCCAATTCATGTTACCTGTGAATGTTTGAACGTTAACTTATCAGGTAGGGTAGAGTTTGCTTGTAGGTGTTGAAGGAAAGGAGCTTTGTCTTAGCAGCATTAAATGTTACTATGCACTTTTTTAATTGAAATCGTTCCAGACAAGGCATGAAGCCACTTGATGTAAGGAGCTAAAAAATGAAATAATCTTACTTCAAGGTCAAAAACTAACCAATGATAAGTGTTATATGGATAGATTCTGACCACGAAAACAGCAATTCTTCCCCCTTTGTCAGAAACATCGCTCATGGAATGTAAGGCCTAAAGGACAAAATAAGGGAAGCAAGAGTTAAGAGGCTGCCGAAAGTAGACCCAAGGTACACTTTCTTCTCTCATTAAATTTATGACCCCATTTATCTACAGACTGGAAGTCACTTCCTACGAATCTAGCCCTTGCCTCGAATATGTGCGCGTCCGTTTTGTTCACATAACGAGAGTAGAGCGTGGTGTTATCAGCAACTATACTAATCGCAGATACAATGTCATCAGGGAGGTTATTTATGAAAAACAGGAACAATAAAGGTTCAAGGATCGATCACTGGAGTACACCTGCATTTATGTCATGTTGTTTGGATGAAGAGTCATCGAGGACAACCTGGATCGTTTGTTTGGTTAAGAAGGATCTAATTATATTAAATATCCGTCCAGTAATCCCATATGAATTAATTTTTTATGAGAAGGCCTTTATGACAGACTTTGTCAAAGGTTTTGGATATATCAAGCGCTACCGCTCGAGCCACACCTGACTCGTTCGGACATGATTGTTAGGATATCCGCAGTAGATCGTGCTTGCCTAAATCCATACTGATGGTCAGAAAGACGTTTAGCATTAACGAGGTGCCGGAAAATTTTAGCGAAGAGCGGAAGTAGATTGATGGAACGATAATTCTTAGGATCAGTTCTATCTCCAGAATTCTTGAAGACTGGTACCACAGAGGCAATTTTCCAGCTATCAGGGAAGCAAGATTCGACAAGACATTTGTTGTAGAGTTAGGAGAGGTCAGGGCCTAGTTCAGTAGAACATTTCTTTATTAGTATTACTCTGTATTACTCCTTTGGCCATATCTGTGGCGTTATCTCAAAGAAAATGTCAAAACAATCGCCAGACTATTCCTTAACTGAAGAGGGCCATCACATCGAAAATAAGTTGTATCCAAGTGCAGTTGCAAAGCAGACGTCCGACAGCCTTTATTTTTTCGCCGTTTAATAACATCGTAATGATGACGGTGTCAATGCTATCTGTTCTCGATTATAATTATGGTTGGATATAATTGAACGTCCATATGACTCCAAAGACGAAATAATATGACATTGAAGTTTACATGAAAAAACTTTTATTTGGGCTGTGCTGAAAATGAATTAAAACAACTAAAAGTCAATCTTAATAAAAGGCGCCATGCACCTCGGGAGATTTGCCACATCGTTGGTGATTTGGGAGTACCAATAAAATACGTCTTGCTCAGACAATGTATTCGTTTTAACTGGAGCAAGCGAGAAACCGAAATCACGTGTGCGCTGTAAGAAGTAGCCGACGATTCTTGTGTTCCTGCACCAGGCTATTTGATTGACTGGTGTATAAACCACTCAGTGGTACACCTGTCTATTTACAGCAAAAGGAAATAGTACATAAAAAATATGTGACTGCTACAATATGATCTAAATGGAGCATATCATTAAACGGCGATAAAACAAAGACTGTTGGACATTCATGACTGAAACTTGGTGGACAAGCCAGGCACAGATTGAAGTTTATTTGTACTAAATATGGTTGAATCGCAGAATTGAGTGTGAATTTTATAAAAGAATCCGTAGGTGGGTGGCATTTAATTTGGGTCATCTTTTACAATAAATTGACGGATTAAATAATAAAATACAATTAATTGTGTAACAACTTTAAAGCGTGCTTTGTTACATTAGGGCCCGAGCTAACTTTGATCCCGTCGTTAGGGTTAGGGTTAGGGTCAAAGTGGGGGTTAGGGTTAGGGTTAGGGTCAAAGTGGGGGTTAGGGTTAGGGTTAGGGTTAGCGTTAGGGTTAGGGTTAGGGCTAAAGTGAGGGTTAGGGTTAGGGTTAGGGTTAGGGTTAGCGTTAGGGTTAGGGTTAGGGTCATGGTCAAAGTTAGCGCGTGTCCTAATGTAACAAAGTACCTTTTAAAGTTATGATCCGACCAAAGGAAAAGATAAATGATTTTTGTGGGGAATGGGCTTTAAATTGAAATAAATAACTCGGCCATAGAAATAGCTGATATAAATATAAATAAAATGAAACAGATAATTTTCTTTTTCAAAAAAATAAATGCAATAATATTTTAGAAAGTTGAAGCTCGAATGTATATTTTAAATTGATCAGAAACTGGCATTCTGTGTTGTATTTATGGGAGAAAGAAATGAGTGGAAATATAACCAAAGAAAGAAAGAAAATATATGCATAACAATAACACTGCATTGTTCCGACTGAGAACGTAAGAATGGGACAAAGTCTTATCTGGACATTACTTATCCATATTGTAGGAAGTATTCCCAAAATTATGCAATGGAAATATGAATGCTGGACTTGATATGGGCCAACTCGCGAGTTTCTACGTTGAACAGAACCGAACTTGTCGCCGAAAGTATGACTTTCGCCTTTTCTGTGACCTTGGCCGTGACCTTTGATACATATATCGTAAAATGTAATCTATTCTAAGTTAGACCATAATTGATATGTTGACCAAGTTTAGTGACAATTGGTATGCAAACAATCAAACAAACAATTACCCTAAAGTGAATTAGAATTTTTATAAATAAATTATAGAACTTATTAACTATTTTAAGAAATATTACTGAATTAAAATTTATAAATGTCCACACAACTTTTACGATGTACCAGCTTTGAACGAAAAAATTTTTAAAAAGGCGTATTGATGGGTTCCCCAATGTGTGAGTTTGCATTTTCTTTGTTTCTTGTATGGTTTGACCCAAAAATAAACCACTGTATAGTGTAGGTTTTTTTAAGACATTTTAATCCAAGAACTTTTAACTCTTTGTGAATTTTTCTGATGATTTTGTAATGTTGCAGAGACGATATTGGCATAAAAATGTTGTTTGGCACAAGACAAATGAAACGGACCGTAAAAATATATCTCGCAGAAATGTTGTTTTTTGAAAATGTGAAAAAATAATAAAATAAAAACATGGTTATTGGAATATAATATTAACCTGACTTATATATATATATATATATATATATATATATATATATATATATATATATTATACATGCGTCGTTGAAGACCACGGAGTTTTCTTCTTCACTATCCTTCTGGTTAATTTCTCAAAGCGGCGAGCGATTCGTCGGTTTTCCAGTGTTAATTGGTGGAGTATGGCACGTAACGTTGTATCGTGGCCCATTCCTCGAGCGCTTTCGGACTCGCGACCGTCTTCAGGAGGCTACGTCTTATTATTAGTAAAAAGCCGTATGTATAGTTTTATTATTAGTTATATATCTATTAATTTACATATGTGTATATATATATATATATTTTTATTCGTTTATTTACTTATTTGTTATTTTTTTATTTTTTTATTTATGTTTTTTTTATATCTATTATTATTATTATTATTATTATTATTATTATTATTATTATTATTTACTCACTAGGAGTTATCACACTGGTCATCGTCAGTGGTCACCCACTGCCGACAACCTGTGTTATTCCCTGGAGTCCGAGTGACAACAAGTCTCCTCAGGCCTCCAGTATGCTCCACCTCTTTTCGTTCATCACCGCTGATGACCTTGCGGTAATCGCAACAGCCACCTACCAACGATTTCCCGCTGATAAGGGCCATTGGTCCCCTCTGGGGCCCCGAGTGGCAACAAGCCTTCCCAAGGTCCCAGAGCTGTCCGCGCTCTTCCAGTGGAGGTCTGGTTTTGCGCTTTCCCTCCTCGACCCTCTGTCCATAATTTTCGTGGCGTCAGCCTATGCTTGCGCCTCTCTCGTGCGGTTGTATTTTCCCCGGTTCTGAAGTTTTGTGCTTCCATATTTTATAATTATTATTATTATTATTATTATTATTATTATTATTATTATTATTATTATTATTATTATTATTATTATTATTATTATTATTGTGTATTAATTGTTGAAGACTGATTAGGCGTTAGTACCAGTGGTGAATGCTATTTTATTAATTATGGGTTGTAATTTTTTTATGTGTAGGGCTTCGAAGATTTTTAGTCTGTTGGTGCAGTTGTTTTTATGTATGATCTTAGTATTAGTTGTTAATATTTGTCTTAGTTCAGTTGATTTTATGTTTTTCTTACGTGTGGTAATGTGTCTCTGGATGGCACTAGTATCATTTAAGTGATGCATAAGGCGTCGGAGAGGGTTGTAGTTGTATGGCCAATATAAGTACTGTGTTTGTCTGTTTGGGTCTTGGGGAAACATTCCTCGAATGGGCATTGGAACAAATACAGTACGTGTGTTTGGTTTAGAGGGGAGTTAGTAGTGTTATTATTTTTAATTATTAAGTTAGAAGTTTTGAATTTAGTATAGTAAATTATTAGTTTTATTTTTTGTTGTTGGTCGGTTGGTTTAGTGTGTCGGTTTATTATGTTAGTTATAGCTTTCGTCGAGTTTGTAGTTAGAATGCATTTGGTGTTTATAGTACAAGGGAGGAGTGTATTTTTTGTTGTGCTTTTTTGTCTGATTATTTTGGTGTAGGGAGGTTAAATATAGTTTTATTTGTTGGTCGACAATTCTGTTGGGGAAATTATTTACTACGGTTTGTTTGATGTTGGTTAGTTCTTTGTAGAATATTTTGTTGGATGAAGATATCGTGTTGGACGAGGTTTTTTATTAGGGCAGTTTTATATTTTTGGAGGCATTCGCTATAGTAATTGAGCAAATTAGCGTTATTGTTCGTGGGTTTTTTTATATGTGGATGTTGTGTATTGGGCAGGATTGTTAGAGTCGATAATTACGTCGAGGAAAGAGATTTTGTTGTTAGTATTTAGTTCGTGTGTGAAGGTGAGTACTGATTGGGTTTCTAGGGTATGTTTGAGTTTGTCTATATTGTCTAGGGAGTCAGTAGCGATAAGGATGTCGTCAACGTATCGGGTGTATATAGGGGGTTTGTTTATGAAGTCGGGGAAGATTTTGTTTTCAATGTGTGCCATGTAATATTCGGCGAACATGGGACCCAAGGGTGATCCTATCGAAACACAGTCAATTTGGACATATATTTTACCGGAGGGGTCGGTGAATGGGATTTGTGTGGTGCACTTTAGGTTTTTTTTCGAGGGTTTTAGGTTTTATTGCTGGGTTAGTATGGTGCTATGTTTATAAATAAATAAGTAAATAAAAATATGAAAAAACAAGTAAATAAACGAATAAAGATATATATATATATATATATATATATATATATATATATATATATATATATATATATATATATAAATGAAGGAGAGTGGAAAGGAATTAGAGAAAGCAAAAGCCAAATCAAAATTCAATTCAAAAGTTCAAAGCAAGGTATAATCCGCAAAAAGGCAATTTATTCAAGTTAAATTTTCCTTAAGCCATATATATGTAAATTAATAGATATATAACTAATAATAAAACTATAAATACGGCTTTTACTAATAATAAGACACAGCCTCGTGAAGACGGTCGCGAGACCGAAGGCGCTCGGTGAATGGCCCACGATACAACGTTAGGCGCCATACTCCACCAATTAACACCGGAAAACCGACGAATCGCTCGCCGCGTCGAGAAATTAACCAGAAGGATAGCGAAAAAAAAAACTCCGTGGTCTTCAACAACGCATGTATAATAAATGACTTGCTGCCGAAATATATATATATATATATATATATATATATATATATATATATATATATATATATAATGTATATTTACTTATTTTGCATTTGTTACTTCCTTATAATTAGCCGTTTTTCACTGCGGAAATGTTAGACAGGAAATCTGTTAAACGTGGTTGGGAAAATTCATCTCCTCCGAACAGAGACACCTTGAAAGGTATTCTAACCGTGATTAGACCTGTCGGCATTTCCCGGTAGGAGCAGTATTTAACCTCCCTCTCACGGCGGGAAGACGTTACACAAGGTCGGGAGGATGGGATTGAAAAGCTAGCACACAAGAGGCGTGTGCTCTCTGGACCAGAAAAAACTGCCTGAACAGCGGTCAAGGCAACCGATAATAAGTCAACTCCTGCCGAAGGAAGAGGTAATGCCTGGGAGAATTGTCTCCTTAGACCGAACCATTTATATTCGATAAGTTTTGTCCCTAAGCAAGTCAAATCATAGTACCAGGGTTCATTAGCAAAGGTAGGTACATTTATTGGTTAATATATATATATATATATATATATATATATATATATATATATATATATATATATATATATATATATATATTACTATTTTAAAGATTTTTAAAATAAACAATATTCTGCAAATTGCTATTTCACTGAAGAAAATTATTTAGAGTGAAATAGATTTCGACATGATTCATAATTTTCAAGTTAAATGACCTTCTTTAAGTAAAAAGAAATCATAAAATTGAGTTACCATTCTTTTTTAGTTAGTCACTTGCTCAACTTCTTTGAAGATGGTTAATATTTTTCCTGGTGGAAGAAATTTTAGTTTAGTTTAGAGAAAAAAACAAAAGAGAAAGGAAAAGAAGAGGATAATATATCTCATGCATTTGCGAAAAATGATACAACTCTGACTGTGAAACAAAAAAGATAGGCAGGCGTTACTTTTTATTTATTGAGAAAACCGGAAATACAACAATGACATCTTTTTCACATAGTTCACCCCAAACAAAGTAGGCCGCCACTGTAGACGTAAGGAGCTACTGAGAAAAAGGGTGAAAGTTTGAAGGGGGGTCTACTTAAATTGGAAATTGGGATCTGTGCAGCGAGATGTCTGTTTACATTAGTTTTAAATTTCTGCATGTCATTACCGTCAAGAAAACAGGGGGCAGGGAGGGAGTTCCAGAGTCCAGCAGCACGATGGAAAGAAGCTTTTGTAGTAGAAAGCTGTTCGGCATCTGGGGATCTCCACAGTGAATTGATGGGGTTTGGCAGATTGTCGGATTGGTCTAGTGAATTTACGTTGAGGAGGCCGCAGACAGCAAGTTCATCAGGGCACAATCCATTGAAGTACTTGTAAAACAGGCACAAGGAAGCAAAATTGCGGCGATGGGACAGGGGCTGGAGCTTAGTGGATAGTGAGGGACCTATTAAGTTAGCGACTCTTTTTTTGGACATTGTATAAGAGGGAGAGACTGGTGGATGGTGCACCAGTCCAGATGTGACAACAATACTCCATGCATGAGCGGATGGTGGCTTTGTAAAGAGACAGGATAATGTCAGGTGTGAGAAGTTCACTAGCACAGTAAAGGGAGCCCACCTTCTTTGCAGCAGCCCTGGCAATGTCTTCAATGTATTTATTCCAATTCATGTTATCTGTGGAAGTTAGGCCGAGGAGTTTAAATGATGAACTCTCAAGTAGGCTGTTATTTTTCATGACAATCAGTGGTTAAAGAGGTTTCTTGTAGTTATTGAAAGAAAAGTAGCTTTGTCTTTGCGGCATTAAAAGTTACCATCCACTTTTTACCCCAATCCACTACAGACTGGAGGTCATTTTGTACGGATTCGGCCATTGCCTCAGATATATGCGCGTCGGTTTTGCCCACATGACGAGAGTAGAGCGTGGTGTCGTCAGCAAATATACCTATTTCAGTCTTAATGACATCAGGAAGGTCATTTATGAAAATCAGGAACAGTAGAGGTTCAAAGATGGATCCCTATGGTACACCAGCATTTATGTCATATTTCTTAGATGAACGGCCATCAAGGACAACCTGGATCATTCTTTTTGTTAGGAAGGATTTAATTACATTAAATATTTGTCCAGTAATACTATATTAGTGCAGTTTTAGAAGAGACCCTTCATGCCAGACCTTGTCAAAGGCCTTGGATATATCAAGCGCTTCACCTGCCTTGTCCAGTGTATTACATATGCGTTCAGAGATGACCGTTAGGATATATGCGGTAGATCGTGCTTGTCTAAATCTGTATTGATGATCAGAAAGAAGTTTAGCATTAATTAGGTGCCGGACTATCGCTAGATTGATTAATGATTCAAAGATTTTAGCAAAGATCGGGAGTAGACTGATTGGGCGGTAGTTTATAGAATCAGTTCTATCTCCAGAATTCTTGAAGACTGGTACAACAGAGGCATTTTCCAACTATCAGGGAAACAAGATTCAGCAAGGCATTTGTTGTATAGTTTGGAGAGGACAGGGGCCAGCTCAGCAGAGCATTTCTTTATTACTATTAGTTGTATAAGATCAGGCTTACAGGCTTTGGAGGTGACAAGGTTTTTTATGATGTCTCTTACCTGAAATTGGGTGATGACCAGGTTATCAAATGTGGCTTATGAATTTAGAGAGGGGGTTGTTTGCTGAGTCCAAAGTGGAGTGTAAGGCGAAACGCTGGGCAAGTAGTTCAGTCTTATCAGTTGCCGTGCAAACAACATCGTTGTGATTTGATAACGGGGGAATTGTCGATTGTCCATTGTTCATCACACTATTGTAGATTTTCCAGAAATCACGAGTACCTAGTTTCTGTAACTGTATGCGTTTTTTTGGTTATCTCTGTATACGTTCTCTTTGCTTCATCTATCACTAGTTTGCAATCATTTTTTGCCTCTATAAATTTCTGTCTATTTGCAGTTGACTTATGGCGTCCGAATTTACAGAATGCCTTCTGTCTTTCAACAATAGCAGCTGCACATTCTGAGATGAATCATTGAGGAGAGTGAGGTTTGCTGAAGAATTTTCGCGTGGGGACATAAGCATCAATGCCTGCTTTGATGCATTCGGTTAGCTCATTTGCACACTGATGGGGTGTCGCTGATGTGATCCCTGAGGGATTCAAAATCAACCTTCTCATAGTTTCTCGTCGTTTTGAGCAGTGGCTCTTCAGCTTCTGGAAGATATTTTAAGTTGATAAGTATAATTACCACAACGTAATCAGAGTTTTCGAGCGGGCTATGGGCATTCGCCACACAGGCCTCGGGTAGTGAGGTCAGGCACAGGTCGAGAATTGAGGCTTTCTGGTTCGCACGATCAGGAACGCATGTCGGAAAAGTGACAGTCTGTGAGAGCTCGTGAGCTGAGGAGAAATGAAATGTAGAGTTCCCAACTGCATCAGTAACGCTGGAAAATTGTAGGCTTAGTCTTAACCTATGTTCTCAAGTCAAGGGGAGGGTGTTCCGAATATAAACTCCTAGTCCGTATATATGTTTGTCAGAGTCCTTACGGTAGAGTGGAAGGTAATCAGTCATGTCAAAGTGGTGAGAGGAGATTGAGGATTGAAGGTTTGTTTCACTTAGTGTTAGGATATCCGGGGAGTTTGTCAGGAGAAAAGTTTCTACGTCGTTAATCTTGGTTCTAATAAGTCCCCGGATATTTGTGAATGCGAGCCTCAAGGGCGGAGGCGAAGATGTTTTTGTTGGGTGTCTGTTTGGTGCCAATAAGCTCACACAACCAGTCCGATTTCGACGACTAAACCTTACTTTGTAAATGCTTTAGATTAAACCAGTCGACTAATTCCGATTTCGACGACTAAACCTTACTTTGTAAATGCTTTAGATTAAATTAGTCGATTTGATCGATCGACTAATTCTGGTTTCGACAACTAAACATTACTTTGTAAATGCTTTAGATTAAATTAGTAAAATTTAATACAGAGACAGTTCAGAAATAAAAAGATTAAGGACTTAGCTTTTTTAAATTTCACCCATGAGCTTTAGTTGAAATTCTTGTCTCCATTCGCGGTCGGTGGCAGATATAAATATGTCTTTACTCGTGGCTCTTTAACTACGTTATGCTAGTGTGTTTGGTTTGGACTACACTTTTCTTTTTTTACTACATTTGATAGTGGATTCCTCCCCACCCCACCCCATTTTTAGCGTAAAGAGAAACTGTATTTAACAAATTCGCACCAAGAAATAATTGAGTGGAAAAACGATATGCGAAAAAGTTCGAACTATAAAAGGGAAATAAATGTGTAGATGAAGTGTGGGTAGATAATGTTGAACCAATGTTTTAATTTATTTTCTTAAAGAAGGTTATCTGTGATGTGGTTGAAGCACAGTCGTTGTTTTGGTGTTTTTAAGATGAGGAAATAACTGATTCAGTTTGTCAGCAAAATCTATTGTCAGACATGATTTTTATTAGTGTAGCTTGGCTGAAATTAAATGTGTTGATAAAATCTAACATGGCAGAAAAGGGCGTTTTGTTATGGAACATATATTAGCGTTACGTTTAGGTGTCGTGTTGATACATTGTGTAGTATTAATATTTTAATGATTGGGATGCCTAGTTAATTTTAATTTAACATATAAAAATTGCTTATGTTTGTAAGTAGAGTTAGAAATTGCTGAGTAGCAGAATTTGTGCGTATGTTTTTGTGTTTGTTTTGGGGGAGGTAATAAATCGTGTGTATGTTTTAAACCTTTTTTAATACATAAAGCTGGTGTCCAGCAACTGCAACATTTATTTGTTTTAAGTTTAAGCTATAATCTGTAGGGTTTTAGGGTATTTTAGCATGCAATTTATTTTACAGAATAAAAATAAATCTACTTGTATTTTGTATTTTTAGCCGTGATATGCGAATCGCTCGTGTTGGTGATTATAATGAGATGATAAGCACATTGCTTCGGTATATCGCTATTAAAACACGTTCGAATAACCATTATGTTTTACAAAGTCTGTTGTGTCGCTCAGTCGATCTGCGCTCGACAAAGCGCAGAGGCGATATTGCACCCTTCCCTCTGAAGCCGAAGTTATCGACAGCGATGGGAAGAAATGAAAATCGCGTCAGTCCATCGGTTATCGATCTTTAGTATGTGTCTGTGCGACGCTCCCGGGGCTGTTTCAGTCGAAGCGATGTTACTTTAGGAAAATGGGTTAAAATCAAAATTTCAACCGTAAAAGAGTTATATTTTACAATTCGTTCAAAATTTAATCTGACAACATTCCATGGTGCACGCCTAAAAATAAATACGTAGTTTCAGCTTTTTGTTTCAATCTAATACGAGTTGTATTTTCCCTTTAAGTGTGTGGGAAAATGTCTATCAAATTACTAAGTAAGCAATTGCCTACTATAATAAAGTTTTTAATATTTTGTCTGTAGCTGACTAGACAGATTTTTATGGTTGACCCCCTGTCTCTAATCTAAATATGTTCTTAGTTAATGTATTGTTTTTAAAGGAAATGCGAGTTTCTCAATCATTTTTGTTTTAAATAAAACTATTAGGAAATTTTTTCAAATTAACGACGGTTTTAAAATGGGTAACCGTTCTGCTACAAATTTCCATGATGAAATGTTCCTTCCCACATCCTGCAAATATTAAATTAGCTAAAATGTTTGTTTGTTTGAAGCATTAAGTTTATTGGGAAAAAAATAATATTGAATGCATTTGTCTTAGACGCTAAATATATAAATTTATAGAGCAAAAAAATACAAGGTGACAGCTAAAATAATAGTGTTATCTGCAGTATATATTTATTTTTTTTATTATATATATTTAAAACGTCCTAATATTTCGGGGATATAACCCTTCGCCTGAATTACAATTGTAAATCAAGCAAATGACAACCGTTGAAGGTTACTACTACACCGACTTCCTATAACTACAGCTTCCTGTTTAAAGACACCATAACTGTATTTGGATGAATGAGGTTAAATCCCCACAATATTAAGACGTTATAAAATATAAAAAGCACTAAATATATACTACAGGTAACACACTATGATCTTTGTTGTCGTCTCGTATTATGTGCTTTACTCTATAAATGTATAAGTTCTGCTATTTATGTTTAGTGGCTAACACACACGCAGCATAATAGTCTTGAATACATTACTTATTTAATATTTTGTCAACATCTTTTGTTTTTCAATCTTAAAAACTTTTGCTAAATCGATAATTATTCATTGGATTTCTATAACAATCAAAAATAAATCAGTAAGCAAAATGTTGCGGTAAATTTTAATGGTAAACTGAATCCTCTCTTCTAAAGCTTTTCAATTTCATTTTGACCCAAAAAATTAATTTTCAGATGGGTTTGAAAATCAAATTAGTTTAAATAGCAAAACCAAATCTAAAAATGCTTCATTTGAAAATGATCTAATTATTTTTTTTACTTGGATGTTACTTTTGATGGTACGTTTTAGCCAAATGGTGTTTTGATGGTACGTTTTACCCAAATGTTGTTTTAATGACACGTTTTACCCAAATGTTGTTTTGATGATACGTTTTACCCAAATGTTGTTTTAATGACACGTTTTACCCAAATGTTGTTTTGATGGTACGTTTTACCCAAATGTTGTTTTAATGACACGTTTTACCCAAATGTTGTTTTGATGATACGTTTTACCCAAATGTTGTTTTGATAGTACGTTTTACCCAAATGTTGTTTTGATGGTACGTTTTACCCAAATGTTGTTTTAATGACACGTTTTACCCAAATGTTGTTTTGATAGTACGTTTTACCCAAATGGTATTTTGTTGGTACGTTTTACCCAAATGTTGTTTTGATGGTACGTTTTACCCAAATGGTGTTTTGATTGTACGTTTTACCCAACTGTTGGTTTGATGATACGTTTTACCCAAATGGTATTCTGATGGTACGTTTTACCCAAATGGTGTTTTGATGATACGTTTTACCCAAATGGTATTTTGATAGTACGTTTTACCCAACTGTTGTTTTGATGGTACGTTTTACCCAAATGTCGTTTTGATGGTACGTTTTACCCAAATAGTGTTTTGATGATACGTTTTACCCAAATGTCGTTTTGATGGTACGTTTTACCCAAATAGTGTTTTGATGATACGTTTTACCCAACTGTTGTTTTGATGGTACGTTTTACCCAAATAGTGTTTTGATGATACGTTTTACCCAAATGTCGTTTTGATGGTACGTTTTACCCAAATGTTGTTTTGATGGTACGTTTTACTTGAAAACAACCATTTTGTACACGCATCAATACTTAATTACTGAAGACGTGGCATAAAAATATTGAAGGCAAAAACGATTTGTGACTGGTAGACTAGTAATAATAATCACGGACATACAGCGCCTCTTTTAAAGATGCGAGGACGCATCTCTATATAAAAAACAACGCATTAAGGACTTCAGTATTTGGAATTTTAATAACTTGTCTTAAGTTATAGAAAATAAAATATCATTTTGAAGAAAATGTTAAAATGGGATTGCAAATTAGGGTTATAAAAAAGCGTTTTAGAAAGAATACAATCGAAATGCACCTGTTTTCTTAATTTATAATAGCAATAATAATAAAATAAAAATATATCGGGTAACCAGTGAAGACGTTGATAGAGCTCTCTCTCTCTCTCTCTCTCTCTTTCTTTCTCTTCGCCGGATGATGATGCAAGGCTGCATCTATCTAAATGGAAGGAATCGCAGGTGTGCATTGCAAACAGCTGCACTTTCTATCTTGCTGTTTACACCTAACCCCTTTTCCTAATTGAGAATGGCGCCCAATTTCTTTCTCTTTTTTGTTCGTGTGTCTTTTCCAACCAAATTTAACGAGGGACATGAACAAGAAGTCTTTCTAAACGCACGTAAAATATATCAACATTTACATTTCATATATTAAAAAGGTTTATGCACTATTTTCTCAATCCTCACGAAGTATAGATTAGCAACTTCAAATATAATTTTTGTTTTTAATTCTAAACAATTAAAACCTATATGATAATTTAATAATTTTGTCTATCTCTCTGTTGGTAAACTACACACTCCAAAAATAATCGACAGAATGTCACTAAATTTATCGTAAATCATTCTTGAGACTCCAAATGTAAATATGATTGCTATGATTACTTAACAAATAATACACACCTATATGCTCCAAGCTATCGAACAGTAAGGCGTCAAATTTATCATGAAGAACCTTTGAAATGACAATTGTGTCACTGGGGATTAAAATCATACTACTACTTTGCTACTACTAAAACTACTACTACTAGTACTACCACTAGTACTGCTACTACTACTACAATAATAATAACTAGCGGGATCCGTGTAAACTACACGAAATGATGTTTCCAATACTAATTATCTTGTTCAAAACCTATACATGTTTGAATAAAACATGATAAGATTTGACTTGTATATTTGTTTTTTTTAAATAATCGAGAATTCTCTAAGATTCTTCAAGCGTTGCAGAACAACGAAAAAAATCCAGAGGATTGTGTCTAATAAATAAAAGCGGTTTCGTGTCTGTCCGTCCGTCAGACTTTTTTCTCGATTTGATCGATCGACTAATTCCGATTTCGACGCCTAAACCTTACTTTGTAAATGCTTTAGATTAAATTAAATTTGGTTCCAATTCATGAGTAGCATACAAAGATTCGGAAGGTCGTTGCTTTTAGTGTAAGCGTGACACACAAAATAACACACACCCTATCGTATTAATATGTGTCTTCCGGTCGTCCCCTACTTTTCTCCCTCCCCCCCCCCCTTCGATCTAGAAAAAAATATAAGAGGTTGGTTGGGATCGAACTATAAACCAGTCGGGCCGACGTCAAAATTCTACGTCGCTAACCATTGCGCTAAAGTGAAATACTGCAAAAGATAATGAAAATTAGGTGACTTAAATGCTTTTCCAAATCTAGGTGCGGCACGTATGCGCAGAGCTTTTGATGTAAGCGTGACACACCAACGCAGACACTATCGTATCAATATATAGATAATTAATAATAATAATAATAATAATAATAATAATAATAATAATAATAATAATAATAATAATAATAATAATAATAATAATAATAATAATAATAATAACGTTGAGTATTTGAACGTATTGGAAGAATTGCATTACATTTAGCAGGTTTAAGCGAGTGCAAAAACTTTGGATAATATCTTAAAGAAAAATAAGGCCACCCTGCTCCACAAACTATTCTCAAGCAATAGAAACCCCCAGTCTAAACCATAATAATAGAAATAACAAAACTATCATAACAAAACGCTAACGATAGATAAAGAAGTTTCTAGAAAACGATCATGAAAATATATGAAAAATGTTACACCCACGGAACGCTTATACAAAAAAAACTGTTCGAAAACACAAACTGATCAACTAAAAAATGAAAAATAAAATAAGGAAATTGACAACATCTTTGAGGCACGCATTAAAACGATTTTTTTCTATTTTGTAGTATATTGCTTAATCTTTTTTAATAAAAAAATGTTTAAACATTTTCAGAAACCTACATAGTATAGGCGAGGTTTCTTTGTAGAGGGTTCATCAAACGTGGAGTGTCAAAATGAGGGGAGTCGTTCGGCTCTGTAGACTTTTAGAGATAGCTCAGATGTTATTAAAATACAGAAAAATAATGGAACGCGAAAAGCAGATACAAAGTTTTTATTGAAATTCAAACGTACAAAATGTATGTTTAAGTAGTAAAATGGTCTGTGTTGAATTCATTCAAGGTGCAAGTATATGGAAACATCTCAATGATAGTCAGAAGCTTTCAACATAAGGAGTGATAGAAAAGAGGAAGAGTAAAAATAGATATTTGAATAGATGTGGTGTAGGTTGTTGTTGCGCTGAGCGAGCTTTGAAAGTCAGTGATGGCTGCGACGGATGGGTAGGTGAAGTTGGGAATACCATGCGAGGTGTTAAAGGCAGACTACTGAAAATTGTGCTGCTTAATTTGTGTATTTTATCGACTTTAATATTCTTGTCGAATTCGCATCGTCATATAGATAACAGCCGAGAAAGCGAAAATATATATATATATATATATATATACAATAATATTTATAAATAAATATTTATTAATTATTTTAATTACCTACAGACATCGATGTTTCATGCTAACGCAATCTTCAGTGTAGGAACTAATTCTCAACGGTCGGTGGGCGCGAACTCCGATCACAAATCGCCACTGATTCGTAGTCGAGGATCTTATCCATCGGCTATAGCCAATTAGTTAGTAAATATAGAGGAATTTTAAATGTAAATAGCGAACGGCGGCTATATATATATATATATATATATATATATATATATATATATATATATATACAGAAAATAACTTTAACTAAACGCAAGAAAATTTAATTTCCTACTTACCTGCATAATTTTAGAGTTCTCAGAGTTTTGGTTTTTTTTTCACTAATTTCAGAATTTGTTTTCAGGCCTCGTCTGCTTTTAAAATAGAAAAAAAGCTGGGTATATGGGCGCATAAGCTTCGAGATACTGCAATTTATGTTGAAATAAAGAAACTTTAAAACACTTTCGGTAAGTTAAAAATATAAAGATCGGTAAATAATTGCATTTTAATGCGTTTAGCGTTGTAATTTTCTTTAAATTTCGATTTCTCAGCTGTTATCTGTTAAATAGAATTCAAATGAGTGAGCTTCTAACAATTCAGAGGTGACAAGTGAGGCAGCTAAAGCGAATTAAATTGTAGTTACCGGTTAGGGTTTCTGGGGGTTTAAAAAGGGTTAAAATAGAATTAGTTAAAAGCATGGTAAAACAAATAGAGGTATGAGAGAGAGTGAATGATTAAAATTAAAAAAACTTTGAATTCTATTTTTAGAATACAATCTCTACACTCCCATCCCGCTTCAGATTAATCTTACCCTCCAAAACATATATCCTACCGCCCGCCCATACCCTCAACCACCCTGTCACTTTAACTTCATCCCCATACCAACCCTTCCTCCTGTTCCTTTTTCTTTCTTTTTTTATTTAAACCCTCCCCCCTAACCCCAAATCTTTAACCGATGTGCCTTTTTTGTTTCATTTGGATTTAAACCTTGAACGAGATATCATCTGCCTTATTTGGTCCTGGAAGTATATCAAAAAATGGCCAATTTCTCTCTTTTCAATCCCCTTTAAGTGCGTCTGGACTCACCTATATTTTGAGCACTTTCTCCACACTGCTCCCACGCAAAGAGTTTTCTTCGCATTCTACAATTCATCTGACTTCTTTTCAACGGAAATTTACCACCCGGACAATCTGCATATATTTTTCACGGACTTTTTCTTTTCATTCACTGCGTGTTTTTAACAAAAATTCCTTTAATAATAATTTTCATATTTTTCAAATATTTGAACTTTGGTTTTTTTCGAAAGCCAACTTATCCATCTGTATTTCTCCTCTGATGATAAGATTTCGAT
This sequence comes from Sepiola atlantica, assembly GCA_963556195.1. NCBI lineage: Eukaryota > Metazoa > Mollusca > Cephalopoda > Sepiida > Sepiolidae > Sepiola > Sepiola atlantica. Next base: position 181,025,655 of record OY744517.1, read on the forward strand.
CTTTGAAAAGCTTTGACTTAAGGAAAGAATAATAAACACTAGTTTATTACTGAATACACCTTGCATTGAACAATTGAAATTTGAAATAAATTTGGACAATCGTCGCATATTTATCACTCTTTTTTCTTCTATCTCTCTCTCTCTCTCTCTCTCTCTCTCTCTCTCTCTATATATATATATATATATATATATATATATATATATATATATATATATATATATATAAATTTGGGAAAGTTCATTTTTAAGCATCTTTTGAATTTTAATATAAAGATAGAGCCTTCAAAGAAACCATGTGTTAGATGCAGATATTTTATTAAATCAAAATAATAATTAAAATATTTCAAAACATTTCTCAAAATATTTCAAAATACCTTCCTTTTTTTCTTCATCTTGATTTTTTTAGCTAATATTTCGTTTGATAAAACAAGCTTCGACAGAGCTTAGACAAATAAAAGGTATAAAACCTTTTTTTTTTTCGTAATATATCAAGCGAAATATTATCAAGCAAAATATTAGCTAAAAAAATAAAGATGTTGAAAAAAAAGGAAGATATTTTGAAATATTTTGAGAAATGTTTTGAAATATTTTTATGGTTTCTTTGAAGGCATTTAGCCTCTATCTTTATATTAAAATTCGAAAGATGCTTAAAAAATGAACTTTCCCAAATGTATAACTACCAGCGACCATGCGCGATCAAGTTCTATTTAAAACAGACATTTGCACCGTTAGTCCACATCATCGGACGAGACACTTCTACAGGACCAAGAAGGATATTATGAAAAAGAAAAGGTTTTACGCCTTTTATGTGTCTAAGCTCTGTCGAAGCTTGTTTTATCAAACGAAATATTAGCTAAAAAAATCAAGATGAAGAAGAAAAAAAACGAAGGTATTTTGAAATATTTTGAGAAATGTTTTGAAATATTTTTATTCTTATTTTGATTTAATAAAATATCTGCATCTAACACATGGTTTCTTTGAAGGCGTTTTGCCTCTATCCTTATGATATATATATATATATATATATATATATATATATATATATATATATATATATAATCGCTAACAAAAACGTTAGTTTCGGTAATTATTCCGAACTTCACTGTGGAAAATTTTTAGTCATTCATCTTTTATTAAAACCAGTCTCCCTTCTTCCATAAAATGAATTGCGTGTTTTGCTTAATCATTTTGCTTTGTCTTTTCGGTTGAGAGAAGTGTGGGGAGTGGGTGGCACTGGATGGGTGTGGGTTAACGTCTAAAGTTTTTTGTTGTTTATTATTAATATTATATCGTCATTATTCTTATCTCTCTCGGGTATGGCAAGATAAGCAGGTTAGGCCGGACGCACTTCATTCCGTTGAAGAAATATTTGCTTTCAATGATTAA
>OY744517.1:181032040-181127040 GCA_963556195.1 Sepiola atlantica
TAATAATAATAATAATAATAATAATAATAATAATAATAATAATAATAATAATAATAATAATAATAATAATAATAATAATAATAATAATAATAATAATAATAATAATAATAATAATAATAATAATAATAATAATAATAATAATAATAATAATAATAATAATAATAATAATAATAATAATAATAATAATAATAATAATAATAATAATAATAATAATAATAATAATAATAATAATAATAATAATAATAATAATAATAATAATAATAATAATAATAATAATAATAATAATAATAATAATAATAATAATAATAATAATAATAATAATAATAATAATAATAATAATAATAATAATAATAATAATAATAATAATAATAATAATAATAATAATAATAATAATAATAATAATAATAATAATAATAATAATAATAATAATAATAATAATAATAATAATAATAATAATAATAATAATAATAATAATAATAATAATAATAATAATAATAATAATAATAATAATAATAATAATAATAATAATAATAATAATAATAATAATAATAATAATAATAATAATAATAATAATAATAATAATAATAATAATAATAATAATAATAATAATAATAATAATAATAATAATAATAATAATAATAATAATAATAATAATAATAATAATAATAATAATAATAATAATAATAATAATAATAATAATAATAATAATAATAATAATAATAATAATAATAATAATAATAATAATAATAATAATAATAATAATAATAATAATAATAATAATAATAATAATAATAATAATAATAATAATAATAATAATAATAATAATAATAATAATAATAATAATAATAATAATAATAATAATAATAATAATAATAATAATAATAATAATAATAATAATAATAATAATAATAATAATAATAATAATAATAATAATAATAATAATAATAATAATAATAATAATAATAATAATAATAATAATAATAATAATAATAATAATAATAATAATAATAATAATAATAATAATAATAATAATAATAATAATAATAATAATAATAATAATAATAATAATAATAATAATAATAATAATAATAATAATAATAATAATAATAATAATAATAATAATAATAATAATAATAATAATAATAATAATAATAATAATAATAATAATAATAATAATAATAATAATAATAATAATAATAATAATAATAATAATAATAATAATAATAATAATAATAATAATAATAATAATAATAATAATAATAATAATAATAATAATAATAATAATAATAATAATAATAATAATAATAATAATAATAATAATAATAATAATAATAATAATAATAATAATAATAATAATAATAATAATAATAATAATAATAATAATAATAATAATAATAATAATAATAATAATAATAATAATAATAATAATAATAATAATAATAATAATAATAATAATAATAATAATAATAATAATAATAATAATAATAATAATAATAATAATAATAATAATAATAATAATAATAATAATAATAATAATAATAATAATAATAATAATAATAATAATAATAATAATAATAATAATAATAATAATAATAATAATAATAATAATAATAATAATAATAATAATAATAATAATAATAATAATAATAATAATAATAATAATAATAATAATAATAATAATAATAATAATAATAATAATAATAATAATAATAATAATAATAATAATAATAATAATAATAATAATAATAATAATAATAATAATAATAATAATAATAATAATAATAATAATAATAATAATAATAATAATAATAATAATAATAATAATAATAATAATAATAATAATAATAATAATAATAATAATAATAATAATAATAATAATAATAATAATAATAATAATAATAATAATAATAATAATAATAATAATAATAATAATAATAATAATAATAATAATAATAATAATAATAATAATAATAATAATAATAATAATAATAATAATAATAATAATAATAATAATAATAATAATAATAATAATAATAATAATAATAATAATAATAATAATAATAATAATAATAATAATAATAATAATAATAATAATAATAATAATAATAATAATAATAATAATAATAATAATAATAATAATAATAATAATAATAATAATAATAATAATAATAATAATAATAATAATAATAATAATAATAATAATAATAATAATAATAATAATAATAATAATAATAATAATAATAATAATAATAATAATAATAATAATAATAATAATAATAATAATAATAATAATAATAATAATAATAATAATAATAATAATAATAATAATAATAATAATAATAATAATAATAATAATAATAATAATAATAATAATAATAATAATAATAATAATAATAATAATAATAATAATAATAATAATAATAATAATAATAATAATAATAATAATAATAATAATAATAATAATAATAATAATAATAATAATAATAATAATAATAATAATAATAATAATAATAATAATAATAATAATAATAATAATAATAATAATAATAATAATAATAATAATAATAATAATAATAATAATAATAATAATAATAATAATAATAATAATAATAATAATAATAATAATAATAATAATAATAATAATAATAATAATAATAATAATAATAATAATAATAATAATAATAATAATAATAATAATAATAATAATAATAATAATAATAATAATAATAATAATAATAATAATAATAATAATAATAATAATAATAATAATAATAATAATAATAATAATAATAATAATAATAATAATAATAATAATAATAATAATAATAATAATAATAATAATAATAATAATAATAATAATAATAATAATAATAATAATAATAATAATAATAATAATAATAATAATAATAATAATAATAATAATAATAATAATAATAATAATAATAATAATAATAATAATAATAATAATAATAATAATAATAATAATAATAATAATAATAATAATAATAATAATAATAATAATAATAATAATAATAATAATAATAATAATAATAATAATAATAATAATAATAATAATAATAATAATAATAATAATAATAATAATAATAATAATAATAATAATAATAATAATAATAATAATAATAATAATAATAATAATAATAATAATAATAATAATAATAATAATAATAATAATAATAATAATAATAATAATAATAATAATAATAATAATAATAATAATAATAATAATAATAATAATAATAATAATAATAATAATAATAATAATAATAATAATAATAATAATAATAATAATAATAATAATAATAATAATAATAATAATAATAATAATAATAATAATAATAATAATAATAATAATAATAATAATAATAATAATAATAATAATAATAATAATAATAATAATAATAATAATAATAATAATAATAATAATAATAATAATAATAATAATAATAATAATAATAATAATAATAATAATAATAATAATAATAATAATAATAATAATAATAATAATAATAATAATAATAATAATAATAATAATAATAATAATAATAATAATAATAATAATAATAATAATAATAATAATAATAATAATAATAATAATAATAATAATAATAATAATAATAATAATAATAATAATAATAATAATAATAATAATAATAATAATAATAATAATAATAATAATAATAATAATAATAATAATAATAATAATAATAATAATAATAATAATAATAATAATAATAATAATAATAATAATAATAATAATAATAATAATAATAATAATAATAATAATAATAATAATAATAATAATAATAATAATAATAATAATAATAATAATAATAATAATAATAATAATAATAATAATAATAATAATAATAATAATAATAATAATAATAATAATAATAATAATAATAATAATAATAATAATAATAATAATAATAATAATAATAATAATAATAATAATAATAATAATAATAATAATAATAATAATAATAATAATAATAATAATAATAATAATAATAATAATAATAATAATAATAATAATAATAATAATAATAATAATAATAATAATAATAATAATAATAATAATAATAATAATAATAATAATAATAATAATAATAATAATAATAATAATAATAATAATAATAATAATAATAATAATAATAATAATAATAATAATAATAATAATAATAATAATAATAATAATAATAATAATAATAATAATAATAATAATAATAATAATAATAATAATAATAATAATAATAATAATAATAATAATAATAATAATAATAATAATAATAATAATAATAATAATAATAATAATAATAATAATAATAATAATAATAATAATAATAATAATAATAATAATAATAATAATAATAATAATAATAATAATAATAATAATAATAATAATAATAATAATAATAATAATAATAATAATAATAATAATAATAATAATAATAATAATAATAATAATAATAATAATAATAATAATAATAATAATAATAATAATAATAATAATAATAATAATAATAATAATAATAATAATAATAATAATAATAATAATAATAATAATAATAATAATAATAATAATAATAATAATAATAATAATAATAATAATAATAATAATAATAATAATAATAATAATAATAATAATAATAATAATAATAATAATAATAATAATAATAATAATAATAATAATAATAATAATAATAATAATAATAATAATAATAATAATAATAATAATAATAATAATAATAATAATAATAATAATAATAATAATAATAATAATAATAATAATAATAATAATAATAATAATAATAATAATAATAATAATAATAATAATAATAATAATAATAATAATAATAATAATAATAATAATAATAATAATAATAATAATAATAATAATAATAATAATAATAATAATAATAATAATAATAATAATAATAATAATAATAATAATAATAATAATAATAATAATAATAATAATAATAATAATAATAATAATAATAATAATAATAATAATAATAATAATAATAATAATAATAATAATAATAATAATAATAATAATAATAATAATAATAATAATAATAATAATAATAATAATAATAATAATAATAATAATAATAATAATAATAATAATAATAATAATAATAATAATAATAATAATAATAATAATAATAATAATAATAATAATAATAATAATAATAATAATAATAATAATAATAATAATAATAATAATAATAATAATAATAATAATAATAATAATAATAATAATAATAATAATAATAATAATAATAATAATAATAATAATAATAATAATAATAATAATAATAATAATAATAATAATAATAATAATAATAATAATAATAATAATAATAATAATAATAATAATAATAATAATAATAATAATAATAATAATAATAATAATAATAATAATAATAATAATAATAATAATAATAATAATAATAATAATAATAATAATAATAATAATAATAATAATAATAATAATAATAATAATAATAATAATAATAATAATAATAATAATAATAATAATAATAATAATAATAATAATAATAATAATAATAATAATAATAATAATAATAATAATAATAATAATAATAATAATAATAATAATAATAATAATAATAATAATAATAATAATAATAATAATAATAATAATAATAATAATAATAATAATAATAATAATAATAATAATAATAATAATAATAATAATAATAATAATAATAATAATAATAATAATAATAATAATAATAATAATAATAATAATAATAATAATAATAATAATAATAATAATAATAATAATAATAATAATAATAATAATAATAATAATAATAATAATAATAATAATAATAATAATAATAATAATAATAATAATAATAATAATAATAATAATAATAATAATAATAATAATAATAATAATAATAATAATAATAATAATAATAATAATAATAATAATAATAATAATAATAATAATAATAATAATAAAAAAAAGAAAAAGAAAAGGAATTGAAAGGAAAAAATTTAAAAATTAAAAAGAAAAATTGATTTTTTTTTTACCTGGTGCTGGCCTAGGCTGACACCAGACAACGTATTTGTAGAGGGTCGAGGAGGATGAGAAGACCAAGGAGGGACAGCACAAACGAGACCTCCACTGGAAAAGTGCAGAGAGTGTTGAGACCTTGGGGAGGCTTGTTGTCACCCAAATTCCAGAGAAGACCAATTGTCCTTACCAGCGAGAAATCAATGGTAAGAGACTGTTGCGATACCGCATCGTTATCGAAAAGAGGTGAAGAACACTGGAAGTCTGGGGAGACTTGTTGTCACTCAGACTCCATGAAATACCACTGGTTGTTGTCGGTGAGCAATCACTGACGATGATCTGTGTGAGAACTCCTAGTGAGTGCAAATAATAAAATAATAAGTAATGAGGACCAAAAGAAATAAATAATAATAATAATAATAATAATAATAATAATAATAATAATAATAATAATAATAATAATAATAATAATAAAATATATAATATAAAAGGATATAATAAAATATAAAAAATAAAAATAGTATATATCAGAAAATATATAAAAATTAATAAATTAATTTTTATATATGAATAGACAACAAGTATCTTGATTAAATTAGCCAAATATAAAAGTTGTATTAAATACAAATTCAATTTACAATATAGATATAAATATACCCATATATAGATACACACACGTATTTGTATACATATATATGAGTATACATATATATATATAAACAAAACGTATTTAAACACACACTTAAAAACATAGACAACGCTTCACACACACACACACACACATATATATATATATATATATAGATATATATATATATATATATATATATATATATATATATATGCGCACACATAAATACATAAGTAAAAAAACAAGAGAAATGCATAAGAGAAACTGAAAAAAACAATAGTATCAATAAACATGATATATGAAGGTACCAAATTGAGTCATATATCGGTGCCAATAGATAGAAACTTAACACAGAGGTCCTCATTAAAAAAGGGAGGGGGTAATATTAAATATTCTTGTTAAATTTTATTACTTAATCAGGTCTACAAAGAATCTATTCGGATAGTTCAAAGTCTAAAACAATGAAAGACATATTACAAAGTCTTTAAAACAGGAACAATTTCAATGGCTAAACACACATAAACATTTCAAACCAGAAAAAAAGATCGTAATTTCCGGTTAATTCAAAGGGGAATGAATTCAAACAAATCCTATGGCTGTGTAACACCGCCGGTGTAGATTAAGAGAAGATAATATTTCTAAAGCAATGAATTATCTCATTAGGTATAGTCCTAGGGGCACAACTCTTGTCAAAGTTTTCAATCAGGAGGAAATATCGTTAGGTCAAAACAAAAAATAGGTAAGAAAAAGGTATCTTCTAATATATAAAGTAGAGACGATTTTTCCCCTGTACCTTCTTGGAGTATAGGAAAATAGCCACATGCATCACAAGATACTAAACTCAGCATTATGTTACACTTGTTCACTCGAGCGTGTTTTACTAAAATTGTTATCATTTTTTTCCAGCTAACACTAAATATGACATTTGGCCCAGCATCTACGACTCTCGGACAAACCAACTCAATATAGGTGGTAGCAAAGACTTTTCTCCCTAACAATTATGTACTGTGACTACACTCATCGATACCGGGAATTAATAAACACAGTTTAATTTTAACAAAACACCGGTTCCAATAATGAAGCTTAGGTTAATTGGCCTATTTTCACATACACTTTTAACCGTGGCGCTGTAGTGAAGAAAGCAGGTTTCATGATCGCCAGTTTTAGCGTTCGATCCCATTCTACTCTACCACTTTTTTTTTTAATATAAAACATTCGCCAACACGGTAGACGGGGCAGAAAAAACAATACACCGTTTCTTTTTTTATTCAACGTCATGCAATAGGTAGTACTTTCTCCCGTGCAACGCCGGGCGACGGGTTCCGCTAGTATATTATAAAAGATATAGTAGACTCGCTATGTTATTCTAGAAGGAATAGGGATAAGTTTATTTGGTAATGTAAGATATTATTTAGAGGTAAAGGCTATAGATTAATATCAGTTTCAGGAAGTTATTACTGAACGCTCAAGTATGATATTTTTTAAATATCTAAATTGTAGGAAATATCATTAGTAACAGGATAGTAATAGAAGTTACATTAAACAAAGAGACAAATTAAAATGAACAAGAAATAAAAAAAATTAAATTAAACATATAGATAAGGGTTAAATATAAAAACGTATGCACAAATGAAGTGGATATATAGATCTATAAAGATGGATTGTAAAAGTGAGAAAATCCGATAGTACAATAAAAAGGGGAATTCTAGATTGGAATAAAATAATATTGAGGGGTATACGATATAAATAATTCGCTTATTATTTGGGAAAGGAAACGGTGCATTATCAAGACAGCATGGTGGGTAGACTAAGCGCATTTTATTATACAGTTAATCCAGATTATAATATCTAATGTAGGCATATATTCAATAAATGCGGGTGTGACAAATGGGGTGATAATTAAATTAATGTACTAATTTCTAATGTAAAAAAAACTATAATAATTAGCTACATTTTATATGTGGGTCACTATCTCATATTGGTAGTTTCTGTAGTAGATATTGGCCACATAGAAACCGAAAAAATATAGCAATTCAGGTGTATTGGATGAACAGAGAGAAAAAGAGAATACCCAAATTATTAAGCCAAATGACAATGTATATGGAACGCAACCTATCAATAGTGTACAAAAGTCTAACGTTTGCCAAATATGGTGAGGCAGTTACAGGGTATATGTTTAGGTACTTTGAAATGGTTATATTTGTACATTTGATGCACATAAATGGACAAAACCTCATCCTTTTTATTCAACAAAGGACTTTTGTGTTTAAAATAAATAAGGCTCAATCCATATATAATTCACGGTACCTGTCTAAGGGCCTATAGGACCTTATCTTTTTAATAAACTGCCATCTAAGATTGAACTGAATGTTATTATCCTAGAGATTCCAAATATGGGCAACCAGAGATGTGAATTTGGAGAGAGGTTTATTTCTAAAAGTATATATATATATATGTTTTGAGATCCTATTTTTTTTAACAAACTCGCTATATAGCCTATGTAGTAGAGTTTATTATAGATAGCCTATCACTAGTATTCAGTTTATTGTACCAAGATACTGGTTGTCTTTTCATATATATAAAAACAATCATTTATTCATTTTTTCTATTTTTTAAATTTTCTTATATATACCTGTTATTTTTATTTATTATTTTTTCATATTTCATTTATTTTTATATACTTTACTTATATATCCTTTTATGCTATATTATTATTATTATTATTATTTACTCACTAGGAGTTATCACACTGGTCATCGTCAGTGGTCGCCGACTGCCGACAACCTGTGGTATTCCCTGGAGTCCGAGTGACAACAAGTCTCCTCAGGCCTCCAGTATGCTCCACCTCTTTTCGTTCATCACCGCTGATGACCTTGCGGTAATCGCAACAGCCACCTACCAACGATTTCCCGCTGATAAGGGTCATTGGTCCCCTCTGGGGCCCGAGTGGCAACAAGCCTTCCCAAGGTCCCAGAGCTGTCCGCGCTCTTCCAGTGGAGGTCTGGTTTGCGCTTTCCCTCCTCGACCCTCTGCCCATAATTTTTGTGGCGTCAGCCTATGCTTGCGCCTCATTCGTGCGGTTGTATTTTCCCCGGTTCTGTTGTTTTGTGCTTCCATGTGTTTGTTCTCCATTCGTTGCTTATGTGGGTTGGTTTCCGCATTCGAGGACATTTCTCAGGATTGTAGCTGTTTTGATCATTACTGTCCTTTGTATGGTCTCAGTTATCCCTTTGATTCCTATTTCTCCTAGTCTTTTCTCCATGTTTTTGGGGACTGTTCCTAGTGCTCCTATGATTATTGGTGTTATACTTACTTTTTTCATGTTCCATATTCCTTTCAATTCTCTGGCAAGTTCAGTATATTTGCTTCTTTTTTCCGTCTCTTTGATCTTCACTCTGTCGTCTGCTGGAACTGCAAAGTCCACGATTTTGCAGGATTTTTCTTGATTATTATCATATCCGGTCTCCTTGCTGTTATGGGTTTGTCTGTTTGTACATTCATATCCCATATGATTTTGTGTTTTTCGTTTTCTAGTACAGTTTCTGGTTTGTGTTTGTACCGTTTCCTTGCATATTCGAAATTCAGTTGTTTGCACATTTCCCGGTGTACTTCTTTCCCCATGCTGTCATGTCTGTTCTTGTATTCTTTTTGTGCTAGCTTGCTGCATTCACTTATTATATGATTTATCGTTTCGTCTCTTTGTCCACATAGTCGGCATTTGCTGTTTTCCTGGGTTTTATCTATCTTTGCTTTAATAAAGTTTGTCCTAATCGCATTGTTCTGTGCGGCCGTCAGCAGAGTTTCCGTTTCTCTATTCAGGTGTCCTTTTCTTAGCCATGCCCAGCTGTTTTCATTGGCTTCATCGCTTGTGAGTCTTGTAAAGCGTCCATGTAGTTGTTTTTCTTCCCACTTTTCCTTTCTTGTCTTTTTGTTTCTGGGTTCAGTACTTCCGGGGTTGTTTGTTGGGCTGGTGTCTCTTGCTGTGGTGATCAGTCTTTCCGTGTTCTGGGTTACATATTTCTCCAGCTCTTTTTTGGTGTCTTCCACACAGTCTTCTATACTTACCAGTCCTCTACCTCCTTCATTTCTTTTCACGTAGAGTCTGTCCGTGTCGTCTTTTGGGTGCAATGCATTGTGCATAGTCATTAGTTTTCTAGTTCTTTGGTCAAGGTGCCTGAGTTCTTCTTTGGTCCAGCCTATGAATGGTCCAGAGTATCTTATTAGTGATACAGCCCATGTGTTTATCCCTTTTACTAGGTTTCTGCTATATAGTTTAGTTTCTAAGAGTTTCCTTGTTCTTCGTAGATATTCTTTTCCAATCTTCTCTTTCATTTCTGTATATTTGATTGTGTCTGCTTCCAGAACTCCCAGGTATTCATAACTACTTGTTCTCCTAGCGCCCTCATCTCCTCTTGGTTGGGGAGTTCTATACCTTCTGTCGTCTCCAGTTTTCCTTTTTTGATCTCTAGCAGTGCACATTTTTCGGCACATGTTCGTCTTTTCTCACAGTCCGTTTTTCACAACTTTTTAATGACTAGTTTTTTTTTCTTTTTTCGGTTTACACTTACCTATCAGGCTGCTAGAGAATTCCGGGGTTTTTGGGAAAAAAATTCAAATATTTTACATTTTAGGAGCGGGGATCAGTTTCCAATGTTAATTCAACGTAGACTGATCCCCTACTTTTTGACCATCTCAATTTTTGTAAAAGTCTTTTTCGGTGTACAATTACCTATCATGTCAGTAGAGAATTCCGGAGTTTTTGGAAAGAAATTTCAGAAAATTTAGATTTTAAGACGGGGGATCAGTTTTCAATGTAAATTCAACGTAGACTGATCCCCCTCTTTTTGACCATCTCAAATCTTTAAAATTCTTCTTCTGCTTACAATAACCTATCATGTCGCGAGAGAATTCCGGAGTTTTGGGGGAAAAAATTAACAAAATTTACATTTTAAGACGGGGGATCAGTCTTCTTCGTCTTTTCCCACAGTCCGTTTTTCACAACTTTTTAGGTCTTAAATCTCAATTTTTCTGAAATTTCTTTCCAAAAACTCCGGAATTCTCTACTGACATGATAGGTAATTGTACACCGAAAAAGACTTTTACAAAAATTGAGATGGTCAAAAAGTGGGGGATCAGTCTACGTTGAATTAACATTGGAAACTGATCCCCGCTCCTAAAATGTAAAATATTTGAAATTTTTTTCCAAAAACCCCGGAATTCTCTAGCAGCCTGATAGGTAAGTGTACACCGAAAAAAGAAAAAAAAACTGGTCATTAAAAAGTTGTGAAAAACGGACTGTGAGAAAAGACGAACATGTGCCCATTTTTCTATTCCAAACTCCATTTGCATATCCTGGCTGAATATCCTGGTTGTGTTTATCAGCTTTTCCAGTTCTTTTTTGTTTTTTGCAAACAGTTTAAGGTCATCCATGTACATCAGGTGGTTTATTCTTTGTTCTGTATCCGTAAACCTGTATCCGGCATCACACTTTCTGAGTATGTAGTTGAGTGGCATCATGGCTATTATAAACAGTAGTGGTGATAGAGAGTCTCCTTGAAAAATGCCTCTCTGTATTTTTATCTCGGATAGGTATTGTCCTCCGGCTGTCAGTTTTAGTCTCCATGTTTCCATCGCTTTCTGGATGAGATTAATAATCCTGTCTGGTATCTTGTATATCTTTAAGCATTCAATTATCCATGTTTGGGGGATTCTGTCGTAGGCTTTCTTGTAGTCAATCCATGCCATGGTTATGTTCTTTTGTCTGCTCTTCACCTCCTTCAGGGTCTTTTGATCAATGTATAATAGATCATGTGCCCCTCTTTGTCCTTTCCGGCATCCTTTTTTGTTCCTCGGGTAGCAGTCCACGATTGTCCAGAGATTGGTAGATTTGTTCTCTCAGTTGTGCTGTGAGAATTTTCCACATTATTGGTAGACATGTTATCGGTCTGTAGTTGCTGGGGATCGTTCCCTTTTTGGGATCTTTTTGTATTAGTGTTGTTCTTCCTTCCGTCATCCATTCTGGTACGTCTGTTTTGCGGATACATCCGCTCAGTTTCTGCGCTATTCTTTCATGCAGGGTCGTGAATTTTTTAAACCAGTATGCATGTATTCCATCGTGGCCTGGTGCTCTCCAGTTTGCCATTTTTTTTAGGGTTTTCTTGATCGTTTCTTTGTTGATTTCTGTTTCGGTTCCTTCTTCGATTTCCTGTAGTTCATCTCTCATGTTTTTCAACCATTGGGCATTCTTGTTGTGCTTTTTTGGTACTTCCCATATCTTGCTCCAGAATTGTTTTGTTTCTGTTGGGTTCGTTTGCTCTGTTGTTTTTTCTCCATTTACGTTTTTGTAGAACTGGCTTTCATTGTTTTCAAAGGTCCTGTTCTGTTTGCTCTGTTCTGATTTGTACCTGTATCGTCTCAGTATTCCTTCTATTGCTGCTATCCTTTGTTTTATTTCTTCATGTTTCTCATTTAGTTTTTCCTTGCGTTTCTGATTTTTGCTTCTTAATCGTTTCATGTCCTCCTTCCTTCTGTTCACGGTTTTAGCTTCTTTGCGAAGTTTGGTGATCTGGGTTTCCAGTCTGATTTCCCATCCAGGTTTTGTCGGTCCTCTCTTTTGTCCATTCTCTTCGTTTCTTAGTTTCATACTTACCGATTTTGCCCCTGCATATATCAGGTTGTCTAGGTCTGTAATAGTTTCTGTTGGAATGTGTGTGAGGAGTCTGTTTACTCTTTCTGTTTCTGCTTGTAACTTCTTTGCTACTTCATTCCTGAGAGATGGGAGTTTTGTTTTGTTTTCTAACATGTATCGTCTAATGTTCTCCACTTCACTTGCTTCTTTTTCGTTGAGTTCTATCTCAGCAGGTTCTGTGGTTCCGCAGTCTTCTATCTCCCCTGGTTCTGTGATTCCGTAGTCTTCCATCTCTTCAGTTTCAGTGTGTATCTTTTGCCCGTCCTCTTTCTGTGGTCTCTCCTTTGGTGGTGTTTCTTGCTCCGTTTCGCCATTAGCCTTCTGTCTGATTTCCGTCAGTTCCATCTCCGAGAACCATCCTCGCTTGAGGATCTGTCTTGCTTGATCTGCTATCCTTTGTTCCGTTGTATGGTAGTCACTAGCAATGTCCCAGAGATGTTTCATTCGTTTTCGGTAGCCTCTTTCTGTAGGGTAGCGGCTTTTATAATAGCACTCCATCACCAGTCTGTTCTCTTTCGTGGTCCATTTCTTTCTATATCTTTTCAGTTTGCAGTTTTCGTTCTGGTTTTCCTGTCTTTGGTCTGTGTCCTTGTCGTACCTGGAATCAGAGAGGTTACTTACCTGGTTCTTGTCTGTTGTCTTGTTTCTGAAATGAGAAGGGCCAACATTCGCAGGATGCGGACCGGGTCCCCCATGTTGGCTAACGAGGGAGCACCTGCCCATCATGACACTCAGGTCTTTCTCCTGAGTCCCACGGCTTGTATTTATATTATTGTGCATTATTCATATTTTTGGTGTGTGTGGCCACACCAGGCCCAGGTTTATTTTGCCTGTGGTCCTGTCACAGGGATAGTGATTGTCACATTCATTTTAATGAGTGATATTGTGCACTACCACACAAAAAATAAAAAATTTAAAAAATTTTTTAAAAATTAAAAACATTTATGTATATATATATATATATATATATATATATATATATATATATATATATATATATATATATATACATAAATGTTTTTAATTTTTAAAAAAATTTTTAAAAATTAAAAACATTTATGTATATATATATATATATATATATATATATATATATATATATGTTATATAAGGACATAACAAAGTTCATTGTATACTAAAATGGAATAGAAAGTTGAAGATACGTTTCCCTCTCACTAGTAAGTATAGATAGAGGATTAAGAGAGAGACAGACAAAAACTTTAGGCCAGTATTTCTGCAGTCAGGAATCAATAGACACTATATATCAACATTTAAACACATTTAAGTCAGAGATGAGAGCATTCATGTAATACACATTAAGATTTTGTGAATTTTGGCGTAAAGAGAAAAAAAAAAAAAATTTTTTGGATTTTCGGTAAACGCATCGAAATGGCCTGGAAGATTATTATTATTATTATTATTATTATTATTATTATTATTATTATTATTATTATTATTATTATTATTAATTATACTTTGATATTTTTTCTTTTCATTATTATTATTATTTTTATGCTGATTATTATTCATTATTATTTTCTTTATTATTAACTTTTGGACTTTATTCTTTATTATATTATTATTATATATCCGTCTATGCATTTGTAGTTACGTGTTTCTTTTTTTCCAATCAACTATGTACTTGAGAATGAAAAATGTAAATGTTTGCTCCACTTCTATTTGTGACGAAGACACAACATAGAATCATTTAAAACCATTTCGCTTTAGAAAAGATCGTACGCCAAAAATATCGTTGAAACTGATATAAATAATGTTATAAATGTCATAAATTTATTTCAATTTACTAATATGTATATTGTTTTTTTTGTTTTTTCGAATACAATTTTACTTTTAATTGCATAGTGGAATTAATTTAATATATTTTTTCAATAATATTGTAGGATCTACGTAAATAGCAAATATAACTTGAAAATTATAGAAATTAAAAAGGATACTTGTACAGAATTTTAACCGAACTAGGGTTTTTTTACTCTAAAACTAAACTGACTCTAACCTAAGTTTAAGTTTTAGTTCGGCAAAAGTGTGTTTGATATGGTTCAAATTTTGTAGAACCCCGAAAAAAGGAACAAAATCGTTCATATGGGGATTTATGGCTGGGAACAGGATCACACAGGGGTGCTCATTCATTCCCAGGCAACGGATTAGTGGGGATTACACATATCTGTATGTGTGAATAAATATTTTTATGTGAAAATTACTCCGCACCAACCCCTAGATTATGTACACATGAGATTAATTAGGCTTTCCATTTGTAAAATTAAAGTTTTGGTGATTGTCGTTTATCAAAAATATCACATGCTCTTGTGACAAACTAGGCTGGTTCAGATGTTTTGGGGGAAGTCAAAATTGTAATAGCTGTGAGTTGAGAATGAACATCTGATTTTTGGATGAGTAATTATCACATAAGATAGGGATGTATATAAGGTGTTAGATGCTAACACTAGTGATTCAATAGGAGATTAGTTAGAAAAACAAGTGGCAACTGCTATCCAACGGTTCGACCATCCTTAGGGATGATGGGGACATGCACATATTCTCTATCTTTCTTTCTTTCTATTTCTTTCTCTCTATTTCTTTCTCTCTTCCTCTCTTTTCCTCTCTCTCTCTCTCTCTTTCTCTATTTTCTCTCTTTCTTCTCTCTCTCTTCCTTTCTTACTTTCTTCTCTTTTTCTCTCTCTTTATTGCTTTTTTCTTTTTCTCTTCTCTAACTTATTCTCTCTCTTTCATCTCTCTCTTTTATCTCTCTCTTTCATCTCTCTCTTTCTTCCCTCTCTCTTTTTCCTCTCTCTCTTTCATCACTCTCTTTCATCACTCCTTTCTTTTCCTTCTCTTTCATCACGCTCTTTTATCACGCTCTTTCTTCTATCTATTTAGTCTTTCTCTTTTTTCTCTCTCTCTCTCTTTCATCTCTCTTTCTCTTTCATCTCTCTCTTTCATCTTTTTCTTTCATATCTCTCTCTCTCTTTCATCTCTCTCATCTCTCTCTCTCTCTTTCATCTCTTTCTCTCTCTTTCATCTCTCTCTCTCTTTTATTTCTCTCTTGCAATAAAATATGTATATGTACACCCGGTGTCGTCAGGAAATAAGTGTGTTCCCAGCAATAAACAACATATTACCAGTTGTATCATTTTTTTTTTAATTTCTATAATTTTCAATTTTCAAATTAGAAATTATATAAAATAAAATGGTGTCTTCGCTGTTTATGCAAACGCAAATCGTGTGAAATTATTGCAAACAAATAAATAAACCCTCATACAAAATGACTGTCATCATTGTTTTTTTTTTGTAATTTTTTATTCGTAAAGTTGTTTGATCTTGGTATAGAGATTTGTTTTTTGTTTTTCATTGTTTTATCGTAATCCTTTTTGAGACTTCCTATTCGCATTCTTCCACTCTTCTTTCTATGTTTCCTCCCATCAATTCGTTATTAACTTCTTTACTCCAACTCTAGCAGTCACATAGCTTGTGTCTAGTTCATACTGATCAGAAACCAAACAAATGTACTCTATAATATAGCCATTATTTTCACACATAATTCACTTTTCTTCTTGTTCATAAGATTCTCTCTTCACCCATGCAGGTTCTCTAGTGGCACAAAGTGACAGCCCATCTATTCATTCATTCTATTCATTCATAAAAACTACTCTGCGTAGCCCCAAAACGACACTACGCCAAATTGTTTGAAGAACTAAAATTAAATGATGCTATCTTTCAGTTATACATTTTGTTTTGATATTAAGGTTATTTTATTTGTTGTATTTGGTTGTTCCATCACTTTTACGCATCAACTTTGTTTTTGTAGCCATTTTTATTCATTCTGTTTTGTCTTGTCAAATTTTGTCATGAAAAAAACAAAACATTTTTAACGATTCCATAAGATGTCTTGTTTTAATATCTTCCTTCAAACTTGCTCTCTCTTTATTTATATGTCTGTATTTATTTCCATTTAATTCTCTTCTCTCTTTCTCTTCTCTCTCTCTCTCTCTCTCTCTCTCTCGCTCTCTTTCTATCCGTCGCTCTCCTTCTGTCCCTCGCTCTCTTTCTCTCTCTCTCGCGCGCTCTCTCTCTTTCTCTTCTCTCTCTCGCTCTCACTCTCTTCTCTCTCTCGCTATCTTTCTCTCTCTCTCTCGCTCTCTTTCTTTCTCTCTCTTTCTCTATCTCTTTATCTCTCGCTCTCGTTTTCTCTCTCACTCTCTCCCACTCTCTCTCTCTTTCTCTCTCCCGTTTTATTTCTCTTTCGTTCTCTCTTTTTTTTAAAATACTTCCTTCCTTTTCGAATTTAGTTATCTGTTTATTCATTCCATTAATTGATTCAATATAAATAGACTTATACCTATTATGCATCGCCCTATTCAGTCGGTAATTGGAGAAATGCGAGAGCGAGTAATGATGAGATCGACACCTGTGGAATTCCAGCGAATTCACTTCATTTATTTTGTTTAGTTTCTTTCTTTTTTTTTGCTTTTTTTTTTTTTTGCTTTTCCAATAAATTATTAGGAAAAACATTTATTCTTGATAAAATTCCCTTACATTTACTAGTGTTGTATACCATCGCAATTCTTCGGGGCCGATGATGAGACGATCGGAAGATTTACTCTTCTAGTTCTTCATTCTTTCTGTGCTGCTGGGCGGGGCACGTCTCATGTGATTCTGTATAGGGTTGTAGAGCTCTCGATCGTTAGTTCTCAGTAATTAACAAAGGTAATGCCTATATCTAGTTCTTCACTTTATTTTAGCTACATGATTCGGGCAGAGAGAGAAAGAGAGAGAGAGAAACAAAGTAAGAGCTATAATTACTGGTGATTGTTTAGAACTACATTTTCACACGTTTTATCCTGTTTACTTCTGTTTCTAGTTCAAAAGTACCCAGCACGCTATGCAACCATGTGACCTCTTTCACTTTCGATGGCAACTCACTCCCACGCATCTCTTATTTAAACCTTAATCTCTTGACAGCTTTCATCCGATATTCGGTCGTTTCGAAGAGATAATAGCTTCAGAGCAACTAATATATAACACTAGTATTCTATACGGATACTGATTTTAAATCTTACCAGATCTAATGTATTTAATTAATACCCTTAAGAAAAGTATAAACTAACACTCAACAATTTGAACCAGTTATTGGTAAAATAATGACTTCTGTTTAACCAGGAGTGTGCAATGAATAGTTCGAAATAGATACTGTAGTGTGGCATTAAATAACCTAAACGGGTTAATATGCCATAAAAGACATCAATCAAACAAAAAGAAACAAAAATTATTCTATACAAATAAAAGTATCTGTCTGTATGATAATACTTTGGTAATGACAGACCGCATTATGAACTTGTTTTCAGATAGAACATATATTGTGCAGAGCACGACTCACTCTCTCCACCAGGCAATTAATGAGTGAACAAGTGCAAGATATGTGCTACATGACAGACCTACCTTTTTGGAGATGTTATAAGAGTTTTCTTTCTCTTTGACTGGTTCTTTTATCAAAGCCCAAGAACCTAGTCTATTCTACTACTTCAACCATAGATGGAGGGAAGAAAAATAGGTTCATACTTTGTCCAAGGATATTATTGAAAATTACTCAAAGGCCTAATAAGAAATTGATTACGGGTCTACTCTAGAAAAAAGATTTATTGGTTGGAGAATTTTCATCCAAAGTTGGCATGGGTATAGATCATTACCCAGAAAGTGACATAATCTATGGAGTGTTGACAGAGGTCAATCCTGAAAGATAAAAGATGGGTCAAAGAACGATTTATCATGGAACCAAATCTAAGTAAATCATAAAGTAATAATTGCTAAAATCGAATCATGGATGGGGTCAGAATGAACAGCAGTTATAAGTGGCCGATTTAGGGGAGAGCATGTATTCAACCCAAATACTGTAACTCAGCAAAGTTCCAATTTACTTACCTCCCCACGAGGGCAATTAGACATAAAGTCGGTTTTTAATGTAGGGAATATCCCTCTCCTCAGAAAGGAGCACTCTGGATGGGGACAAAAATTTTAATTTCCTCAGTCTAGAAGGATTTCTCTTACACTGACTGATGACAGAAAAGGATAGTACAAGAACAGATATTACACTTTTTTCCTAGCCAAAAAGCCAATGAAGTCGATCTACGATACTCGTAGTTCCGATTTTGATTCATTGAATTAATTTGCTTGTTGTTGCTAAACCACACTGATGATTCCTAATGAGGACTAAACAGTTATATGGATGACTTTTACTTTAAAATACAGATATGCTCTTTTCTACTAGTAAATCGAGCACTCCCAGTATGGCTTTCTACGTAAGTTGTCATTAACGATAATGTGTAAACAACATATATAAATGCTTAAGGCGCTTCTATTTAGCCTACAATTAAGGACAAGTAAGTTAGGTCAGGAGAAAGATATCAGAATACGTTGCCCGTGGTCCCCGTTTTAATTCTTGGCACTGATATTCTGGTTGTGTCTAAGCAACACTGAAATCCTAATGAGGACGAAACGATCGTCTGTGGATGACGTATACGTATATAAATAACAATTTGAATGCTTTCTTTATTTAGTATCAGAAGTTATACATGTAAAAATAACTTCATACTATAGTTTTTATTGGTTTATTTAAATAAACATATTACTTAAACATGTAAACAAAAGACAAAAAAAGACTGCATTTCAAATAAGACCATTAATATTTGTTTTAATTCTCGCCATTAACTGGTTTTCTGAATCTACTGCTACTTCCTTAGTATTTTCTATTTCTTTATTCATGTCATTTATTTACGTCATCTTCTTACTTTCCTCTTACATTGTTGCTACTACTCCTACTCCCTTTATTCTCCTCCTTCCACCACTCCCCATCTCTTTCCATCCACCATTGCTCTCACTATCTAAAATATTCAATGTGCAAACAAACAAGCAGGATAATTTGAGTGTTAGTATAATATAAATAACTGTTTTTCTTTGCTAGTCTTTCTCTACTCTATCGTTATTTCCATGTAAGGTGCTCGACTGAACTCCAGTCTCTGATAGTTCTTGTAGGATATTCACGGCAATAACTTGTCTAATTACCGCAACTGCAAAAAAAACTTTCCATCCTTCCTCCGTATGCCTGGCATGAAACGGAAGTTCTATGAACAGTTTCTTTCCAAGAACTTCCCATCTGTAGAACACATTACCGCGTGGCTGCTTTCCGGCAGACTACAGCATAATCGTCTTCAAATCGAATGTAAACCAGTACTTAACATAAACTGTACTAAAGAGAATTCCAATTTTGTCCATTACATTTATAGTTTCAATCCTCTCATAATATTCTTCATTATTCAACTGACAATCCATCTTCCTCATTAACCCTTATCCTCAAGTGGCTTTTGACCTTGATCAGATATGTTAAATTAGTGAAAATGTTAATTAACATAATTTGGCATAAAGTGTGTTGATAACAATTTTTTTTATTTAATTGGTGTGTGTGTGTGTGTGTGTGTGTGTGTGTGTGTGTGTGTGTGTGTGTGTGTGTGTGTGTGTGTGTGAACATATGTATGTGTTCTAGAATATTTTTTATTAAAGAAGTGGAGACGCCAGGTGTTACCGTAGTTTTAAATTATGTTGTGAAATTACTTCCGATAATTCTACCACAATTGGGTTTTTCTTTTTCCTTATCGTGCACATTGCTGTAGTTTCTGTAGTGAGGCTGCTTTTATTTATTAGAAAGTGTATAAAAGGTGTTCGTTATATAGAAAAGACAAGATGCGCAGACATACACCTGGCTCTGTTGATTCAAGGCGGAACAATTCAATAGAATGTCTAATTACTAATATATAGATATATTGCCTACTGATGAAAACACACACATAACAATACTCTTAATCTCTCTCACTCACTTTGCCCCCCTCTCTCTCTCTCTCTATCTCTCTTCCCGCGCTTTCTCTCTCTCTCTCTGCTGCTCTTTATCGCTCTCTCTATCTATCTCCCGCTCTTTCTCTCTCTCTATCTATCTCTCTCTCTCTTTCTATCTATCTAGCTATCTATCTATCTCCTGTTCACTCATTCTCTCTCTATCTATCTATCTCCCGCTCTCTCTCTCTCTTTCTTTCTCTATCTATCTATCCCCTGCTATCTCTCTATCTCTCTTTCTCTCTCTCTATCTCACGCTCTCTCTCTCTTTCTCTCTCTCTATCTATCTCCCGCTTTCTCTCTCCTTCTTTCTCTCTCTCTTTCTCTATCTCCCGCTATTTCTCTTTCTTTCTCTCTCTCTCTCTCTTTCTGTCTATCTATTACCCGCTTTTTCACTCTCTCTCTTTCTATCTCCCGTTCTTTCTTCTTCTCTTTCTCTCTATTTCTCTCTCTCTCTCTCTCTCTCTCTCTATTTCTATCTTCCTCTCCCTATCTGTCCCCCGCTCTCTCTCTCACTCACTCTCTATCTGTCTATCTCTCTTTCTCTAACTACCGCTCTCTCTCTTCTCTCTCTCTCTCTCTCCCTCTCTCTCTCTCTCTATCTCACGCTCAGGTTACGAAGCCCGAATCATGTTTATGTTAAGTGAATACTCTTCTTATATGAAGTATTTAAGAGGTTTGATGGCATTTTGCAATTTGTCTATATTCCATGTCATGGTGTTGTGGTGTGCATATCCTAATGACATGTACATGAAAACTAACTATGAACCCCGTTTTGATTTTGTTATGATAGTGTTAAAAATAAATATAACAGTTTGTGTTGATTGGTTTGTGGTAGACCTGGGGAGTTAAAGTGTTCTTTTATTTATTTATTTATTTATTTATTTATTTATTTATTTATTTATTCCTGAAAAATCTTCAGGAAAAATCTTCTGGATTCATATAAAGTTTATAGTTCAGCTTTATATATTTTTATTTGGCAATCTCTTCTATTTCATCATCATCATCTTCATAATTGGCTGAACGTCCGTTTTGCATGCTGACATGCGTTGGACGGCTTTTTGTAATTGACGTTCAAACTAACCTATCTCTGACCAGGTCTTTATTTATTCCTCTTTCTATAGAGTCCATTCTTATCAATTTATCCTGTATTTTTCGTGGCCTTACTCTGTGAACTGAACTTGCTACCTAAACTGTTCGATATCTAACCCAAGAGCTCTCATTCTTTAAACTTGGCCATACCATCGATGTCTCCTGCTTTGCACAAATCTCTCTATACTGTCCAGATTTAATCTTCCTTTGGGGTCATCAGATCTAAGTCTGTCTTTAAGACTCTTATTAGACATCCATCGTATCATTTCTCTGTGTGCAACGCATGCCCTCAACTAGACAGTTTTCACACATGCCTGATAGACTCTTCTTTTAGTCAACAGTGGCAACACCTCTGCTGGTTAGTAATGGTAGAAGTTCTCTGAACTTACTCCATCCACTCTTAATTCTTGCAATCACACTAGCATCTGCTTCTCCTTGGGCTCCAATGGTATCACCGAGGTAACAAAACCTCTGAACAATCTCGATAGCTTAACCATCCCGATATATTTTCTTCACATTTGGGAGAGAAAAATGAATATGTGGGATTTTAACTTTATTTATATTTAAAGTAGGAGGTTACCCTTTAAGAGTCCGACTTATTTCTTTTAATGGTTGAATTAAAAATATGTCATGTTTGTAAAATGCATGTTCATGGTGGTCTTGATAGGGTGAGATCAGTTGAATTTAATCGTTTGTTATTTTTCAAATAAGTTACGGCATTTCGTAATGGCTATATTCGTGTCTTAAGATCGTACGTCGAGGCTGTTCATAGTTTTGTCCCTCATGTCAATATTTCTGATTTTGTTGAAGTTCGCCTAAGTGCATTTTTAAATATGAGGGGCTTATTATACCTAGTAAAGGGGTTAATAGCTTTGTGACAGCTTGTACTATGTGTATCACTACCTATGAAGGAAACGATAAAGGGGTATTTGGTCTGCGAGTATTCGGTGGGCTGTATAATGTAGGGAATAGTAAAGTGGTATTCAATGCTAGATAAAATAAATGTAACTACTGCGGCAAGGTTAAACATGAAGTCAGTTTAATTTAACGGTGGGTGATCCAGATCGCTCGGGGAATGCCATGGAATATTATAAAAGTACCCTGGATAGACCCGTCGGCATTCCCCAGTCACCCCTTCTTCCGACAGAATCCAATGTGGGATGTCCATGTTTTGTTATTTGTGACTAGTTCTTGTTTTAAGATGCGTTGGATGTTAATGCCTTTGTTAATTAAGTTTGTCATTTCGTGGGTATTTTACATGTCCTCTAGCAATAGTCCTTAACCATTTTCATTTGTTTCGGAATATTTTAGATGATAATTTATATTCAGATTATTCAAACTACTATTCTCACCTTGGTTGTTCTTTTCACAGCGTTTTGACCGATGTAACCTCCATAACAGTTCTGTTCAGTCATGGCTGAAGGAACGAGAAGATTCTGAGTTTTTTTAAATGTACATAAGAAGCTCGGCGGTTACATTTGCTGCAAAGTTACAAAAAAGAACAACCAAGATGAGAATAGTAGTCTAAATAATCCTTTGTTTTTGATTTGGATCTCATAAAAACAAGAAAATACTTTTCTTATTACTAGAATGAAAATTGTACATTTTTAATGAAAACTGTGAATATTAATTTAAAAGAATCAGTCATTAAAATATATAAATATAATGAGCGGTCTTTATTTAACATCATGTTCGACAGTGTTTAAAAATTTTAAAAACATACATAAGTATCCATTCATAAATGGTAGAGGAATCATGTATTATTTTTTACTAAAAATAAAGTAAATGGCAAATACAACAAACAAAAGAAGTGTATTTAAATTAACAAATGTGCTCATCCTGTGCCCGTTTTAATAAACAGTTGAAAAACACATCTGCAGAGGGGAATTTCTACCGAAATATTATGTTATACGGATCGTACATTGAGCGACATCAAGAGCAAGTAAGATTTGTCATTATGAAAAAATTAAATCATAATAAAAGAGAAAAAACCGAAAAACTCATTTCACTTTCACTTTTGTATGTAACAGGTGTGTATTTTGAAGTGTTACATTAATAGTTTTTTGTTGTTTTTTTTTTTAATGTATTCCCTGTAATATGTGTTTTTTTATTCTGAGAAGTGTTGAAAAATGGCTTAATTTGTCAATCTATGAATTTTCGATTGAACCACTGTTGCGTTCATTTAACTTTTTTTTCGATTAATACTCTCTTGGACCATGTTAAGGGGTAAAGAAATTTGCTTCCCCCACAGGTTCATATAAGGATGTGGCCCCAGTAGAAATGCTACATATATAGCCCCATTTTCAGAAGAGACGTTGCTATCTTTTCTCTACTATATCGTTATTTCCATGAGTAATGCTCGACTGAGCTCCAATCTCTGGTTCTTCGATGTAAGATATTCACAACAAGAACTCGCTTTACTCGTACGACTGAAAGAAAAGTTCTCTTCTTCATCTTCTGTGTGCTTCGCGTCAGGAAGACTTTCCATGAACAGAGGTTATTTCCAAAAACTTCCCGTCTGTCGATGACATTACCACTGGATTGCTTCCCTGCAGACTGCAACATGGATATCTTAAAATACTTCTAATAAACCGTCCCTGTAAGTAATCAAATTTTGTTTATTCCATTCATCATTTTCAATCCTTTCATAATATTCTTCATCATTTCAACTGACAATCCATCCATCTCGTTCACACTTCTTCTCGAGTGACGTTTCGCCTTCATAAGTTGTGACTCATTAGTGAAAAAAAAAGTAATTCTTTAGCGATGATCAAATATGAGTTTTCTCCTCATTCGTTACACGTGTAGTTTTAAATAATATTCCAAGGTCCGATTACAAAAATATTGACACAAAATATCTATTCTAAAAAGAACTCCTTCACCTTTTGGCTAGGAGCAAAGTTTAGTATGTGTTCTGATAATACACTTCATCTTTTCTGTCCTCAGTCAGGGAAGGAGAAATCCTTCTAGACTGAGGTAATTCTTTAATTTTTGTCCCAATCCTGAGTGTCCCTTTTCAGGAGCTGTATTTTCTCCACATTAAAAACCGACTTTGTGTCCATCTCTGCGCTCGTAGGGAGGTAAGTACATAGGGACCCAGAAATGTGTATGGCCTTCATATTTACCTGACCTACCTAAAATCATGTGACCTGCCCTTGAACAAGAATGTGGTCGACGTTACATCACAGATGAAAAAGCGGAAAGTCTTTAAATACACCGTTGCAAATTACACAGCAAATCCATTTAAAAGAGTGCATTGTGCAGTTACTTACAGTCGAGTGTGGACTGTTAGGCGTTGAGCGGAAATGCTGCTGTGATGCCAATCAAAACATTATTTTCTGTTCAAGTCATGACAACACCTTAAGGGGTGTCTGCTTTGAACAAAACAGTAAAAACACACTTGCATGCTAATGATGGGTAGCAGACACAGCACTTGAGGGGTAACAGATTGGTGGAGAAGGGCGCCGTGAGCACGGGACTTCTTTCTCTGTGTAGAAATATACCATTTCAAAACAAGGGGACGAAAACACTGAAATCAAATTGCATAGGTTTTTATTGAAATAATGAAAACTGAGAAGAGATTTGTGATTTTGGAAGGTTTTTTAAATTCTTTCTCTCTCTCTCCCTCTCTCTCTCTCTCCCTCTCTCTCTCTCTCTCTGCACTCTCTCTCTCTCTCTATCTCTCCTTCTCTCTCTCTCTCTCTCTCTATATATATATATATATATATATATATATATAGAGAGAGAGAGAGAGAGAGAGAGAAAATGTTTATTGCAAGCCAAACAGTAATGTATTCATCTGTTTAATATCTATCTGTGTGTGTAGTGCGTTCACACACACATAACGAGAGAACGAGAGAGAGAGAGAGAGAGAGAGAGGGAGAGAGAGAGTAAATACAAGAGAGATAATAAGAACGAGAGAGAGAGGGGGTAAGAACGAAAGAGAAAGTAAGAACGGATAAGAGAGAGGGAGAGAGAGAGTAAGAACAAAAGAGAGAGTAAGAACAAGAGAGAAAGAGAGAGAAAGAACAAGAACAAGAGAGAGAGAGAGTAAGATCGAAAGAGAGAGAGAGAGTAAGTACGAAAAAGATGGAGAGAAAGAAAGATTAAAAACGAAAGAGAGAGAGTAACAACGAAAGAGAGAGAGAAAGAATAATTAAGACCGAAGGAGAGAGATACAGATTAAAAACGAAAGGAAGAGAGAGAAATAGTAAGAACGAAAGAGATATAGAAAGAGTAAGAACGAAAGGAAGAGAGAGAGTAAGAACGAAAGGAAGAGAAAGAGATAGAGAGAAAGAAAGAGTAAACACATCTCAATAAAATGCTTGGTCTGCTGGTATCCCTGCGTTTCCCAGGAATAAATGATGGACTCATCCTTTCAACTATGAACCCATATTACTAGGAGTTTACGAACGCATGATAGAGAGAGAGAGAAAGAGAGACGGATATACAGACGGATAGCTCGTCTCACTACATCTAGTTACATTGTGTGCGCCCTCCTTCTATTAGGGTCAGCCCCATGGTCACGTTTTTTCATGCTTGAGTCTTTCCATCCAATAGATCGAAAATCTCTAACCGAGACGCACGTGGTTTCATCGACTTCCGTCTGGGGTCACCTTCGACCCTAACGGTGTCGCTCAAAATTCAGGACTAATAAATGGTTGGTTTCAACATTCCATGACAATTCCGGAGTTCGACACAAGGAACCTGAAGAAGATCATGTGGCAAAACAGTCGAAACGTTGTGAAAACAACGACCAAGATGCGGGAAACCAGTCTGAAAATGGTAAAGAATAAATGAAAATTCAGCATCCCCAAAATACACATCTTGTCGTCTTTCGTGTATATGGATGGGTGTCACAAACACGGAACGACAATATTATTGTTTTTTTGGGGTGTGTTGGGGGTTTTACAGTATGTCAAGCCTCATTGGGTCATTTCATACCGAAACTGTCCATGTTGTTTCGTATACGATTGATTTGTTGATTCATTTTAGGAGGGTTTTGCTACATACAGCAGGTGGTCTTCTAAAAATGGTCACCCGTCTAGGACTGACAAGGGTCAACGTCGCTTAAATTTGATGATGTTATGGAGACAAGTATATCAACATGATAATAGCCGTCTTCATTATTATTATTACCATCATTATTCATCATAAATCTTACTCAAAAGTTTGTTTGATTTTTGTATAAGACTTAGTCTTCAAATGCATCCTCGGGGAGACCTCAGGAAGACACACCACATTCATATTATGTTAATATTGTATATATATATATATATATATATATATATATATATATATATATATATATATATATATATATATATATATATATATATAAACGCCAAGCGGTGAGAAATCAATAATTTATCTCTCTCTGCAAGGAAACCTTGGGTATGACTAAATTTAATATGCAAAGATCTTATTAAATATATATATATATATATATATATATATATATATATATATATATATATATATATATATATATATATATATACTTGCCTTCTTTCTCTCTCTCATAAACAAAAAGTCAATAAATTATGGAATAGATATAGATATATATATATATATATATATATATACATATAATATATGCTTACACACATATATATATATATATATATATATATATATATATATATATTATCTGTATGCAACTATTATATTTGTACGTATATATATTCTATAATTTATTGACTTTTTGTTTATTTTTAATTGTATTATTTTGGTAACAAGCAAAGGATAATCTGAACTCTTTTTAAATTCGTTCTTTTGCATTTTCTTGGCAATTTTTCAAGTCACCTTGGGATATGATGCAGTATATCACAAGATTATAATCGCTTGTTAGTCTGAAGAATTTACTTACAAAAATACACATAAAGAAAACAAAAACGGATATTCTTAAGATGCGTCCATTTAATCTGCGCGTTCAGTGATGAAAAAGCTAATCAAACGTTAACGTGACGGACCAACCGACGAATCTTCTTATAAATATGCGAGGATGCAACGAAAAATAAACTATAAGCATCGAAAAACTTTTTTTCTTTCCAAACGAAATTCTAGGAAAATATTTTTTTAATTAGACCTTTAACACTTTGTAAACTGAATTAATTGATTCATAAACTTTTTGGTGACTCAAGTTTAAACTGGTTCTTCTTTAAAGTCACTTCATTATAAAAAAAAAACTTCATATTTTTTAATAGTCAATTTTATTGCGTAGGCACTCCAGCAGTCATGAACTCATAGGATATTAGTGATTTTCTATAACAAACAGGTTAGGTGTTTTATTGTAAATCTTATGTATCACATGATAACATTACAAGTGTCGTCATGATGTTTTTTGTCAGAACTGTATGGATCCGATTCTGGTTGTGCACCGGTTCTGAGCACCATTGATTGTTTCCCCTTGATTGTGCCCGAAATGGACCGGAGAGTATGAAAAATTCACCGCTGTCTGACTTCTCACATGGGTCTCCCAAAAAATAAAGAATCCAGCCCCCCCCCACCCCCCTGGTAATCAAGGTTCCTATCTTAAATGTAGAACAAGAACTAAATATATTTTATTGTTTTGTATAGTGTGCGTTGCTTGTCTTTCATAATTATCAACTGTAATAAATGTGTCAACCCTACTTTGGTCATAGCCTTTCGTTTTTATGATGGATATGTTTGGAATATATCTTTAATGAATTCAAATAACGTATATTCTACCAGTATAAAACGACGGTAACACAAAATGTTCGCGCTATAGGTGCACACATCATCAAAAGATAATGTCCACAAAGCACAAGAACGTCAAAATAGTGAGCATTTTGTGCAGCCATAGTTTAAATATGACAGCAACCATATTGTTTTCGTGTAATGATTAAAATACTTAATTAAGATAGAAACTACTTTGTTATCTAAATATACTGTGATTCTAAGAGTTTGTAGCAGTTACATTTTGATGGCCTATTTTCTTTCCATGCAAGCTTATGTCCCTACACGAAGTGATTGATCTATTATCCAATGAAAACCCTTTGCGTGGGATGTATTTCCGCTCAACTACTTATACATTTTTCCCGCTTCTGAACCAGTTGGAATAAAGACATTAACCACAACAGTTGGGTTTAAGTTGTCAACCTAAGCGGACGCGGGGCATGTCTGTCCAACTCATCAGCGAGATAGAACATTTGACGTCAAATCTGTTCTTAGCCATTTTCTTTCGTTGATTGAGACCAACGACGTGAAATAAATTTGATTAGCTGTGTTAAGAATTGACTTTGTCATTAATTTAACTTTTGACAAAATGTCTTTATTCTACACGTTTTATGACTATTGAGAACCAATGTCAAAAATTAGATTCTGAAATATATAAAGAGCTTATTTTGATTGTGGTTTCGTTATAAATGAGTATTTTTAAATTCACTTGGTGAGTTCTTCTTTTGTTGACAGGTTTATCTTTATTGACAGCGACAGAGGAAATGTTCTGGATTTGTTAGTTTTCGTTTCATGCCGTATATTTATAAGATTGAACTTGAGTCGCGTTTAAATGTTGAACCTCACGAAATTAACTTGCTATTAGCGTATCTTTCGAGACAGACAGCACGATACTTTTTTATGTTGTACTATTAAACATTTTTTTGCCTTAACAATCTGTGACACCTTAATAGATTAACAACATATATATATATATATATATATATATATATATATATATATATATATATATATATATATATAATATATATATATATATATATATATATATAATATTTATAAATAAATATTCAATTATTAATACCTACAGACGCTAGAGTTTCAAGCTTATTGCTCTCATCAGTGCAAGAAAGTAACAATTTCAGACGGTCGAGAGGCGCGAACCAGGTTCACAGAGTCAGCCTAGAATCTGCAAGCAGTCGGTCAACGGAAACTGTCACGTAATTAAGAGAAATTAAGATCTATATGTACTTAGAAGCGGGCACAGATAGAAGACTAGTCGAGAGTGTTCTACGAACGTATTCGGAACTTTGCATTAGAGCTTTTTGACAGTCTATTTTTACCATCCCCGAGAGTACTCAACTTTAATTTCTTAAAGGGGCTTAGTATCATTATACAACGTTTTTTAATATTTTAATCACACAAAATATATTTTAAATATTACTCAGTTTTGGAATTGAGTTATATTTGTAAATATAAAATTCCATTTTAATTGTTCTAATTGGCCACAATTTGCAATTAACTCAGCAAGTGACCCATTTCTTACTAAGTTTCTATCTATCACCCTTACCCTCTCTCACTGTATGTTTGACTCTTGCTCTTATTTGCTATGGTATCTATCTCTCGCTTCCGTCTCTCTCTCTCTCTCTCTCTCTCTCTCTCTCTCTCTCTCTCTCTCTCTCTGTTTATTAACAGTTGAAGGTAATAAAAAAGGAAAAACTAAAAAGACTCAAATAGCACATTTTAAACAAAAGGTGATATTGCCAGATGTAGTAATATTATTTCATCCGTAACTGTAGAGGGGAAAAGAAGTGGGTATAGCAAGCCGAAAGAGACTAATTTTTAATTTGTTCTATTTTTTATATTTAACTGGCTTTGTAAACTCACTTTTTCTTGATTCAAACAATCTAACCTGAGCACAATAGCAGATCCAAGAATTATTTTGTTTTCTAATATATATGTGTATATAAGTTGAAAATTGTGTGTCCGCCATCTTATTTGGGTGATATGAACGTGAAATTCGATTGAGAAGCTACCCTTACTATGCAGATTGTCCTAAAGGGGTCATATTTATATTTTAAGAGGTATCCCGAAATAGCATGAAACAAAATGCTTTACCTTTGATTTTAATGAGATATAAACTATAATTGTGAACATGCGTGGGTGCGTTTACTGGACTGGCCGCGATCGTCTCACATGTTGTGTCGGTTCAAGATTGTTGTTCGATTCAGTCAGGGCTCAAACAAAGAATTCTCATCCCGAGTATTGATTTACTCCTCTCCAGGAGTTAGGCACAAGGCCGGTTTTTATCTTACTCCCACAAGTAAGATGTGACCCAAGGTCGGGTCGGGAAAGTGGGGTTTAAAAATTGCCTGGGCAGCCCCGTCGGCATTCCCCGGTAGGGGCGCTTCAGGCAGTACGCAATAAACTTACTCCTCCCCAAAGATGGGGAGGCGAAGTCTGAGAGGGTGGACCTCCTAGAACTGCACAGGACAGACCCATAGACCGGCGTAAATCAAGCCCCGAAGGCCAAGACAATACCAGTCTATGGGGTGCAGTATCCATCGGAACAGATACTACACTTTGATCTTAGCCAAAACACATCCCGAGTAGAATCAAAACTTCAGTTTGAAAACAAGTAACATGTTTATTTGTTGAAGGTTACAAATGATACTAGTGTTCCCAGGTTGAATAGTAAACTTGTAACGTGAGATTTTTGACCGACTAAACCGAAACATTCCAAACACAACTCTTTAGCTAAAAATCCCAAGGTTCACCTTACCCAGTGAGGCCCATCGAGTCAACTGACCACCATCCCTCAGAGAAACCAACTGCCTGTTTCATGCTCACAGGGTCAGGTCTCTCCCTTCACCTCCCATCTTCTGGAATCTTTTCCTCCTGACCGGAAATCTTGGATTCTAGTCTTTCTCAGTGGTCACAATTCGACCACCTAGAAGCTGACTACTGGTAATATCCACTAGAGATCATTGCCAGACAGTCTACCCAAGAGAGTTTATCATGGAGTCCAACTAGGAGCATTGCTATTCTGAAGTGGGCCAGTCCAAGCACGACTCCTCGGTTAACGAGGCACTTTTTTTTAAGAGAAATAATATTCTGGGTGGCCCAATACAAAACTAAACACATTTTCCATTTACTCTGTGCCCCCACCTTTGTGTTTTGGCCGAGCATTTATCACCTGCAACGTGTGCTATTCGCATGTACCACTAAAACATGCATCCTAGTGCATGTTTACATAGTTACATTACATAAAATTAAATAAATTATTCAAAATTTCAGCAAATTGATCTTTTTAAACAGTAGAACTTAACATTTCTAAACCCATAACTAAACCCCCACAGTAATAAGTCCTCAAACTAAGACCCAGAACACCATAGAAAAATGCAGAATAAATCTAATTAGAATAAGTTTGTCGTGTTAAACTGTGCATTATATCAATAACTACGCCCGCTATCTATTATACAATAAATAAATAAAGTTTGTAAAAATTTATAAATTTACATTTCTGATTAAAAATAATACAAAACGAACATGGGCCCGGAGTTTTTACAATAATACATAAGAAAACGGTAATAGATTTAGTTCAGGGGTAAGGTCAAGGAAAACATCAGAAGAAGTGATAATAATGGAATTGAGAGAAAGGGGAATTAAGACCTTGCCAGACATAGGTTAATTTACTTTTTAAAAGCGCTCAACACATGCCAGCATGGAAAACAGACGTTAAACTATCATCATCATCATCATCATCATCATCATCATGAATTAGCATTTCGCTTTTTTTTATTGTAATCTTTGCCTCTTTTCTCTGAGTTCAGTAAGCAGCAAAATGAATTTAAAAATTAGTTTCTAATAAGTTTGAAGCTTTCCCCCTGTATTTTTGGAGGACTATTCAACCGTTACTGGTGTTCATAGTTCATGTGTTTGATCTTTAAAAAAAATTACATCATCTCTCATCGCAAGATAAAACAGAAACTTGTCAAATTTTGTTAATTTCTCATTTTTCTCACTATTAATCATTTGCACATTGTATCTGCATCTTCTGTGCGCTTTTCAAACGTAGCAAATTCTCAACATCACATCTTCCTTTTAGTTTGCCCGCTTTCTTCTATAGAAGTTTTAAGCATCACTTTTATTATGTCCCCTCCTCTTTCTCCCCCTACGCCTCATTTCCTTTTATTACTATTTATTAACTTAATCAATAAGTACTCCCCTATAACAAATTAAAGACTTATTTTAAAAAAAACAAAAAAGCAGTGGAAATTAGTTACATTATGATGCAATTGATAATAATAAATTAAGATTCTGCTAGTATATATATATATATATATATATATATATATATATATATATATATATATATATATATATATATATATATATATATGAAACAGATTTTATATAAATTCAGATACATATTAGAAAATCTTTTTAGCTAATTGAACGAATCGTATCTAAATTGCAATGGGAAGGAAGTTCAATTGTCATTCTACACAAAATACAGCTTTAATGTGTAAGTAATACATTTAAAATAACATTTAAATCAAGTTTCAAA
Source organism: Sepiola atlantica (assembly GCA_963556195.1). Taxonomy (NCBI): domain Eukaryota; kingdom Metazoa; phylum Mollusca; class Cephalopoda; order Sepiida; family Sepiolidae; genus Sepiola; species Sepiola atlantica. The sequence goes on from OY744517.1 coordinate 181,065,693, forward strand.
ATGAAAAGTTCCAGGAAACATGTGTTTACATACGTTTTCAGAAAAAAATATTATATATATATATATATATATATATATATATATATATATATATATATATATAAGGTTAATACAACAAATGATATCAGAGGCAACTAATATCTTCAATTAGTGGACATCCGGATAAGAATAAAGCTCAATATACTGGATAGAGCATTAATAGCAAAGATAAAGTGAAAGAATAAAATTAGGTACGAATCGAATTTTATTACAATTCAAAGTTCAGGCAAAGTTCTTTAAAGTCCTTAACTCATGAGTTTTCAAAGAAAATCTTCTCCTCAGAGGACCATTACCGCAATGATATTACTATATATATATATATATATATATATATATATATATCGTTTGCCATTAGTCTCAGACATTTACTTTGATCGGTAGTACCTGTCGGGGTTCCAACTGTGGGTTAAATATAATCAGTCCTGGGTATGACATGAAACTGCGTCCGAAGATATTAATAAACATTTGAACGATGAATAATTCTTTAAAGGACATACCATGAATAAATATTAGACGATATTAATGAATTCTGGATTTAATTGCTCTTTATTGCAGCAAGATGCGGCACAAGACCAGAAGGTAGATAAAACCAAATAGCTATGAACGGACTCATCGGCATTCACTAATAAGGGCGCTTCAGGCCATCGGTACTAAACAAACCCCTACTCCTAAAGGAGGCGATAATGCGTGAGTGTGTAGACCTTTTAAGACCAAGATGGACCATACCTCATTCCGCCAAAGAAGGGTCTGATGCTTCAAGTTAGACCCAAGATTGCCAAGAAGATGACAATTGGCCAAGATGATGACTGGATTTGGCATTTAATAACCAGAAAATAGTTGATATACTTAAAAACAAACTATTCGATCTGTGCATTTAGCTATAAAAATGCTATTTCAAACTTAAGCGTGATCGACAGACGGGCAAAGCTTTTTATAGAGATGTGTGAACGCAGATAAGTGTTAGTGAGTGTTTCGTGTTTATTCTTTCTCTCTCTTACTCTTTCTCTCTATTTCGTTCTTTCCTTTTTCTCACTCTCTCTCTCTCTCTTGCTATTTTACTTTTTCTCTCTCTCTCTTTCGTTCTTACTCTCTCTCTCTCTCTATCTCTCTGACGTTCTTACACACTCTTTCTTTTTCGTTCTTTCTCTCTCTCTCTCTCTCTTTCTCTCTCGTTCGTTCTCACTTTTTCTTTCATTCTCTCTGTTCTTCTTACTCTTTCTCTCTCTCTCTCTCTCTCTCTCTCTCTTTCGCCTTTAATCTTTCTTTCGCTCTTTCGTTCTTACTCTTTCGTTCTTACTCTTTCGTTGTTACTCCTTCGTTCTTCTTGTTTTATTCTCTCGCTATTTCGTTTCTACTCTTTCTTTCTCCGCTATTTCGTTCGTACTCTTCATTTCTCTCGTTAATTTATTCGTACTCTTTCTTACTCTCTCCCTTTTTCTCTGTCTTTCGTTCTCCTGCTCTTTCTCTTACTACCCCCTCTCTCTCTCTCTCTCTATCTCACTTTTACTTTCTCTCACTCTCACTCTCACTCATTCACACACACACACTACCCTGCAGAATCAACCGTCTCAACTGTCAATCTATAATAGAGGCATACTTTCACGGTTGCATATTGAGGTGTCTGCTTTCAGATTATGATAATTTTGTTCATAACCACATGCAACAAAATGTGTGTTTGTATTTATGTTATCACATCTTGTTGCTATACATTTTTGACCCATGTCAAGGACACATTCATATCTACTATGTGAATTTCCATATATTTTATTTTCATTTAAATCAATCGCATATTTATCTTGCTCTTGTCCAGATTTTAGCAGAACTAGATGTTCTGGTTGACCCGTCTCTTACTTGTAGTTCTCTCCATTGATACACATGATCTCAATTGACACAGACTGGGTTTTTCGTTTCTATGCATGGTTTGATAGTCAGCTAATGGCTATGGTTTTCAGTTTATTTTGTTCATAATCATAATTTTGTTCATAATATTTCCTGCGTTCCACTCATCATTGCAATTCATTTTATATGACACAACTTTTTAGTCTTGTCTTTCGATTCTCATTAGGGAGTTTATCATGTTGTTCATATTGCTCCAAGACTTGTTTTCTCTCATTTAAAAAAGTGTTATTTTCTTAATTTCTTGAGCTTCCTTATTTTTTGTTTACAGTTTCTTTCGAAGAACTTGCCATCTGTAGAACACGTTTCCACAAGCTTGCTTCCCTGGGGGTTACAACGTGGTCATCTTCAAATCTAATGTCAATAAACATTTCTCATATACTATCCTAAGTCATCTACATTTGTACATTCCATTTATTTGTAATCCTTTCGTATTATGCATCATCATTAAACTGTCAATCCATCCGTCTCATTAACCGTTATTCTCGAGTAGCTTTTAGCCTCGATAAGTTGTAGCTGATTAGTAAAAGAAAAAAAAGAAAACTTCATCAAATGACATGGATGTTTTCTGTAAAATGCTCTTTCGTGTTTGATCAGCCCACACTGACCTTTTGTATCCAATACTTTAGCAGGACCACATCATCCCTTAGAGTTTTGTCTTCTATAAGAGACACTGTCACCTGTCACGAATGTTTCATCTACATGTCCTAACATTTGATATCGGTGCTCTCTGAATTTTTCCACCTGATTCAACTTCCATAAAACCTTTCCTTGCTGCATGTAAGACATTTGAATTTACTCTAACCATATCACTGGTTGTTGCAGATATAAACATGCAGTAGGCTGCATTTTTAGTGGTGCATACGAATGGCAGACGTCGCAAGTGTTGGATGCTCGGCCAAAGAAAGAGAAGGAGGCACAGACGGCATTTAAAATATCTTTGGTTTTATTTTGGGCCACTCAGAAGTTAATTTCTCTTTGAAATGCTTACCCTAGAAAGTAATGTTCTTAAATTGTCTCTATGATTAGCCCCCTTAGGTAGACTGTCTGGTAGTTATCCGGTCAGCCTCTGGGTGGTCGAATGGTGACCAGAGAGAAAGACTGGTCAGGGGCAAAGGAAACCAAGAGATGGGAGGGGCGAGACCTGGCCCTATGGGCATGACATGAAGTTTAGTTTTAAGAGAGTTAAAGTTGTGCCTCTACATGCAAGGTGCGCTCAGGACTGTGTTGATCGGACCTATACTTTATTTCATCGAGGTAAAAGATCTTATTTTACAAGTATGCAATTCAAACCAAGAACACGGGTATCTTTTGTAACCTCCAACAAATAAACCTGTTACTTGTTATAAGTTGAACTCATGGTTTGACTTGGGATAAGAATTCTTTTTTTACAGCACTGACTAGATCACACAACATATTTGGACTGGCACAACGTGTAGGAAGCGTTCGTGCAAGTTCACACAGCAACCAATGTTGATAAGCAATTAATCGAAACTGAGGGTGTTTATATCTGACCTAAATACAAGTTCATTTTAATTGGGCCAGAATGATTTTGAAGTGAATATTTAGCGATAATAGTCCAAATCAAAACTATTTCTGGGTTATATTTCTCATCTGGTTTATATGCCTTTTTAACTACCGGGTTGTAACGTTCTGTAGTATCATTGCTGAATGCAATTTCCACCACTGTAGGGGATATTACAATATTCAGCTTTTAATTCACCAGACACCATGATTAAACTCTCCCTCATTGTCACTCAAAAGCTGCTTGGGATCTCCAAAATATGATATCCACGTTGGAAATCTGTTGATAATAATTTCTTCACACTTTGTTGTTGATGCTTTAATCAGCCTGGCAGCAAAGTACCTTGTGGATATTAAGTGTAGAATCAAATATGGCTTATGGCAACGTTCCTTAAAATCCAAACATACACTTTCCAAGAGCCAATCTTACTACTGGTCAAACCCCCAGACAAACTGAACAGGAATCACAAACATCCCTGATCAGATCTAGAAACTCCTTATCATGAAAGACCCTACTTCTCCAAACCAAGGATATCAATTTATCTTTCGATGCATGAGCAAACTGCTTACGTCATTCCTCGGCCTTCCTTCTTTTCTCCACTCTAGAGCATTTTTCTCATTGTAACATTATTTTTAGCATTTTTCAACCTCCAAAATAACATCAGTCAAGGAAAGACTATAATGTTCACATGTTATACCTTATAATTTTAAATATCTGATTAACATTCGACAGCAATCGTTTTTAAATCAATTCCAGCAGTTTTAATTGATTTGTGACTTAGTACAGAGTAACTTAAATTAAATGCCACCAATCTATGCAATCTATAATAAAAACACAATCTTTTCTGCAATCAAACTATATGTGGTACAGATAAACTTAAGTTTGTGCTTGACTTGTCCACCAGGTGTCTGTCATGAATACCTAACACTCTTTGTTTTATCGCCATTCAATGATCTGCTCAAAATGCGCACCTCTGCATTGCAAGCACATCTGGATACAACCGAGTTCAAAAATAGTCTGTGAATTGTTTTGGTAAATATTATCTTTGAGATAACCCCACAGGTAAAAATCTAAAACATTATAATCCGATGAGTGAGGCCCATTAAGGATCACACCTTCTACTGATGAGATGATCACCAAAGTGTTCCTGCATATCATTAAACGATGATAAAACTATTCATTACTGAAAGTTGGTCGACAAGTCAGGCACGGACTGAAGTTTATTTGTATCAAATATGGTTGGATTGCAGAAAGGATTGTGAATTTTATTAACAATTCCATGGCTAGCACTTTCTGGGGTCACCGTATAGCGGAAGTAAATCCTACTTGTCTCTATATAAGCTCTGACACCTTTTACACCTCTTATACTTGCAAGAAATTTAACTGCTTTAATAGCTTTTACCTCCACTACGTCTCCAAAACAAAATTCTCTGGTAAACTTAACAGTTTCCACTAACTGTTTATCTTGTTCATTAAATGTATCAAAGAATACAAACAACCAACATTTTCTAGCAACAGTTCATAAATATGCAGGGTCCAACACGCCCATACCCGGTTTCATTCATAAAATTGAACATTTCTATATTAGAATCCTTTATCAATGTTCGCTAATATAAATCATCATTAAACAAAGTATCTGGTCTGAATCCACGACAGTAATTAATTTCTAGAACTAAAACTAATACAATCTCGGGTTTAATACTTAGTTGAATTACATGTGAAATTGTGCATTATCTTACTTCGTCTAACTGAGATTTCTTTTATTTCCTCGATATTTTTTTCATCTGTACTGATTGAAATTTGCTGTTTACATCTATTTTAATAGCAAGAACGTATTTTTTTTTACTCTGAAGATGAAATGTCAGTAAACACTTTCATCAATGAATATTTCATTGCTGTAAACTTCCCATATGGTTCCTGTTAACTTTACATTTTTTTCCGATGCATTCACCGCATTCAAAATAAATTGGCGCAAACTTTCTTAAAGGTAATTCCAAATGTTTGTAATTTCTGATGAAAAACTTTGTAAAGTCCTAAAATGTTGTTTATATTAGCACTAGCTTCACTTTGGTAAGAATAAAAGTACTTTGCCATAGTATTTTGGTTGCATAAATAAATGTTATCTAGCTTGTCCGTAATCATTCTTATTCTATCTGTTCAACTGATATCCACTATCACCAAAATGTCGAACGCATTCCCACATGTTCTATAGCAGTAAGAAAAATACTGCTCGACTCTATTTTTCTCTCAGTATATTCGTGAATAGAGACCATATTTTTATATCTTGCTTGTATTCCACATACAACTTTTCACTTTACACAATAGGCGACTGTTTCATAAAAAGTCATCTTTCTATTCAACCTGTTTCGATGTAAGTTGAACAAAAAATATTTCACGCATCACCTGAAAGCAGACAGATTCTGCTACTAATGTTAGTTTACTCGTATCATACTGTACCGACGACAGAACACATGTTCAACTGAACGCCATATTTACTTGAGAACTGACAAAACATACAAAACAAGGAACACAACGATATATACAAAGATATACAGTTAGGTATCTTAATCTCGTTGACACACCAGTTGTCATCAAATCATAAAAGTTAAGTAGTGTTGAACCTGGTCAAACTTAGATGGGTGACGATTTGTTAATATCAGGTGGTGTTAGTAAAAAAAAACTCCACCCAGGAGAGTATAACGTGGACCCTGGGTTTACTTTCGGTTGCCTCGTAACTCTTGCTTCCCTTACTTTGTCCTTTAGTCCTTACATTCCATGAGCGATGTTTCTGACAAAGGGAGAAGAATTTCTTTTTTCTGTCCATCTAACACTTATCGTTGGCTAGTTTTTTACCTTGAAGTATTTTTCTTAGCTCCGTACATCAAGTGGCTTCATGCCTTGTCTGGGGCGATTTCCATAAAAAAAAGGTGTATAAATGAGTATAAGCTTTGCTAGGAAGTATGGTTGGTATGGTTGGTTACTAAAATGAATAAAAGAACTAAAAATACCAAGTATTTAATTCATTAATGATGGGTAGTACAACGTCGTAATCGTTGAAGGAGGCATTTGCTTTCGAGACATGCTCAAGTTGCTGATGGAGCATCTCTGATGATTAAACATCCGAAATGTGCAGTGAAACCAGCTCATCACTAATGGTCAACCTCGGAGAATCTACAGGATGCATTTTACGATTGATAATTTTTTTCAAAATTGATATAAAAGTTAAATAAGAGTAACTTTAATTCTACTTAAGTATTTCTTTTCTGTCATTCGAAAGTGGAAATCGTATATTTTTATAGCATCGTAAAACTTAAGGAACAAATCCGAACTGCACCAAAGTATGCCGCTCATTTAATGAAAGATTAACAAAGTGCATTGAGTTCGATGGAGCGAACATAGAGCTTTAATAAACATCATGTTATATGTTGCAAAAAAAACTTACGTGCACCCTTTGTTAGTTTCCATAGTTCAGTTGCATATTTCTTCCATGTTACATTTAGTATGCTGAAATAAAAGTATGTAGTTGCTTATAGCGGACCATGTCTTTTCTAAGTAAAACTATATTGCAGATTCTCCCTTTAGTCTTATTTAGAATATTTTTCTATCCGACTTTTTTTACTTTTTGTTGTTTACATTTTAAATTTGCAATTTCTCTGACGCCGGAAATGAGAGAAGAGCGACCGGAGATCACGCGACCTGGATTCACAGATCAAAGAAAAAAAGAGAACATTTTTTTACTTGCCTAAGACGTATATATCGTCAAAATTTGCGGGTCAAAATCCCGAATTAGTAAAAAAAATAACAAAAATAAAATTGAAAATTAATATTTTAGAAAAATAACGCAGCTCGCGAGCCGTCATTGTCCGAAGAAACAGGCATACACAGAGGTTGAACAGACTATGTCATTGGAGGCATACTATAGGTCCCCTTTGTTTTGATTTTAAACCGACGGTACCGATATTGTCTTAATCTCCTGTAATTACATATATAAATAAATATTACGCTTTATTTTTTAATTTTTCTGTATAATCGAGCACTCTGATGGGGTTCTCTCCAACTAATCTTACAACTAATATTTGTCTTGACCTCAATCACGCTCTATAATACATAGTAAAGGGGGTTGCAGGCGGATGAAAAGGGTGGTCACAAGCCCGGCAACTAGTGGTGAGGAACATTGTTGAGCAGCCATGCTTGGATCATCTTAGCCTTGTGTGCAGGAGCAGGATCCTGCTGAAAGACGTAGGGGTGTCCAGCTGCAATCTCGTCCATCCAAGGTTTCACCACGCCCCTCAGAAGTTCCTGGTAGATCTTGGCGGTAGATATGAGGCATTTTTGAAAGAAGAACAGAGGCATGCCGCCCCCTCCCTCGCTGGAGATGATGCCACGGACAATGACGGGGGAGAGAAACTTTGTACGCTTCACGATGGGAATATCCTCAATGTCTTTGCAGATCCCCCTGTCGTTCTGCCTTTTCGAAATTCTTTTTATCAGGGAAGAACCTCAACATCCGCCACCTTGTCCTTATTTGACTCCTTGGAGACATTCATGACGAGCATGCGGTGAGACTTGATCATTCGGCAGATCGTCGACTTGTGACAGCCAATGTCAGCGGCAAACTTGGCTTCAGATTTTTCTGCAACACCATCTATAAATTATCTACGGACACGTGTTTCTCCGTCTACGGCTCATCACCGTCTCTGCGTGTGGCCTTGTGATCGTCTGTTGTGGCTAAAATGTAACTTTTCATCTTTGCCCCAAACGAGGAGTACACGATGTTAGTTTGATGATCAAATAAGTCTTTGTTTCTGGAGAGAGATACCGTTTTTCCTTAGCTATCAGCCGTCTACGGCTCTGCAGTAGCTCGCGACGGATTAATTTATTGTCTAGATAGATGGGACAACATACCTTTTTGGGGCGCAAGATTGCTTTTGGCGATTTTGCTATTTCTCACCGCATATTTTTCGTCTGGCTCGCTCAAATCCCATGCGTCAACTGACCAACAGCCATTCGTTTTCTTTCCCACGACAAAGGACTTACGTCACTCATGTAACAATTCTGGCTTCGCTGGCTTTTATGAGCCTAATAGCCTATTCGTTTGATTTCGGCCTGTTTTGACTATTCTGCCTTGCGGGGAATTATTTATTCCTCGGGCCTGTGTAAATCTAACTACGTAGTTAAACCAACATTTCTCATAATTGATACTAGCGAATTTAGTTTCACTGAAATAGGGGCCACCTCAATGTAACACACACACACACACACACATATATATATATATATATATATATATATAATTAAAATTAATAAGCAAATGTTTACTATTCGATTTTCACCAAGCTAGGATCACCAGTTTACCTGATGACCCTGGTTTGGTAAAACCTGGGTAATAAAACGTTGGCTTATGTATTTGAATCTATATCAGTTCTGCATATTTTTTTAGTTTTATGTATGGAGCCCTTTTTTTATATTTTTATTCATGAAGTTTTCTAATACATTCGTTTTTTTTTTCTTTCGTTACTTTTTTCAACTGGTTATTTTAAATCGCATATATATATATATATATATATATATATATATATATATATATATATATATATATATATAGATAGATAGATAGATAGATAGATAGATAGATAGATAGATGAGAGAGAGAGAGAGAGAGATGAGAGAGAGATATTAGGTTAGATAATTTGTGATTATTTACTGGTACATATATAACTGTCTTGTCTATCCATACTGTTCTTTTGGCATGAAAACTACTTGTGTGTGTATGTCTCGTTCTTCCCGTTTTATTTATATCTTATGCAATTAAATCATTTCCACTACAGCAGGAATCAGAACAGCTGTAGTAAAGATTTATAATTTGTTTTCCCTGTTTTTCTTTTCTTTTTATGAATCGCAAACAAAAAACACCGTGCAGACTAACGAAAATTGTGGAAAAATGAATATAAAAAATGTATCTTTACTATAATGTTGATTTTGTGTCCGTATGATTGTAACCAAACAATCGAAATATTACTTATAAGGTGTTAAATAACACTAGGCAATATACAATGTGACTCAACACTCACCTCAAAAACACGAGACACAACTGTGTTGCCAGAAATCTTTAGAGAAAATAAAAGGATATTTAAAAAAATATTTTATTAGCCATTAATATATATGCATAAGTGCGAAGTGGAAAAAAGCGAAATACACTTACTCTGTATTTATTCTTTTGCAATAGTCTGCATTAATAAATTTCAGACAATTTCATTTGTGTGGTTTTTTTTTTCGCTTCATTAGTATTCACTCTTCTCCCTTTCACTCAAAAACAAGACTGACACTACACAGCAACTTTCCTCCCCCCTGCATTGGTCACATAATCATCGTTCTCTCTCTCTCTCTCTCTCTCTCTCTCTATCTATCTATCTATCTTACTCTCTCTCTCTCTCTCTCTCTCTCTCTCTCACACTTGAAACCATATATAATAATTAACAATGCTTATAAGGAAAAGGGGAATAGAAAAAGATGTGAATAACTGGTGGAGAGAAGGTGAATGATGGAATGTGTGAGATGATAAATACATTGTTGACAGATAACACTGTTTTACCTGGTTTCTTATTGTGAATATGATATTTAAATTTTTTTTAAATCGTCTCACAAATGCATTGATAATCCCTTTTAGTTTGATAAAAAAAAAAGAAAAAAGAAGCCTATGTTCGAATTAAGGATGAAATATGATAAAAAATAATGAAAACTATGATTGGATGACCATGGTCACGTGACCTAACTTTGTTGCTCTCTCGTCAGTAATGCTGGTGCTACCAGATCAGGCTGTCTGAAGATACCGGCTTCCTGCCCTAAAATTGCACCCCAAAATTAATATTATAGCTTTTTTCCTTTCATTTTGCAAAACTCAATCATGTTTTGCAAAGCCAAAAACAACATTTTCCCGCTACAAAACCACCAAACCAAACATCATGAATACATACTTGAACAAATAAAAAAAATTAAGCATAAAAAACTTTTGCCAAAATGTCCGGATTCGGCATTAAATAACCCGAAAAGGGTTGATATGCTGTAAAACAAAACAACCCAACCAAACCAAACCAAACCAGACCATTCATATTAATAGATTTCATTATAAAACAGCTGTTAGTTTATTGCTTTTTATTTAAACTTATTAATTCTTTTTGTAAAACTACCTTTCAAGATTAGGCATGTAATGACATTATTTATTCAGATGAGATGCAGTAATTACTAATACCCAACACTGGGCTTGGCAGATCAGGTTCAAGTCACTCATAGTCACTCGCACTAACACTCTTGAAGAAGTTATGAATCCATTCCTCTTCCTCCTATTCCTCGCTATGAGCGAAAAAGTAAGGTAGACTAGCCTTCCAAACATTTTTGAATAGGCAACTTTTCAAGAACGAAAACTCTGAAATAATACCAATCCCTGAACGTGAAACTATCAACTTCATTTCATTGTAAACAACTTGTTATATAAACTGCAACGTCATCACTGACGACCTATATTCAATATTATGGTAGTATACAGTCTTTCAATAACGAAGTTGTGCAATTAGCATAATAGATACCGTCGCAGACTATGGAATTGGATATGCAGTTCAATTTCTATTAAATATATTGTGTTCAATTGTACAGTAATACCGTTGGGAAACGTATGAACATATGAACCTCTCAGATTTTGGTAAGAATAGCAACTTGTATTAATCTAATTGTATACAATTGACTCTTTGTAATATGTTTCAGCCTAAAACAAAAAAAAGTTTGATATATCGTAAAACAGAAAAACTAAACTATTGAGAGATGTTTGTCTATGTGTTTAACTATTTTTAGGCTATTAGACCTAGAAATGTGCAATTTAATAGAAATGGTTCCTCAGCTATGTAGATTATCATCAGGGGGACAACAAGTCAGGGGTAGGGGTGATAATTATTTATTAACCTTCAAAAGTACTCCCCCTTTGTATACTCTTTTTTTTTTAATAAAAACAACATTTTAGAGAGAGAGAGTGTAACGGTCAATCTCGGGTAATTAAAGCACATCCCCTCCCCAATAATGGGTCAAGATGCTGAAAGTTTAACTTCTTTTTATTTTGAAGTCCTTTGTTTGACTACTGTCTCTGTCTGTAATGCAGGAAAGACTTTCTACATGCGTAGTGCTTGGCCTTCTGCTATATTTGTCCTCGTGAGGAGGAGTAAAAGATACACGCCCTGAGCAACTAATTCGTACGCTGACTCTTAGCCTCTCTACCACTCGGCTAAACCCATTTGTATTTTGATTCTTTGCTGAATTGTACTTGAAACTGGCTGGCACAACAGCTGCAAACAATTTTCTCATCCGATTATTCAAACTAGCAGAATTACGATCGGTATTCATTTTCATTTTTTCTTTAACCGACACCATGAACGGATATTCCTAAAATGCGTCCATTCAATCTACGCGGTTAACACTGAAAATGCAATTTCAAACTTAACACTTGCAGATCAGCAGACCAACTGCCACACAGACAGAGCCTCTTATGGAGACCCGTTGACGAATCTAAAAATGCTCTTTCAATCTTAAGTATGATCGAAAGATGAACCGATCAGCTGACGGGCAGAACCGTTTATGGAGATGTATGAATACATTAAAAATTGATATTTACAAACTTAAGCATGACAGACCAACCAACATATATACTTTCTTTTAGATATTCTTGGATACATCTAAAACAGGATGTGTCCAGTCAATCGGCTGGCTGTAACTATGAAAATGTTATTTCAAACTTAAGCTTGATAGATTGAGGTACCGACAGAGTCTGATGGAGATGCATTGGTAAGAAAAAAAGTCGATACTCGTGAGAACACATGAAAAGCTACTAAAAAAGACTAAAGAGTTAATTGTCGGTCTTACATAATAAAACCCTTTTAAATGAAATGTTGCTGCCTTTATATTCTTATACTAGCGGGACCCGTGGAAATTCCACAGTTGTATGCTTCATCTGTTGTATATTGCTACGGTGCTTCAAAATATTTCGATTCTATGCACGTCCGGTACGAACGCAGACCCCACGATATTATTGTACCACCTAGGTTCAAACTGAAACGCACTTTTCTAAGTACTCTGGTTAATGCAGTTGCAGAATATATCTGATGAGGTGGGTTAGGGGGTCTATCTCCAGAACCGTCGTAGGAGTTTGTGACACATTTCTATTCTATGCACGTCCGGTGCTAACGCAGACCCCACGATATTATCGTACCATCTTTGGAAACAACAGATAAAATAGTTTGCTCCTAGCTGGAAGGCGAAGAAAGTGTATTTTAGTTAGAATTCCACGTGTAACATGATAGCGACATCAGATGAAATTATTTGAATTACTTTTATTTGCATTGCATCTTAAGCGATCGGGCGATCCCATCTTTAAAACACGGGGTGATACCGTACATATGAACCTAAAATTGCCTTAGTGCATTATTATTATATTCTTATATATTTCTAAGAAGTTGTAATGTCATCTGATCTCTGAGACACTGGTGATAATTATGACGCTTATTTAAACACTCTGTGAAACATTTTTGCATATCAAAGTAACGAAATAGGAGTAAAAAGAAACATTATTCAGACTTCTTTCCGTACCTATTAAAACTTAAATGGAGACATATAACAGTAACTGTATATCGAACATAGAAAATAAATTGTATTAAAATATAAGGGTTTCATCGACATATTTACAATGTGAATACTCAGTTGAAAGTTTTAGGAGGAATTGCATGATTAACAGTTATCGGGAGATTCAATCGGGTGAGGATATTGTTACTAAAAAATGTTGTGATCTCAACGTAAGAAGAGAAACAAAATAGGTTGGGATTTTTTTTTTTAATAAATGTGAATTCAGCAGGGATGAAATATTTCCAGATTACTTAACTTGAATATGGTAATAATTTCTGGCTCTCGTGACTGGACAATTTCTCTTCTTTCTTTTCTTCTTTAATGCTTTTCCGTAAGCTTTCTCTCTTGATTGAGCGAGTTGTTTTCCTTCTTTTTCCTCACTCTCTCTGGTTGACATTTTTTATCTTAACGTCGTACGTGTGTCTACAACTCGTGGTAGCATATTTTTTTTTAACTGAACTTATTTAAAAACTCTGTTTCTAGCTTTTTACTGCCTTCTGCCACCTTCACACCTTTTCTCCTTAGACTGATCAGGGAACAGTATGCCTTTGAGCGTTCCAGTTTTGTCGGCTTCAACCTTTACATTTCAACTTGGGTGTTTACCTTCTTCTTCCTCTCGTGACTTTCATTTTATCCCTTTCTCCCTTTTAACTTGCATTCGTTCCTTCTTTTTTTTTCACTTGTATGTATATATGTCACAATAAATTATATATATAATATATATACATATGAAATCAAATATGTCGTACTTTCAATGTTAGACCTAAATAACAAAGCATTTGACAAAACAATATTTAATTTTGACTAGCCTTTTTCTTTTTTTTCATTCTTCCATCAATGTATTAACACAAATATAATTTGGTACGCTGTAGCTCCTTTTTAATAATACTTAGACCTGCCTGGAACTTTATGAAACTAAGGGTATTTCCATTTATGATCTAACGAGCACAATCTACTTCATTATTCCAGAAAAAAATCTTATTCTTTCCTTTTTTATCTATTCATGTCTGAACTCAAACTTTTATTATAATAAATTCTTACTTACATCGAATTATGTTAAATAATCAGATTTATTCATCAGAATGTAAACTAATTAAACTATTATATTTAAACGTGGTAAAGCCACAGTTTCTACCAGAAGTGTTCCCAGCACTGGTGTAACCTGCTACAGGTACGGCGGTAAATATCGCATAAAGACTGCTGAAAGCCTGAGACACATTGCTACCAATGAGGCAAGATCAGACAATGGGCTTAGGGCTGTTCGGGGAAACTATGCATCAGCATCAGCATCCTCTTTTCACAAGAATATAAATGCGGTGCTCTCAGATAAGCGTCGACATTGGCAGGATTATGTGTTCCGTGTTAATTGATACGGCTGCTCATAGTCAGTAGTGGATTCAGATTGATGCTGATCCTGGAAGAAAGCAAATGTGATGTCAGAGTTGTCACCATTTCCACAGAAAAAACCGATTCTGTCAAGACTGTTGTTCTGGTGGTGCGTGGGAAACCACTAGGGTGTGATCTAGCGTTAGAGATCGATACAATAAAGGCATTTGGAGACATCATTGTTAGACAGGCGGAATTGGTTTGGATCGGCAATGGGAAGGTTAATATGTGCGCCGCCATTTCCATCATTAAACCTGAGACGAGCATGAATTGCAGTGTGGAAGTGTTCAGATGACCACACATCTAAAGAACTACAAAATAGTGTCTGAATATTGGATAGCTGCAAGAATTCGACTGGAATATAAGTAAGAGCTCTGTACATGAAGGGGCAAGGGTTTACTTGCGTCATACTGGGAAGAAAAGCTAGAACCTTCCAAAGATTTGATTCCTCTGATTTCCGTGATGCAGCAGAATAAGGCGATGGTACGTTCAGTGATAGACTTTCACGAGCATGACCATCATGTTGACACAGATGTATACGCTGCAAAGATGCACGAATGGCACAAAAAACAGCCTAAATCATGTCTTCTGAATTTCAGAGGAGCGTATCTCCAAGTACGGGTCTACAAGCTGCTGTGGCCATACTGGGCCATGAATAATGAAGAGTTTAGAATGAATGTGATACTCCCTCATATTGTCATCACAATGCTTCGCAGGTGGAAGCCATGCATCGTGCAACATCAGCTTACATCAATGATATCCATGTCGATGAAGATGTCATATCTGTGTGTCATCTTAAGGAACAATTATTTCAGGACCCGGAATAGTTGGAGGGCAGTGCACAAGTACTGGGATTGACAATCTGGGGGGAACGCAATACCCTGCACTGGAAATATGAAAATAGTGTCCCAGAAGTACTGACGTCATGAATTCCCCCATCCCCCGAAGTGTGCATGGCTTCGTGTAGCCTGTCGAGTGATCGGGGGGGGGGGGCTTTCCAATCAAGAGAGGCTTGAATAATGAAGTGAAGACGCCCTCCTCCAGCATATGATGTGAGAGACTGTGGATGCAGTAAAGCAGAGTGATCCGGCTAGTGAGGATTGGTGCATGGACGACAGAGAACTGAACATATTGGTTGATACCAGCTTGCTAACAACTGGGGTAGCATTGGAGAGGCACGGGACTGTTGGAGGATGTTTGTGAACAGCAAGCTGAGAACGATGTCTAACATATAAATTTAACTGAACTGGACGCCATGTTGAGAGGTGTCAACTTGGCTCTACAGTGGGGCTGTGTGTGGGGGGGTGTACAACTGGGTATCGAACACTCTCACCATGAAGTCACGAGTTTGCACAAAAGTAGTCAGTGAGATGGTTGAGCACACCAAGGACGCGTGTGAAGAAATATAAAGTGTCTGTGAACATGGCGTTGAATGCATCGATTCATAACATGGTCGACTGATTTACACGAGTATCACCGGAATGCACTGACAAGTAAATGATCTGTGTCCCCGTTAAAGTGTAATCTTGTCGGAGAAAGAATCTGACAGTGCGTGTTCAGAGAACATTTCAGAGAGTTTGATACGTGATAACGAAAGTCATTCGAAACGGAAAGTTTACCCTAGTAGGAAATGGAAGGGGAAATGGAAACCTACATCTCCGAAGAAACCTTGCCTTTGCGAAGGAGCACCCAACTAAAACGATCACCGATAGGATGCTGCCTTTGTGATCATTATATCAGAAGGGAGTGTGGAGACGGAATGTACAAATAATGAGAAGCGACCATGACTGGCACATACATGGCTGCAGAGGATTGTCTGACTTCAAAGGCGATGGTTGAAAACGTGTGATCGTGCAAAGTAGTCAACGTTTTCAGCAGTCGATAAAAGGGGAGGTATTGTGATCTACAGTGAGTCATTGGACGCCACACACAGTTAGCGTTGTCTGTGTGTTGTTAATGTTTCGTCGATGTTTTGTTTGTCGTTATCCGTTTCCGCCATCGAGACGGTCTTTATTCCGTAGACCTAAAAGTCTACCCTTCTACTAGAAATACTACAACAAAATAACTATCTGCGTACACATGCGCAACTAAAAGTGTTTTCAACTCTTACAAAAAATACTTTATTTGCGATTTGATGAAAAGTATTATTTCTTTAATTATTACCAAGATAGAAAGAGAAGAAATAGAAACACAAAAACGACCAGTGATCTCTCTTTCTTTGCCGACTAATGTCAACTACCGCGTGTGTAGGTGTGGTAGATTTAAAAAGGAGAAATTCCGAAAACCGTTCTTAAAATGTTATGATCATTAATTCTCAAGGGAGGTAATTTTAATGAAACTAATATATATCAGCTCATTACAAAGAAAGATATACCGATGAGGCATCAGAGTTTCTAGAGAGAAGGAGGGAAGGTGGCACTCTCTCTCTCTCTCTCTCTCTCTCTCTCTCTCTATCTATCTATCTATATATCTATATATCTATCTATCTATATATATATATATATATATATATATATATATATATATATATATATATATATATATATATATATATATATATATATATTAGAAGGTTAAAATAAGATCAATATAGGAAGTCAGGTTGTCATTCAAATATACTAATTGTAATTAATAGGATACAAAAACTTGGTTTGGTCCCCCCTTAATATCTAAATTAAGTAGCCAAATCACTGCATAAAATTATAGTTAGTTGAGGTGATGTAGGTACTTTAAATGCAGAGATAATAACTGTTTGACTTTCTACATAAGGATAAATAGATATGCAATTAAGGATAGATATATAATACCTCTTTTCCGGTTGATATGTTACAGCAACTTACGTGAGAGTTTGGTAAGCTCGGTAAAGTGGTTGATAGCATACCTTATATATCTGATGAGTTAATTTAAGGGGGGATTTCTTGTGGGTAGGCACCTTGTGGGAGGGGGTTGTAGTCTACTTCCGCCTAATTAAATAGAAAATACGATTGGATGCATTGGAAACTCTGTCTTCAATGGATCAAGGACGATTATTAATCCGTCAAATATCTACAATAAACTGCATATTAGATTTGTACCATTTTATATCCAGTAAACCAAAAATGAGGATTATAGGTAGTAGCTCAAATATCTGGAATAAACTGACACAATGTCAGTGGAAACGCTTTACTTCCTTATGGTACAACATAATAAGCAGGTGTAGGGTTCGGGATGGGTAGTGATATAGATGACTTATAGGGGAAACGTAGAAGGCTGACAATTCTATTCCTTGAAATTATGTAGATATTTATATCTAAATATAAATAACTGGGCGGTGGGATGGTATGGGGCCTTTAGGATTTACTAAGTAAAGGAAAGAAATACAATGGGGTATATTGTTTTCGTAATATATTGGGGTGGGTGAATAAAATAAGAATCTTTATAGTGTGGATAGCTTGCATTATATTAACTTTAGAATTACCAGATTAATTTACTAATTAAAACGGGGAAATTGTATTGACTTGAAAAGTAATGTTCTGTCTTCTTGGTTTGAACTTTCACTTCTAGGACTGTAATATTTTTTTTTGGGGGGGGGGTATGGATAATCTCGCAACTTACACATGAGAAATTAGAATAAATATTACGGGTAAAAATAGTTTATTTCTGTTTTCTAATAAAAATTAAGTGAAATTAAGGGGGACATAACTCCATTCCTTTTTTTTTGCATAATTACGTCCCTTTGATCCACGTTTTTCCTGAGTCATGGGAAAACAAATAATTTATTATGACTTATATAACCATAATTTAATTTTTTAAAAGTATAAAATAAAAAATAAATTAGTATATAAATGTAATTATCTATAATATTAAGTTTGTTTTTATTAGAATTAATTATATTTTCCATAGATTACATATTTAGCTGGGGTTATGCTATTTACATTTTCCACCGTAGTTGGTTGAGAAAACATGACATGGCTAATTTCTATTGGTTTTAACTTTCCATACTGGCTCGTATTTTCGTATCTAATAAAATTAAATACTTTATAAACATCATCATTATTTAAATTTAAGGCTAATAATATTTTATCAATCGACATTTCCAAATCTTAGTTATTCTTGATTGGTTCTAAAATGACAGTCTGAGAATCGAATTACGCTGTGTCAGATGTTTTTTGTGTGTGTGTTTGGGGGGGGGGCGTTCTATGATTGTCATCTTTTAAAGTAAGTTTATTTTTCGTGTTTTTTTCTTACTTGCCGTTCTTTTCACCTTTCGAGACCACTTTTCTTCCGATTTTGTGTTGGAATAACGTGCTTGTTTTTTCATTATTGATTGATCGTATCTGAAGAGCAGCCTGTAGACTAAAAACTACTTTTTTTTCTTACCGGATTGCGAAACGCGCGTAAAACAGACGGAAAGAATTTAGACATTAACCGAAATAAACTAATACAAAAATTAATTAATTAATTAATCAGTCTGCAATAATAATTTTTATTTGTTTTGGACATTGGAATGCAACCAACCAGTATATATATATATATATATATATATATATATATTTAATCAATTTTTTAACAGAAGGCACTAAATTCTTTTTTGTCAGTCATTTATGACAAATCTTGTTCTTAAAAACAAACATTTTATTTTTCTATTAGTTATATTTAGATGAGATCCACGAAATGTTTACTCTCTAACTCAGCTCGCCGGGGAAAGTAATTAATACAACACATTTTTAACCGGAAAACAATGAGAATAGTGCGTTCAATCACTTAATATAGATCAACCGCCGACTGGCGAAGAAAAACATACCTTATTTCAAAAGTGTATGTTTCGAATATAAAAACTCCAAAATGGTGGCTAAGTGGTTAGTGACAAGGATTGAACACCTGAGTCTGCCAAGTTTGAATCCAGTTCGTTCCACAGAAACACGTTCATAAAACCTGCACCTGACCTTGTGTCTAACCTCATAGAAAGGAGGTAAATAAAACAAAAACTCTGTAAAATGATCAGTTGTTCTGCTATTTACATGTCACGTTTGCTACAGATTTGAATTGGAAAAAAGGAATGCTTCGGTTGTGTACATAAGCAGCCGATATTGTAGTGGCATGGTCATCTTTTTTGGTTTCTGCAACGAATGACTTTAAGATGAAAAACAAAAACGCTGTTGTTCTTCTTTTAAGTGAATATTTAAATAAATGTTGATTTTTTTTTGAAAACCGCTTTAATACTTGAATAATAATAAGTATCACAATCTCTTCATTTCTTTGTACGTGCTCCATAAAGGCTGCTCTTGAGAGAGAGAGAGAGAGAGAGAGAGAGAGAGAGAGAGAGAGGGGAGGAGAAGAGAGAGAGACGATAAAAGAACGCCACGTATCGGGTATTTCTTTGAAGCTATTTACAACGAATGATAATTTGATTCAATTAATAATTTAATCGCCAAATCATACCGTAATAATTAAATTTAAATTAAAAATCCTATTTCTTTGTTATTAAAAGATGTAAACGTTCGTAACTTACATGCGATAATTTTATAAATAGTCGGACGTATTATTGCAGGGTCTGTCTTTTTTTTCCTTTTTCTTTAAAAATCTATGTTATTACGCAGCTAAGCATGAAAACTTGCGGCTTTTGGGACAACCCAAGATGTGTTTCTCTGCATATCGCAATTAAACAATGGATGCCGACTTGACCCACTCAAACATTAGCTCGAACTCTTATCGCCCACATGTGTTTAGATTATAATCCTTCGAAATTCGAAAGTAATTTGTAAACCTTTAAAATTAATACAAACTAAAATCTCGCTTGAATTAAATTGTAAAGAAACCGTCAAATAGTTCATAGATAAAAACAGTTTAATTATAAACAAAAAACAATAACGGAAATATTTGATTTACGCTTGCTTCGCTGATGTAATAGTAAGTTATGCTTTTTGAATTCCCTACCCGCCCATTGTTTCCTCAACCAAACCAACATGCAGAAATTTAATCTGAAGGAGTTAGCCGACGCGTCTCTCCCTTATGCATCTTCTAATATAAGCATTTACAAATAAAACAACACAGAAACGATAATGTATGCAAAAAAAAAAAACATTTATTCCTTGCAAACACGACAGGGTTCGCTTTGATACTGTGTCCATAAAAATGTGTACAATAAAGTCTGAAAAAGATTGTGTGTGTGTGCAAGTTGATGGAAATGTCTTACATACCGTGAAATCATCGGCGAACCGTAAGAAAGAGTGTGACTTTTATTATGTGTAGCTTTTCATATGTCGATAGGAGCGCCCTCTAACATCGCGAAACGGGAGATAATTCTCGTGTTAAACGCCCCCTTGTGAATGTATGTGTAAGTGTGTCGGAAAGGGTAAGAAATGCTACAAATCTAATATGAACAATCATCTTGCTGCCCAATACTCTACTCAACTATCCCCATTAAATATGGCGCTACCACAGTAGCTCATTACGCTTCAGTAACAATATGCCTTATTTGAGCTAAACAAAAGTTGTTGTGTTTATATAAAAAAAAAACTTCCATCGTAAAAGAGAGAATGGAAGAGAATAAGCTTAGTAGGTTAGAGAATACTTTATTTAGATCATATTGGTCGTCTGTGACAAAAGCGAGAGAGTGAAAGAGTGAAGGAGAGACAAAACTAAAATGTATTTTTCTTCATTTTTGTATCTTTTAAATAATAAACTGGAGTCTGCTTTCGCGTCGGACGTACCAAAATTGCAATATGGCACTAACTCGATGAGAGAGAGAGAGAGGGGGGGAGATAGAGGGAGAGGGGGACGGAGGGTATAAATGAAAGATTTTACATCACCCTTTTTTAAAACTATTCTATTCTCTTTTTGCGCGCCCGTAACAACGCCTGATATCCCTGCTAGTATATATAAGTCTACCTGATATAATATACAGCATAATAATGCTGACACACCGGCCCCGTTAGATTACCGAAGTCAAGTAACATAGACCCTGGTCTGTACGAAATTGGTGACTATTTGGGAATACCAAGTGCTACGCGTGGAAGTTTCTTGGACCTCTTCTTGTCACTAGATTCGAGCAATGCCTGTTCAGAAGAGGTGTGTTTAGGGATTGGCAACATTTCCTTCGCAATAAACCTGCACAAACACCCTCACAGGTGTTATCTATTGTCTCTTAAGACTGAACGGATACCTTCTACTACCCAATATATAACAGAACCTTCTATTATTAAATATTGTTTAATAGTGCTCATGTCAGACTTATCAGTTCTAATCTGTTTTTGTATATTATTGCAATGATAATGAAACTCCATTAGAAGGTGAAACGTGCTAAACAGTAATACAGTAATTGAATTACGTCATACAATAAAGTAAAGAAAATATTCCAAATTAGTCTAGTTGCATGTAGATACACATATATACGCGCGCACACATACATACGTATACTCCATTTGTGTGTATATATACATATATACACACAGATGTAATTTAATAGTCATTAGGAATGTCTAATGCAACTAAATAATATTTATTGAGACTCATGAATTGTCTGAAAGCAAACCGTAAATTGCATGTCCATAATGAACCTATTTTCCAAGATTTGGAATCTTTCCAAATTTTTGAAGATGACGATAAACATTTGTATGGTTTGAGGAAAGCTTCATTGCTAATTCTTCAACTGATACAGTAGTGGTTTCTTTAAATTATGGCACAAGGAGCTCCTCATCAAACTCTACTGGACGTCCTGATCGGTCTTTATCTTGAAGGACAAAATGTCTGAATTTTGTAAATCATTTTCTGCACGTTCTTTCATTCAGGTATGTTTCTCCATAAGCTGAGTGCGTATTTCAAGTTGCTTCGGTTGCAAAGTTACCTTTGTTTTAACTCATAAACCATTATGCTTAATATGCTCCTTAGTACAATTGGGGACTGTTAAAAGTGTAAACGATGAGCTTTAGAGAAGTTATTACAGAGGCTCAAAGTTAATGGATCAGATCCTGCAAATAATTGAAAAAATAATTGAACAGCAAATAAGAAGTCAGATAAACAGATGAAATGGATTATGCCTGGGCAAATTGCCACTGGTGTTATATGTATCCTGAGACATGCAAGATAAGTATCTTTTGTGGATTTGGAGAAAACTGTTGACAGAGTGCCAAGAGATGTTGTCTGGTGATCTTTGTATAAATTAAGTACAGAAATGCTCAAAGTTATGTTAGAATTAACAGCACATTTACTGACAGCTTTAATGTTAAAGTAGGAGTACATCAGGGTTCTGTACTGAGTTCGTTGCTTTTCATTTGTGTCTTAGAAGCATTGTTCGGGAAGTTTTGTACTGGATGTCCGGAAGACATACTGTATGCTGGTGATTTAGTACTTGCCTGTGAAACGATGGAAGGTCTACTTGTTAAGTTATAGACTTTGAGGAATGCTTTTGAAAGTAAAGGTCTGAGCATGAATATTACCAAGACCAAAGTGATGCTCAGTGTTTGTAGGGTTGGAATGCTCAGTGGAAATGGAGTTGGGTGCAACTCAATTTTTTTGTGGTACTTGTAAGGATTGAGTACGTAAAAAGTGCAGTGGAATTACATGCAGGTTAAGAGATGACAACTAGTGTGTGTGCAAGAAGTGTTATGCGATGAAGACTGGTGAAATCTCAAATGTGAAGAAAGTATATTTGGATGGCGAAGTTGTCGAAGTTTTGTTACCTTTGAGAGACCATTGGAGCACAGGGAGTAGCTGGTGCGAGTGTGATAGCGTAAGTTTGGGGAACTTCAATTACTAACCAGCAGAGCGTTACCACTGTCGACTAAGGAAAAGTCTATTAGGCATGTGTACGTAGTGGTTGATGTATGGAAGTGAATCTTAGCCAGTTAGAGTTAGGGGCATGCGTTGCATGGGGAGAAATGATATGAGAATTAAACAATGGATGTGGTATGTGAGTCTTAATGACAGGATTACATCTGATGATCTCAGAGGAAGATTAAATCTGGACAGGTTAGAGAGTGTTCAGAACAAGGGACTTCGTGTGTATAGTCACATAAACAGAATGTATCAGAGTTCTTGGGTTAGTAGATCTAGAACAGTTGAGGCAGCAGATTCAGGTGAAAGCCACAGAAAATATGGGAGGAAGTGATAAGGATGGACTTGAGATAAAAGGGGATAAATAAAGACCTGATCAGAGATAGTTTAGTTTGGAAGTCAATTTCTACAAATCGTCAAACACATGCCAGCATGTAAAATGGATGTTAAACCGAATATGATGATACTATCAAATTTTAAGGACTTACAACAGTGAAACTTTAATTAATTTTCTCCTGTAATATAAAAGTTAATAAAGTTAAATGCGTCCAAATACAAATGATTTGTAAATATTATTTAGTTCCATTACATATTATCATTTACTATTAAATTTCATTTATATATATATATATATATATATATATATATATATATATATATATATATATATATATATATGTCATCCACAGGTACCTTTTCACTGTATAACAGCTCCTCGATTTTGCTAGACATGCGAGTGATTCAGGGTGAGATTAAAACCCCATTGTTTTTTTCAACAGTCCGAGCTTTATCCATTGCCCTATTGGAACAGGCAGGAAAATGAAAATCTCACTTATATATATAGTCTTGGAAGTTTACCAACTCTTAAAAATATATGAAAAGAAAACAAAAAAAACTTTTAGTCTCAAATGATTCGTTGGAAAAACTCCTTTGCTTGTAAGTCAATTAATCTCTTGCAATCACTACATTAGGTTTTTTCCAAGACTTTACGCTAGTTTTTATATTATTGTAGGGATCATCAGTAGTTTACCATGAAAATATAGTAAAGTATGAACATTTATTTATTGCAATTAAGCTACACAGAGGCGTCCGCGTTTCATCAGCACAGAGAATCGTCAAGCTACGCTGTGCAGATTAATTGCAATAAATATATTTTTAGATATTACTACAAATCTCTATTGAGCACTGTTGAAGTAAATACTGAAACTCTATCCACAATATAGTATATCATCTTATAATAGTATACATATATACATGAAAGAATATATATATATATATATATATATATATATATATATATATATATATATATATATATATATATATATATATATATATATATATAGGGTGGGCAAAAATAAGGGTCCTATTTTTAAAAATTCATAACTTTTTTATTTATTGATTTTTTTAAATTTTTTTTTTTAGAATAAGTAAAGGACCCCTTCCGAAGCAAGCATGAGCCGTATTAGCCCTAAGGAACGTA
Source organism: Sepiola atlantica (assembly GCA_963556195.1). Classification (NCBI taxonomy): domain Eukaryota; kingdom Metazoa; phylum Mollusca; class Cephalopoda; order Sepiida; family Sepiolidae; genus Sepiola; species Sepiola atlantica. The sequence goes on from OY744517.1 coordinate 181,090,436, forward strand.
CCCTCATTTAGAAAACATTATTTTTGTTTAAAAAACTCAAAACAGTGTAAAAAACAATACTTTAGTTTTTGTAAGTTTTAAGAAGTGTTTTTCGGCTAAAATTTGTTTTGTTTATTTCAAAAAATCTCGGAAGGGTCAGTCTACACACACATAAAGTTTGGTGAGTTTAACTTTTATTTTGTGGAAGTTATTCAAATTCAAGTTATTCAAATTTAAAAATAGGACCCTTATTTTGGCCCACCCTATATATATATATATATATATATATATATATATATATATATATATATATATATATATATATATATATGTTGTAATGGGAGACAACCAGCTTTGTGAGAGATGAATCCCTTGTTAGTTGAGATGGCCCCTGGATCCGGCATGATTTCTGCTTTCAGAGCGACAGTATCATTAACGTTAACCCGGGTCTTTCCAGTCGTATCTCTGGGGAAAATATCAAACTTCTGTCTTATTTTTTTCCTTTTCCCTAACAGCATGATATCAACATGCTACAGTTTCATTTTTCTTTCTGGATGCTATCATGGTTTTTCACCCGTTCAATATTTATGAGTGGCCAGACAAGAGAAAACATTAATCCAAAATGATGTGAGATTTGAATTAACTGACCAGATGACAATTGCAAAGATTTTATCTAATCTCAGATGACAGCGCTTTTTTTTTCTTCGTTTTTTTTTTGTTGTAAAGATGTGTCCTAGCATGCTAATGAGAGGCTTGGTCAGTCGGTCCCTCTTTAGTTTTAAATTCCATTTTCTAGATAAGGAGATTTAATAGATGCATGTTATTTTAGATGTGTCCAAGAATTCCATAAAAGGCTATCGCCATCAGTTGATCAAGAATCAAATAGCTTTTTCTTTTGTCTGTCCCGTTAAAGTTTGAAATAGCATTTTCTCTTGTTGTTCCTGTTTAAGTTTGAAATAGTATTTCTCTTGATCTGTTGTGCTTAAGTTGGAAATCATATTTCATTTGGTCTGTCGTGTTTAGTTTGAAATAGCATTTCTCTTGGTCTTGTTATCTCCCTTGTATTGAGATAATAGAGTTTTATTCCTTTGTAATAAGTTTTTAGGGTGATCTCCCTTGCTTGTTGTTGTTGGTAACTTAGCTGGGCAAACAAAAATAGCGGTTTGGGCAAACGAATGTGTGCCCATGACTCGATTTATAGAACCAGTAAACTAACATTTGTAGCAAAAGCTGTCTTTCGTGTGATGAGAGATTATTTTGTTCAGTAAACGTTGAAAGACATTTAAAAGAAAGATGGCTTCTTTTACAAAACACCAACCTATTATGCTAAATGAAGAGGCATAAGATATAGGCATATGGTCTATATTTACAGATTTTTGTCACTACCACAAATTATAAGAGAATGTGTTCGACATTTGGCAATAACGGTGGAGCAAATTGAATATAATTACAAATTAGATGAAATTTACTTACAGGATGAAAACATGATTGCAATATGTAATTTAAGGAGTTTTATTCCTAAAGGGCGACCACAGTTTATATAAATGAATTTTTGGTACGATATTTCTGTAGAAAAAAAACGGAAATTTGGAATTACTATGTCAGAAAAAAACCAGGCCTTTTTTGTTCTGAATGCAGCAAATGTATTGGAGGGAAACAAAACATTAGCAAGAATCACGTGTAAAACTTGACATATGAAACAATGAAAGACACATCGAAGAAAGTGTTTCCTGGTATATCATCCACGGAATGTAAAACTGTTCCTGCCATCAAAGAAGAAGTTGAAACAGTAAATTACAATAGATACAGAAGTATTAAGGAACAACGACATTACAGGGGATATAAAATAAATCCTATGGACAGACAAGGTAAGATAATTCGTTGTTTTAAATGTAATTCGACTAAATATTTGCTCGAGATTGTACGAGTTTCAATTCTAGAAACAATATCAACACTGATTCAGACCAGGTGAACTTTACTTTGTTTAATGTTGATTTATGTTATCGAACATTAATAAATGATTCTTATTCTAATGTAAAAATGTCCAATCTTATGAAAGAGACATTGAATATAGCATTGTTAGAGATATTGGGTATGGCAAGTCTTGGACCTTGCTTGTTCACGAACTTTGGTTTAACGTATTCTTTGACACATTAAATGACTGAGATAAGCAGTTAGTGGAAACTGTTAGGTTTAATAGAACATTTTGTTTTGAAGATGGAGTGGAGGTAAAAGCTATTAAAACAATTACATTTCCTGTAACAATAAGAGGTATAAAAGGTGTCAGAGGTTATATTGCGGCTGACATCGTCAAAAATGATTTACTCCTGTAATTAAGTCATGAATCAATGAAAACTGCAGGAATACTACTAAATTTCAAAAACAACAGCTGTTGTATTTTTTGCAGATATATTAAATTGCAAATAACGACTTCTGGACATTATAGTCTTCCATTAAGTAATATGCTTTTGGAGGTTAAAAATGCACCAAGCGCAGTGTTACATTGTGAGATTTTAAAAGGATGCTCTAGAGTGGAAAGAAAAGAAGAAAGGCTGAGAAATTACATAGGCAGTTTACGCATGCATCTAAAGAGAAAGTAATAGCTTTGGTTAAGGGAAGTAAAGCATTTCATGATCAGGAATTTCTGAATCAGATCAAAAGTGTTTGTTATTCTTGTTCAGTTTGTTAGAGGTTTAGAATTGCCCCTCCTCGGCGAGTTGTAGAATTGGCTCTGGGTAACAGGTTTAATGGCACGGTATGTTTAGACTTAAAGAAATATCGACATAACCAATACTGGATTCTTCACCTAATTGATACATCCACTAGGTACTCTGCTGCCAGATTGATTAAGACAAAAAAGAGTGAATAAATTATTCGCAACATATTTATCATGTTAATGTCTTATTTTGAAGCTCCCTAGCGGCTTTTAAGTGACAATAGAAGAGAGTTTAATAATAAGGGTTACCGAAAGCTGAACGAAACGTTGAATACTGAAACATGTACAACAGCTGCAGAAATTCTATTCAGAAATGGTACTGTGGAACGTCACAATCTAATAATTGCTGAAGCAATAGAAAAAACATAAAATGATGAAAAATGTGATCCAGAGCTTTGGGTCGGGCCGTTAGTGCCAAAAATGCACTTGAGAATCATTCTGGATATAATTCAAATGAGCTTGTGTTTGGATCAAATATTAACACCCCCTCAGTTTTGAATGATCGGTTACCTGCATTAGAAACTGTAACAACCACTGATATGGTTAGAATAAATTCTAATGCCCTATATGCAGCCAGGGAAAGCTTCATGGAAGTCGAATCAAGCGTAAGAATTCAGAGAGCTTTGAGATCTAATGTAAACACTTTGAAGGATTTGTGACAGGTGACCGTGTTTACTATAGAAGACAAAACTACAAACGATGGAATGGTCCGGCTAATTTGGGGGGTAAAGAAGGTGAACGTGTATTGATCAGACATAGAGGAGCATTTTTCAGGATGTATCCATGTCATTCGATGAAGGTAGACAAGTGATTGCGAAGTCCAAGGAATGAAGAAAATACAAATTTCTCAAATGATATGAATAAAATCTGGGAGGAAGAAGATGAAGGACAATAGAATAATAATTCTAATAGCGATAGAAAGGAAGTAAAAGATAACAGTATAAAACCAAGTAGAAACGAAGTTGTAGAGTATTAATTGAAATGGGCTGATGAGTGGAAAAAGAAATAGTTATGACCACACAACCGAAGTCAATGGGAAAATATAGTCATTGGCAAAATATTAAAATGGAAGCAGAGAATGAAAATCCTCTTTGTGTCAATTGGGATCAAGTTGATCAATGGAAAGAACGTAAAGTAACAGAGGGAACAATTTATCAGAACATACAATTTTGTTACTTCTGAACAAGAAAAGATGTGATTGATGCAAAGAAAAGAGAATTGAAAAATATAGAAAGTTCATGAAGTATATTAATGTGTGTCTGACATTGGTCAAAAATGTATACTAACAAGATACGTGATAACAGAAAAATTTGAATGACCAAAAGATAATGAAAGCACGTCTTGTTGCACGTGGTTATGAAGATTTGCATAACCTAAAAACAGATTCTTCAACGTGCAGCCATGAGGCTATGCGTCTCGCATTGCTAACGGCCTCGGTTATGGTGTAGCATGTGGTAACTCTTGATTTTACCTCAGCATTTCTGAAAAGTAATATGCTGGAGAGAGAGGTATTTCTTATTCCACCATCTGATGGGTGACCAGAATCACAGGTGTGGAAGCTGAAAATAGGCATTTATGAGTTAAATGATGCACTGACTCGCTTGAAAGGAATGGTGAGTGCATACGACAAACCACTGTTTCTTTGACATGATGCTACTGCTGACTTGATAGGCATTCTGGAAATACATGTAGAGGATTTCATATTCTGTGGAAATTATCTATTTCAGAAAAATGTGATCGCAGGATTGATTGCAGAATTGAAAAAGATATTCAAAATTGGAAATCATGAATGTGAAACATTTAAATTGTTGGGATTGAATGTTAAGCAAACAAAATATGGGATTATTATAGATCAAAATCTATGTGCTTAAGCTATATTGCCAATGGACATGAGGAAAGGAAGATAATTAAAGAAAAATTATGAATTGAGTCAGGAGGAGAAGACAGATAAAGAGATTGACAGATCAAATGATGTGGATATCCACCCAGACTCTATCAAATGTATCATTTAGCATGTAGAATGGGTAATATTGGAAAATCTCCAAAAGTAAAGTTATTCTTCGAGGCAAACAAGTCACTAATAAAATTAAAATCAAGAACAGGTTCCATATTTTTTCGCCAGCTTGGAGAACCTTTTGAACTGAATATTGTTTGTTATTCAGATGCCACCTATGCTAGTTTGGAGGATGAATCTTCACAGGGTGGTTTTATCATCTTTGTTTGTGGCAAGATGAACAGAATGGTTCTTATGTGCTGGTCATTAAAAAAACTTGACTATGTAATAACAAGTCCATTAATCTCAGCATCTCTTGTGATTAGTGAAGCAGCCGATGCTGGCATATTAATAGCCGCCATGCTTCAAGAGATATTCAGACTACTTATATTGACTGAAGTTCTTTGTAAAACAAACAATGCTTCTCTGATAAAGACTTTACAGTCATCAAATCTTGTGAGTGATCAGCATCTGAGAGTTGATGTGGTCAGAGTGAATTCAAATGATAGTGAAGAAGGAAATCCAAACTGAATAGATCAGGGGTCGAGAATATGTCACAGATTGTCTGCCGAAGATGGGAGCCTCTTCTGAAATTCTAAGAGACTTGTTGCAATAATGACTTGTTTTACTTTTGTTGTTTTATTTTTGTATTTATTTATGGAACTGTAGTATTGACAAGAAGATACCAGCAATGCTATCTCCCTTGTATTGAGATAGAAGAGTTCTCTTCCTTTGTGATAAGTTTTTAGAGTGATCTCCGTTGCTTGTTGTTGTTGGTTATTTGGTTGGGAAAACAAAGATTGCGGTTTGGACAAACGAACGTCTGTCAATGATAGAATTTATGGAATGAGTAAACTAACATGTCATTCTTAAGTCTGAAATAGTATTTTCCCTTTGTCTCTCGTGTTTAAGTTTTAAATAGTATTTTCATTAATAAACGCATAGATTGAATGGACGCATCTTAAGAAGGTGCATTCTTATTTGTGTTTTGTTTTTCAACTTATACGAAGAAAACATTACCCAAAACTACACACACATGAAATCTGTGTATTTTTCTAACACTTTAATCGATGTTCATATGTCGTTGTGAGATGTACCATGTGGTCAGCACTATGAACATTTTTTGGTTCGTCTGTTTAATGATAAATCAATCCTTTCTGAGTTACTGACTGTCAGATTAATTCATTTTCTAACAGTATTAGTGCATAAATGATCAGAACAAATCTGATCTTATTTGAACTCAACACGGCCGATTCTGAAGACTGCGGTTGTATCCATTTGGCCGTTCACACCAAAATGTGTTTGTAATCTGCTGATAATTGCTTTAAGTTATCATCACGTGAAAATGTGGATATCAGTTTAAGAGTGAAAAGTATTTCTCATATACACATTGTGAATATTGCAGTACCTTTTGAAAAACCTGCTTGCAAATTGGCTCAGATGTAGAATAAGAATATATATGATTGGGAAGTATGAAAATGCAAACTTTTTTTGACACACAAAACTGTTTTAGATAATAAATCACATTAGAGACTATGCGATTCCCACAGGTCACCGAATATAAACTAAAAGATCAAATATAGATTTATTTTCAACTGGTAACTTGGACACAGAAAACAGAAGCATATCTCAATACGAACAAACAGATGATCTGCGCATTTTCCCAACATTTTGATCAATTTGCACATGTCGTTCTAGCATGTACAGCATAATCAATATGATGCAGTGTGTCTGTGGTCTGGTAATAATGGTGTTGCATTTTAGTCCCTTGAGAATGCACATTGTGAACACTGATGCATGTTATGGATGCACATTGCACACTCTTTTTGATACCACACCATAAATGTTGCAGTTCCTTTTGTAACGCCTGCTAGATATAATAGATTACGTTTTTTTTAAATCAATTTTCAATATTTATGTATTATACTAAATGTTAGTAAACCAACGTTTGTTTCCCTAAGGTTTTGTTTCCTATATACTTTAATAACACAAAATACATGCTAAAATATACCTTAGTTCTGGGATTGAGTTATATTTGAAAGAAATCTCGTCTAAATTGTTCTAATTAGCCATAATTGATAATTAACTAAACAATTCCTCCATCCCTCTTTTAGCTATTTATGTGTCTCTCTCTATTTTGATTCAACCACTCTCTAATATTTCTTAATGTTTTCTATCATTTAAATAAAAAAATTCTGACCATGTAACCCATCTTTTCTGATCCTCTCAAAGGTGTTGTTCATCGCCAACTGACAATCTCATTGACCCTTATCCTTGAATAGCTCTTGGGCTTTGATAAGCAGTGACACATTAGTGTAAAAAATACTTCTGTGTTTTAATTTTCCTAAGAGGTCGTCTTGCCCCAAAAGTTCATACTTCCTTTTCTCTAACTTCTACTTATACCTTATGTTAAATAATCTGTTGGAATCTCATAGTCTTGAATGTTATTCATTATCTAAAAGTGGTCTTATATATTACTGCTGTGCTCAAAACAATGATGACAAACACGTATAATAGAATATGATTATTGCTCGGTTGCGACAAACAAGTAAAGCCAAAGAATAGAGAAGGCACAAAATTGATGGAAATTGATCTCTCAAATTCGTTAGCCAACCACTTTTTTTCTCCCGATCTTAATTCGGGCCATTTAATATAACATTTTTTGGCACACACACATCTGCAATGCTTATGCACTCCATGTAGCCAGGGACTGGGCTTCCAACCATATATTTTTTATTTAGCGACTGATCTGTTTTCGTCGGTTGTATCTGCAGATGACCTTTGCAGGTGTCTCTGCATCAAATTACCGGACGTCTATACTTCTGACCGAGTGGATGTCATCAATAAACTGGGTGTCATTTCTTCCAGTCAGCCGTTATGTTCTGTACCCCAGACCCGGTCTGCATAACAAAAATGTTTGTGCTTCCAACTACACAGCCCCAAGAACATCAGCATCCAGTGCACAAAATTTACACAAAATCTCAATATAGCAAGAATACTCCACTAAGAATGATGCAAAAATATTGATATAGAAATATAAGGAAACGACTAAGCAAAAGGTATTCTAGGATTTCATGATTCAGTGTGATTATGAAATCTAACACAGAAACCCATATATTGTATTGGAAAACAAAACAAATAAGCAATGTTTGATTAGAGATGCTACATGCTCTAACGAAGTAGCACCTACATGAAGTCCAACTCTTTCTCACCGTTGTAGGGGGGTGGCAATGTTGTAGTCTCAGAGCTGCCCGGCTAACGCGGCTTTGGTATACATCCAGGAGAAGTCAAGATCAAGATAAGGATCTGTCGTCTCTACCTCTGCATTTTGTAAACAAGAACATGTCAAGAACATCGCAAATCCATGGAGTAAGGATACCAACATTGTTTCTGCACATGTCCAACTACCATTTCTTGTGTGTTCTGGGCCAAACCTTCCTTGACTTCGTATGCAAACGCTGGACCTTGTCGCTTTGATGTTGCTGATAAACCCGGTAGTGTTGCAGATATAACGAATTGCTATGACCAACGAATAGAACATCATGCAGAGCAGACGCTCTTCATGGGCTTTATGCAGAAGGCCGATTCACACAACAGCATAAACAACAATAGTAAGTTGTGTAAAAGGGAAAAAATTGGATAGATACAAGCTTTTTGCATGGAAAATAAAAAGCTGTGGTCTCTGAAAAATTGTAGAGCACTTGGTGAAAACAGCATTAGAGGAAGTTCTCAACTTGCGTTGGAATTCCATTCTTACAAGACGACATGGGTCGATTTTCGGTGTAAGTCAGAGCCCCTTATTGTGTGTAAATAACTACATCACTCAGTTACTGTATACAGAATAAGTAATCGGTTGTAATAAGAATATGTAACAAAATTATGGCTTTGTTCAAGCTTGGAATTTCTATTATACGGTTGGGTTTGAACAGTAACAACAGTAATAAGTAATGGATTGTAATGTACTGCACAATACATATACTGGACAATAAAAATAAAAAAATAATTGAAAACAATTTTTACACTAATGATTGACTTGCACACTCGGCACCGTACAGGTAGGGGAGACTTATAACTTGGTTAAAGGAGGGGGGAAGTGCTGGAGATAAAGGCATACATACGTTTTTTCATATTTTATAGATTTTGAATTGTAAGTCGGAGACGTCTTAACTCGGAGACTATCTATACTTGGAACAGATAAGATATTTTTGTTGTTGTTTTTACTAAAGGATCACTTATCGAGGCCAAAGGTCACTCAAGGATAAGGGTTAATGAGATGGAATGATTGTCAGTTAAGAGATGGATAACCTTATGAGAGGATTGAGAATCATTGCTGGGATGGACCAAGCTCGAATTAGTAAAGGGGCTGATTCATAGCAGGAATCTGTTGACATTATATTTGAAGGTGACCCTGTTGTAATCTTCAGGAAAACAGCCATGTGGTAATGTGTTCCACAGACGGGAAGCATTTGCAATCAAGCTTGAAGTTCCTCCTTATGCCTAGGCACTCGGAGGAGGAAAAGAAAAGTTTTTTTCGTTCTGGTAGTAAAGTGAGTTCTTGCTGTGAATGTCTTACAAGGAGAAACCTTAGAACATTTATAAGAAGTTGAATCATGTTACCTCAGTTCAGTGGTTGGGAACAGTTGGCATCTGAAGTTGTCAAGATTATGTGACAACACATATTATTATTACTTACTTGAAATTCTTATTTCAGTCGTTCCCAATGATTTTTCGATGATAACAACCGTTGATTTTCATGGAAGATGGCAACAAATGTCTTTAGATATTTCAGTACTCTTCTTTTCATTTCATTCTTATTGTAACTCACTTGGTGTTCTTACACCAACTGTTACCAATGATTTCTTAATGATAGTGACCGGTTGTTTTCTCTGAAATATTGGCAATAATAAGCCTCCTCAATATTACAGTATTCTTCATTCCCTTCCATCTGAATGGTGCTATCCCTCCTCGGTATTTCTATCCTCTCGATGTTTGTGTCTGTGTTTTTTTTTTATTATAAGTCACTAGCTGTACATACCCAGCGTTGTCCGGGAGTCTTTTTACTTTCATTTTTGTTTTGCATTTTGTAAAACTATGCCGTGTTTTTGTGTGCAAATTATTTTTTTTTTAAAATAGGACTTTTAAATTTGATTATTACGGTATCGTTTGGTCATTAAATTATTAATTGAACCAAAATGTCATAAAAATATTACAAATTTTGTAAAAGTAATGTTGTTTTAATATCTATTTATACAATTATTGGATGTAAATAGCTTTCAAAACATTCAATCTTGTAATTTTATTTTCTTTCAGATAGTTTAAATGCTTCCAAATTCTTTTCGAAAGGTCATGAAGTAATGTATTCTTTTTTCTTACAATTATTAACAAAAAAGACACAATTCTTCTTCTTCTTCTTCTTCTTATTATTATTATTATTATTATTATTATTATTATTATTATTATTATTATTATTATTATTATTTTACTCAATAGGAGTGATCACACGTATCATTACCCGTGATTGCTCACTAGCAAAAACAAATGGTGTTCCCTGGAGTCTGAGTGACAAATCTCCCCAGATTTCCAGTACTCGATGCTCAATCTCAAATCACTTTGCGTTCTCGCAACAGCCATTTACCATTAAGTTCTCACTGATAACGATCGTTGGCTTTCTCTAAAATTTTAGCAACAGTAAGCCTCTTCAGGATTCGAGTACTCTTCATGTTCTTCCACTAGACGTCTAGATGGTGCCCTCCCTTTTCGTTGTTTTCCATCCTACCAGACCCTTTACAGCCATTTTCTGTAGCAGCAACCGATGTTTTTTTAAGGGGAGGAGATTATGAGTTTATCTTTACATATCTACCCTGGTCATTTTAGTCCCTTTGGTCTCGTGTAATGTTTTATCTATATTTTCTGTGTTTATGCAGCGTTATTCTATTTGAACTAATCTGAGATTTGTCGGTATCACCTGATAAGTGTGGTTTGGCTTCTGCACACAAAGATTTTTCTTAGTATTTCAGCTGTATTCATCAGAGCTGCATTTTGTATGTTAAGTTACCAATCTTCCCTTGATTCCAATTTCTCCTCGTATTTTTCCGTATTTTCAGCACTGCTTTTAGTGCTACTATAATTATTAGTTCTACATGTTTCATATTCCTTTCAATCATCTCTCAAGCTCCACGTATTTGCTTAGTTTTTCTGCCTCTTTGATCTTCACGCTGTGATATGCTGGGATGGTGAACTCTACTATTTGCCAGGTTATTTTGTTTTGTGCCCGTGCCATTTGTCCATGTCTTCAAAATGCAGTCGTTTACACAATTCCTAGTGGATTATTTTGCTGACCCACATATGTATGTTTTTATAATTTTTTAAAGCTAGTTTGCTGTATTCACTTATATGGTTTACAGTTCGTCTTTTAGTCTACAGTCTACATTTACTGTTTTACTTCGTCTTGTTTATCTTGGCTTTTATGTAATTCATTCTGATCGTGTTGTTTTGTGCAGATGTCAGTAGCACTTTCGTTTCTCCGTTCAAGTGTCGTTTCCATGGCTGTGTTTTCATACACTATTTATTTAGTCAGTCTTTTAAGTCGTCCATGTAGCTGCTTCCCTTGTCAATTTGTTTTCCATAACGTTTTTTTTTTTTTTGTTTCCGTTTTTGCTGCTCTCCATGTTGTTCACATTTGCGGTTCTTTTAGCGGTGATAATTAGCCTCTCTGCATCTTTTGTTACATACTTTTTAGTCCTTTTATCACAGCTTTCAATACTAACCGATCCTCTTCCACCTTCTTTCTGTTTTACACGAAGTCGTTCATTATCATCCTTCGATATGAATGGTCAGGAGTTTTCTGCTTCTTAGTTCATCGATTATTATTCGTTATTCATTATCAGTGATTGCTAGCATCAAGAAGTATTCCCTAGTTTGCATGACAAGTTATTTCAATACAGTTGCAAATCACTTTACGTTCTCGCAACAGCCGTTTACCCCTGATTTATCGCTAATCACAGCTGTTGATTTTCTCAACGGGAATTCGAGTTTCAATAAGACTGCTCACGATTCCAGTACTCTCCGTGCCCTTTCAGTGGAGGTATGCATAGTCCTCTCTCCACTCAGTCTTCGATTCTTGTTGACTCTTCACGAATATTGTTTTGTGTAATCAGCAGATACCGATGCCACCACATGTGCACATTTTTTAGGGGGGGGGGGTAAATTATTAGTAGTAGTATTATTAGTATTATTATTACATCCACCAAGAAGGTTATGTTTTCGGTTTAATGTATTTGTTTTCTTGCTTGTGTACAGCCTAGCGTCAATATCGCTTGACCAATCGTCACTAAACTTTGTCAAACTATCGGTCATGATCTAACTTGGAACTTATTTAATTTTGGGATATCTAGGTCAATGGTGAATGGCACCGAAAAGATGAAAGTCAAACTTAGGTTCTATTCATTGTAGAGACTCACTACTTGGCCTATATTGTAGCCAATGAAGTTCCGCATCGTATATTACCAATTTGTTGTATGAATCTGATGCTCTTTGATAACAGTAACCACTATGCAAAATTTCAGCCTGATCAGATAAATAATTTTTTTAATTATTAACGTTTTCATGGAATACCTTCGGGAATACTTCATACAATATGGAAAAGGAAGGCCCAAATAAAACTTTGGGCCAATCCTTATGTTGCCAGGCGGAGGTATCCAGTCTCAGACTGACTTAAGGTTTTTGTCGTGGTTGTTATTATTTTTATGACTTCGTAGGTATGATGGGTTAAATGGGTCTTAGAAGGGCCCGGTAGGAACTTTGTGTGTGCATGCCTGGGCAGTTGAGTGAGGTGTAGGGCAGACTTATCTGAATTCCTTTCACTGCCGCCCTACCTCTGTTCCACCTTTTGCCGTCTTTTCTACATTTTTAGCGACCCCCCCCCCCACCTCCACGCTCCGCTTTTATACGATGACAATCAGAGAAGAGTCTTAACCTCTCATTGTTTGGCTGTTCTCTGCCAACAAAAGGTCATGTTTACATTGCTTCGTGGCTTGCACTTGCCAAAAGGAAAAAGAGAGCGAGAAGTGACAGGAGGGAAAGGGGCGTGGTGATGATGGGGAGGGGAAGGTAACAAAAAAGGAAACTCGCCTCTTTCTCCTCCTCTTCCTTTCTACTCTCTTCCCCCTTCCTCGTCGTTACATTTTCAAGCTGACTTCTTTGAAGTATGTAACTGCACCGGAGGTTTGCCGGAGTCTAGGTTGCGGGTGGGATAGGGAGGGTGGGGTAAAGAAGAAGAAGGCGACTTCGGTTGTGTTAATATTACCACAATGAAAGGATTGGCGGCGGTTGGGTATTATTGAGGTCGACTGTAACTCTACACGTGCCCAATGCTGACCAGTGCATCACATCGACGTTATTAGCAAGCTATTTTATATTAATAACAATTTTAAACATTACTTACATTTTAAAGTAGTGATTCCCAAACTTCTGTAACCACTTTTTTATATTTTCGAATGTCCTTCTTCCACACCCTTTTTTTTAAATAAAAATTCACTTCACCTTGCCCCCCTCCTATGATGAGAGTAGAAAGTGGACCTTGGCAGCCTCGTAACTCTCGCCCCCTATTTTATTTCATGAGTCATGTTTTTGACAAGCGGCAAAGGTTTTCTGGATCGGCTGTTTTGAATCGATAGTACGCGGGGATTTTCAATCCTCTCGTAGTATTCATCGTCATTCAGCTGTCAAGCTATCGAGCGGTGTTGGCCTTGATAAGTAGTTACTATTAATAAAAAGAAGAAAAAAGTAAAACGCAAGGTTTTTAATGTAGGGGGTAATCCACCTCCTCGAGAAGAATTGGGGAAAAAAGAAAAAAATGCCTCAGACTAAATTTCTCATTGTCTGGCGAGAAGAACAAATACTACATTTTTTTTTATCCCAGCCAGAAGGCGGAAAACGCCCCCCCCCCCTCCAAAAGCTACATTTCAAATACTACTAACTGGAGTATCTCTAACCCTAACCCTAACCCTAACCCTAACCCTAAGACATCATTGGGTCCTTTGCTAAGGTTGATGGGAGCAGACCACAAAATACTTCAAAACAATTAGAAACATTTTGAAAACTATATAGAAAAATATCTGCAATACATGACTGAGGAATTTGAACTCGGCTTGCAGATGGGCTAGTCCGCATCGTAACTCGTGCGTCTTTCTTTGCACATTAAAGCGCGTGACTAATTAAAACTCATAAAATTAAAAAGGTTAAAAGGAAATTTGTTGTTTTTTTTGTTGTTTTTTGTTGTTTTTTGTTGTTGCTTTTTCTTTGCACGTTATCACGTCGCGCATGCGGCGTCTCATCACCCATGCGTACATTTAAAAAGCCATACATTGCCGCACTGTCCGACGAACTCAAACAACCAGACTAATACCTCGCCTGAAGATGATTGAATGAATCAATCGAAAGTACTCGCGAAGAATGGAACATAAAACCCACGGATCTTACAATTTGACAAAAATACTCGATCTTCGAGACTTGATAATGTTTTTCTAATTTTTTTTTAAATTCCTAGGAATTAACTTTTGAATTCTTTTAGTTCAGTAACTTAAACATTTCCTAAATATACGTTTATATAAAATTAAGTATGTGTATACGTTTATATATTTGTATGCACGGGATTCACTCCTAAACTAATTAATCGATTATTATAAATCTTAGAACTCGGCTGCTAGGCGTAAAGGTGAATATTATGGGTTTTATTTACTTTAATTTTGAGGGAAAGAGAGGAGGTTAAAAAATTATTTTGAATTTGCCGATACAATCTATTCTATAATTTTGTTCAATCGTATTTTAAGCAAAGGAGCCTGAAATCGCCTCATCCAAATCCTGTGCAAGGGAGTCTAATGTACTTGGCGCATGTTCTGTCCTCCCTCCCTTCCCTTTCACGTATTCTAATAATTGAAATATGTGTTTACCTATACGCGCATCGCATGAATGTAAATCTTGTTACGATGCTAATGTTCATAATTTTTAAAAGGCTGTTTTTAATATGGAAGATCCAACGTTCTTAGACGACTAGGTTTATTGACAGAATCCGTGTATTTAGACCCCCACCCCACCCACTTCCAATTATAAGGTCCCAGTAGAGACGAGGCCAATAAATATCAAAAAAATATAGGGAACCGATTCTGGTGATGCACCGGTTCTGAACAGTATCGAGTAGATTGCGCTTGTTTGTACACGAAAGGGAAGAGAGAGTATTAAGAATTAACGACTGTCAGACCACTCCCGTGATCCTCCCACAAAATGAAGAATCTAGTCTTCAACTCGGTAATCAATGTTCTTATCTTAAAGGTAGAGTAAGAATTAAATATCCTTTATTGTTTTGTATGGTGTAGGTTGCTTGTCTTTCATAATTGTCAACTGTAATAAATGTGTTAGCCGTACTTGTTTCAGCTTTTTGTTCACATGATGGATATGTTTAGAATATATGAGCTGTGAGATAAAATAACGTGCATTCTAACACGTTTCTATTTTTGTTGTTAAAACGTTACGATTGTATTTAATACTTTATTTTCTTACTTAGAGCTTTACATCTGTTGTTGTGTGTCAGATTTTGTAAGCTTTTAATATTAATGTTTATCCATCTTGATGGATGTGTGTGGGGAGGAGTTCTGTTAGTTTAGTTCGCTCCTCAGGGTAATGGATGAAGATGTTCTCTGGAGTCTTCCTTTCCTGTTACGTCACAGTTTTTACTTAAAATATATTTCATTGATCTCTGGTGTTAATTGGAAGGGTGTTTACTTGCTTCCCACAGCGGAAAGGTTAAATATTAAGTCAGTTAGACGTGGGGGTCGGGAGATCCAGCTTCCCAAGGGACACTCTGGAAAGGTATAAAAGTAGCCGTAAACGTATCCATCGGTATTCCCGGATAGGGGAACCTCAGGCAACTGACAAAAAACCACTCTATACCGAACGAGGAGGTAATGCCTAAGAGGATGGCCTTCTAGGATCGAACATTACCTTATTCAAAGGGCTCGGGTCCATAAGCGGACCAGACCCTAGAATCAGAATGTGCCACGAATTCCCTTTATGTTATTTTTTTATATACAGGGTGTTTCAAAAGTCTTGGGAACATTACAAATGCGTATATCTCATGAACTATTCCAGGTAGAAAAATGAAACTGGTGCCATTTTAAAGCTTGCTTAATCAAGTTTTTGATCATACTAATGATTTTTCGTGTTATCTTTCCAGGTGCAGTAATGGCGTTCTCTAAACAAGACAAAGCATTTTGCGTCCTCCAATTTGCAAAGACTGAATCGTGGACATGTGTTCAGCGCGCATTTCGCAGGAAATTTAAAAAAGAAGCCCCTGAAAGGAAATCCATTGTCAGATGGCATGCTAAATTTGTGAAAGATGGGTGTTTGTGCCCAAGTAAGCGAACAGGTCGCCCTTCAACTTCAGAAGATGCAGTTGAGCAAGTTCGGACAGCCTTTCAGCGGAACCCCCGTAAATCAGTGAGAAGAGCCAGCAGGGAACTTCAGCTTGCTCCAGCAACTGTCTGGCGTGTCTTAAGGAAACGACTGCAAATGGTACCTTACAAGCTCAAGTTGGTCCAAAAGTTGAAGGACACTGATAAGCCACTTCGCCGTGACTTTTGCATTGCAATGCAAGAGAAGTTGGAAGATAACGGCTTTGATGACCGGCTTGTTTTTAGCGATGAGGCGACCTTCCATCTGAATGGCAAAGTTAACAAGCATAACACTCGCATATGGGGTACTGAGAATCCTCATGAACTTCTTGAGCACGAGCGAGATTCACCAAAAGTGAACGTGTTTTGTGCAATTTCCAAGAAAGGTGTCTATGGACCGTTCTTCTTTGAAGAGGCAACTATCACTGGTGAATCCTATCTCAACATGCTGGAAGACTGGTTAATGGCTCAGTTGGAACAAGCAGAATCTGATGACTTCATTTTTCAACAAGATGGTGCACCACCACACTGGAGTCTTAGAGTAAGGCAGTTTCTTAACACAAGGCTGCCTGGTAGATGGATTGGGAGATCTGGGCGAGGTGATGACGTTCTCATGCCCTGGCCTCCTAGGTCTCCAGATCTTACCCCGTGTGACTTTTTCCTTTGGGGCTTTGTCAAGCAACAAGTCTATGTGCCGCCCCTTCCAAGAGATATTGACGAACTAAAGGCTCGAGTAACGGCAGTTGTGGGAACCATTGACGTCAAGATGCTGGAACGCGTTTGGCAGGAAATGGACTATCGACTAGATGTCTGCCGTGTGACGAATGGTGCTCATATTGAGCAACTTTGAAGATTCCCCACAAAACTTGAAACTTTAACCTTTCCAACGGTACCAATTTCATTTTTCAACTCCTAATAGTTTTTGAGTTATTAAAAATCGTTATGTTCCAAAGACTTTTGAAACACCCTGTACATCTACATTGTGCAAAACAACCTTATATTTCTCACATTGAGAATGTAGACATTATATAAAGGGGACACCGTATTTTGCAGTCGTCAGCCACAATTTGATTTTGATGAGGTTAGTTTTTGCACGGAGATGTCGCCGTTCTCCGACATACAGCGCCGATATTCCCAAAATGATCAGGCAACTGGCATTCATTCATTCATTCATTCATTTCATATGAATCAGATGATTTCATTTATTCATTCATTCATTCATTCATTCATTTCATATGAATCAGATGATTTCATTCATTCATTCATTCATTCATTTATTCATTCATTTCATATGAATCAGATGATTCTATTGTTGGCATTGGTTTCCCCGATATCTTTCTAGTTATAATTCTTTCTAGAAAGACATCGGGTACTTACAAGAGGGACCACGTGAAGGTTGCCAACATCCTAAGTGAAAGTGTTTCGGTGGAACGAACTGGATTCGAACATGGCACACCCAGGTTGTCAGTCCGTGTCGTTTACCACTTAGCCACATTCAGCTCCCCATCTGTTACGTTTCAATCTTGTGACATACATGCAGAAAACTAAGTTGCTGCCATCGTTACAGAAATTCACAATTTGTATTCATATCTTGGTAGCTGCATGTTTCCCCTGTATGTTTCCCCTGTATGTTTCCCCTGCATGTTTCCCCTGTATGTTTCCCCTGCATGTGTCCCCTGCATATTTCCCCTGTATGTTTCCCCTGCATGTGTCCCCTGCATGTTTCCCCTGTATGTTTCCCCTGCATGTTTCCCCTGCATGTTTCCCCTGTATGTTTCCCCTGTATGTTTCCCCTGCATGTTTCCCCTGTATGTTTCCCCTGTATGTTTCCCCTGTATGTTTCCCCTGCATGTTTCCCCTGTATGTTTCCCCTGCATGTTTCCCCTGTATGTTTCCCCTGTATGTTTCCCCTGTATGTTTCCCTGTATGTTTCCCCTGCATGTTTCCCCTGTATGTTTCCCCTGTATGTTTCCCCTGTATGTTTCCCCTGTATGTTTCCCCTGCATGTTTCCCCTGCATGTTTCCCCTGTATGTTTCCCCTGTATGTTTCCCCTGTATGTTTCCCCTGCATGTTTCCCCTGTATGTTTCCCCTGCATGTTTCCCCTGCATGTTTCCCCTGTATGTTTCCCCTGCATGTTTCCCCTGTATGTTTCCCCTGTATGTTTCCCCTGTATGTTTCCCCTGCATGTTTCCCCTGTATGTTTCCCCTGCATGTTTCCCCTGCATGTTTCCCCTGTATGTTTCCCCTGTATGTTTCCCCTGTATGCCCTTTTGTGTAATCCTTTCGGACTGAGGGCTTGATGTCCTGAAATCAAACCTCTTCATTTATACTTTTCAAAAGTACTAAGTCGAGACAAAACTGATTTTTTTTCCAAATCATTGACCAGTGGGGTGAGACGAGACGGAGAGTGATCGATAATCACTTTTTAATTATATTTTGTCAGCTCATCTCATTTTTCATGTCCACGCACTGCGTGCTCCCACTCTCTCTTGAGTCATGTGACGTCATATCCGTTTTTATTATATTACCATAGCTAGCAATCCTCACCTCTAGTCCAGCAAGTTGACCCCAGATGACCTTTCATTTCCTGTTATTCTCAACTAACCATTTTATATACTAGTGGATCTACTCGCCCAATATTTAAGAGCTTAACTTCGGTCATCTAACAAGAATCGGTGTGTCAAAGTGATTATACCGTATGTTTATTGTAAAGGGCTTATAAATAGTAAGTAAATAAGTGTTCGTTATTTCTTCTATTCCGTTAGTCTGTTAACCCGTTATTCCTCTGATTTCTTCAAAATTGGTTCATTAGTTTTTCATGAAATCTTGCACGAAGTTATATGAACGCAGCAAACTGGCAATCTGTTTTTCAAATATCTGAAATTTCCTTCGTTGGCATTGGCTAAAAAATCTCTAAAAGTTCTAATTAATGGTTATTGTACATGAAACAAGTACCGTTGATTTCAGAAACCATTTGGGTTGCTGTCTAGGTGAACTGAAGAAAAGCCCTATCCAACAAAATTTATGATTACTGGTTGTTTACATGATCTATCACAAGAAACCACGAAACCTGCACAGCAACTGAAATCTAACTTCAAATCCTTTCTCTCGCACAAATCAGACACCTTCCCGTATATGGGGTTGTGACAGTGCTGTATTAACCCGCGACAGGGCTGTGAGTTTCAACCCTCCATCCTACCGCGAAGTTCACGCTCTCTATGTTCGTACAATTTTTTACAATAATATTTAACGATCACTCAGCGTCTCGTCTTAAATAGGATTCCTATATATTAACGTTAGCGACGCATATGGTGTGTTTTTCGTATAGTGTTAACATATGACATTAAATGAAATCAAGGGTCGCATTAGTCTCTCATTTTGATGGGTTCTTAGTCTATAATCTAGTTAGCCTGCCTTGGTACTGTACCGCTTAGTCTATAATCTAGTTAGCCTGCCTTGGTACTGTACCGCTTAGTCTATAATCTAGTTAGCCTGCCTTGGTACTGTACCGCTTAGTCTATAATCTAGTTAGCCTGCCTTGGTACTGTACCGCTTAGTCTATAATCTAGTTAGCCTGCCTTGGTACTGTACCGCTTATAGATATTGTATATCCTAGCTGTTACGTTTTTTAGCGACCACGTGTTTAGACATATCTTTCTCGTACACAAGGTCACCAAAGAAGAAAAAGGAAAAGGCAATAGTGAAGAAACTGTTAGATTGGCATATATGCACATTTATTCTCGGATAAAGAATCTGTCATGCGCAACCGTAATAGGAGGATAAAAAACAGGTAAGGTGTACTTAATACAATATACAAAGGAAAGAAAAACATACATGATTACTAAAGAAAGAATACATTACTGTTCCAATACAATCAGAAATACACATGTCGGAGGTAGAGAAATGTGCATGAGCAATGAACAAGTAAATGTCACTTTGTGTTGGGATGTTTTGTGAGTCTATGCGACTGCTACCAGAGATCCCGCTTGACATATGCAACGTCAGGATTTGTAAACATTATGCAAATATGGCCAACCGGTCGGAAACATCCCATATATTTGGAAAACAAGCCGGAAAAATAATAAAGATCTTGTTCTAAAATCCGCACATGGAGAAAAGTTCCCTCAACTTCCGGACAGGAACACGCTTTCTCTCTACGTTGGGCAGTATAAATCTCAAGGAGATATATAATTCTGACCGTACAGTGCCAAACCTTGTCAAACATACCGAAGTAACCTTATGCGTTTGACAAATGATGTCTACACTTAACGGTAAAAAGCACATTACTGCTAAGTAATGTATTACACGTACCTAAAAGGCATTTCTCTTCAATCTGCTTTTTGAACGAATTTTTTCTTCGGAAAAAATCGTTTTTTTTTTTTTCTTTGATTTTTCGAATAAAACACACACACACACGCACGCAAAAAAGTGGTGTTTCCTCGTTGACATTCATAACGAAACCATTCAACCGATTTTGTCTAAAATGTCATCTTTTTACACCCCTCTCTCTTTCTTTTTTTCCTTTTCTCTCTCTCTCTCTCTCTCTCTCTCTCTCTCTCTCTCTCTCTTAAAAGATGAGTTTCGATTATAAAATTAAAAAAAACAACGCCGTCTTTTTGTTAGGGTTTCTTTAGATAAAGAATGTGCTGCATGAAAGACATATATTTCTCTTCCAGTCATATCTACTTGTTATAATTTATCCGGATGTCCACTGTGCAGGATTCTTTTTTCTTTTTCCTTCTTTTCTTATATTTATTTCTTCGTTTTTGCCACTCTTTTTCTATTTAGTTTCTCTCCCTTCCTCTCTCTCACACTTTTCCTTTCTTTTTTTCCACTTCTGTTTGTATCTCTCTCCCTTTGTCATCGTCCTCTCTCTCCCTTTGACTCGTTTCTCTCTCCTTTCGTCCCTTTATTCGTCCCTCTCTTCGCCCATCTCCCTCTTTGTGATTCTTTCCCCCTCTTTTTTTCCTCCGTCCCTCTCTCTGTTTCTCTCTCTCCACCCCCCCTCTCTCTCTCTCTCTTTTGTTTCCCTTCTCACTCTCTTTGTTCCCGCCTCTCCCTTGTTGTTCCCTCTCTCTCTCCCTCGTCGTTCCTTCTCTCTCTTTCTCTATGTCCCCCCTCTCTCTATGTCCCCCCTCTCTCTTTCTTCCCCCTCTCTCTTTCTTCCCCCTCTCTCTCTCTCTTTGTCTCCCTCTCTCTCTCTTTCCCCCCTCTCCCTCTCTTTGTTTACCTCTCTTTTTTCTCTTTCTTTTGTCCTCTCTCTCTTCCGCTTACATGTACATGCACGCATATAAATATGAATGCCCCCCCTTTTCCCTAGCCTCTCAAAATTCACGCCACACCTCACCACAACTAAAATCTACGCCGCCGCCTTTCACTTTTCACCTCTCTCGACCTGAGGCCATTTCAATTATATTCTCACTCCTCTCCATTTCATAGTTGTCTCAATCTTGTCCACTCAAAGTTTTTCATATTCATTTGATTCTTTCTCGACCATTGACTCTCACATCCTGGACTCTCTGGGTTTTATAGTAGCTACAGCTGCTATATCTCTTCATCTCACCACCACGTCAACCCTAAACTTCGATGTACTTGCGTGACATTATTCTTCAAACTCTCATCTTGAGGAAGTCTTACAATGAAGACGAAACGTTGATGAATACATAAACAACTATCTTTTCGTTTTTCCTTTTTAATTTCCAACACACACGCACACGCACACACACGCACACGCACACACACACACACATATATATATATATATATATATATATATATATATATATATATATATATATATATGTATATATATATATAATTTATTTAAATACTGTATATTACATATTTCAGAAATGTACCGCGGTTTCATCCAAAAGGGCAGATTTAGACATCTTTAGTAAATCTCTGTGCCCAGTAGAATCGTCGGCATGCTGAAAATGTCTAAATCTGCCCTTTTGGATGAAACCGCGGTACATTTCTGAAATATGTAATATACAGTATTTAAATAAATTATATTAGCTCTCTTATATGATCGAGCACTTTACTTGATTTCTTTTCATATACAACCTGACACACACACACAATATATATATATATATATATATATATATATATATATATATATATATATATATATATATATATATATAAACAATAATCAATTTTAATTATTTAAACATTTTAGTAACATAACGTTCCATCTGCTTCCTTGATTCTGTTCAATTTTGAAAAGTTGATTTTTGTTATTGTTAATCTCTTTCCCTTATCTAATTTGGCTTCATTTCAGTCTCTAAAGACAATGGATACCCCCTGTCAGAGTGACTGCGCGGGAAATCTATAGTGGAGCAAGTGTTGCGCAATTACAACCGCTCATCTTATGAGCTCACAAGAAGTACAGGGCGAGAGAAACAATGCCGATGATAAGCAGACAAAGACTAATGTTATTTAGGATTTTACCTTTTTCTAAACTAGTTGTACAACCAATGTTTGAGTCTAGTTTACCCTACTATTTAGTCCATAGCTGGAGGGAGGATATATGGGTTCATACCTTTCTTTCACACACACATTGTTATTGGATAATTGCATATACAAGTTTCACTAGTTTGTGGACAAAAAAAATTTGACAACGCCGTGTATGTAGGGTACCAATTTACCAAAGAGGCTGTGTGGGTGAGGGTCGTGTGGTCTTGATTTCAGAAGTCCAATGCCCGAGAAATAAAATTTAAAAATCGCCACATTTGTGTGTAGTTATGTGTGTAAAAAGAAAAGGCCCGTCTTCTTCAGGCATGGCTTTTTTTAGAAGACGAGTGGGGAGGTATTGGGGATGGCAAGGGGGTAACGAAAAAAAGAAAAAGATTAGCAGATAGAAGGATGAAGAAGCGTCTCTTCTTGTGCTCTGTTCCTGTCCATCACGGTTGTGCCCAGCTTCCTCGACCCACCCATCATCGGAGGGAGCCCTCCACCCGTCCACATACCCCTGGCAGCTGTTGTGTGCTCCTCTTTGATGGGCCTGCCTCTCTTCTTCCTCCGTGTCTAGCCGTCACATTCCACACTGGTACCAGTATGTCTGCTAGAGTTTAATGGCAGCCAGATGTTCAACAGCAGGTTGGAATATAGTCGTGTTGAAGGAGGGGGGGGGGCATGTGAGCAGAGAACCGAATGGGCAAGGGTTGGGAGGTGGTGGATATCGGATGGAGAGAGATGATTGGGTAGGGAGAGCGGAGGTTGCTAAGTTGATGAGAGAAACGTGGAGGTCTGCTGCTGCTCGGGAAAGAGATTCGAAATTCTGCGGTTGCTTAGTACCCTCTAAAAGAGCACTCGCAATGATAAGTCTTCATATGTGTCCTGTTAATAGCACACACACTTATATACATATATTGATTTACTCAGCGCAAACAGATGTGCGTGTGTGTTCAGTATAGAATATCCTTATGACAAGCAAGCTGCGCAGAAAAATTTGTATCTTACTTTTAGGGTTTCGTTAGACTATCCGGATGAACTCATAGGAGTAAAACAAACTTTATGTAGCCTACTTGCGATAAATACGCTTTATACTATATATATGTGTGTGTGTGTGTGTGTGTGTGTGTGTGTGTGTGTGTGTGTGTGTGTGTGTGTGTGTGTGTGTGTGTGTGTGTGTGTGTGTGTGTGTGTGTGTGTGTGTGTGTGTGTGTGTGTGAGATAGAGCGAGAGAAATATATATAACACACACATCCTTCCAGTAAGAATAGGAGCTACGGGGCTTATGAAAAAGAATTTACAAAAACTATCTGACGAATACACCCGGTAAACCAAGTGCAAGACAGATCTAAACAATTGCGCTGAAAGGAGCGGTTATAATTCTAAAGAGATCTCTTGGTTGGAGTCTCTAAAATAGCGGGTGAATGTCTGCCCATTCCCCAGCAGAAACAAAAAAGATATATTGATCAAACACATAGAAAAAAGTCATTGATCAACAAGTGTGCTTAACTAAATAATAAAATTGTCAGATAACCTAACGTTTGTCTTGCAATTCACGTTAAAACATAACTTTTTAAATTAACTTTTTTTTTTGCTATGTTATAATTTTTTTTTAACTTTAATTCACCCTAAACAAGGCACATTTCCACTAAGACATAAGGGCTTAC
The DNA here is from genome assembly GCA_963556195.1 of Sepiola atlantica. NCBI lineage: Eukaryota > Metazoa > Mollusca > Cephalopoda > Sepiida > Sepiolidae > Sepiola > Sepiola atlantica. Next base: position 181,114,699 of record OY744517.1, read on the forward strand.
TGTGAATTAGGGGCCATATCCATACGGACATTCTTAGTGGGGAGTTGTGCAGCAAGATGTTCGTTCACGTTGCATTTAAATTTCTGCATGTTTGTACGGTCAGGGAAATGAGGAGCGGGCATGGAATTCCAAAATTTAGCAGTTCGATGAAAGAAGCATCTGATGATTTCTACAGTCAGGGGGTGGGATTTAGCTTGAAGCAAAATATTTGACCTTTGTAGATTATAAATGTTTTATTATATAAAACACTTCTCACTGACGATGGATTCTTCTCTTCGTTGAAAAGAACTACTTTGTGTTCTTGTTAAGTGAACAAAAAATACTAAAACATACGTCTTGTCGTATTAAATATATATATATATATATATATATATATATATATATATATGTGCGTGTGTGTGTGTGTGTGTGTGTGTGTGTGTGTGTGTGTGTGTGTGTGTCATCCACGGATAGTTGTTTCGTCGTCTACGACGCATCAGTGTGTCTAGACGTAGCAAGTGTATCAACGCCGACATTCATATCCCGAACAGCCGGTCACAAATTGGATCAGTAGTCAAGTATCTAATCAACTGCGCTATTGACATATGTATTCTCTCTGTTTACATATATTTTTGCTACACTACCGGTAACCTGAGAAGTCTATTCTGTTACAGAAATGTATCGCTTTACACTAAGAGGAAACCGTTATTTCTTCTACCTCAATCTAAAAATAGGGAGCATATATATATATATATATATATATATATATATATATATATATATATATATATATATATATATATAAAGAAGTGAGGCTACCAATATTTGTAAATTTGAAAAATAATTTTTTTCCAAAAATTGTTTATTTTATAAAGCGTTTCGAGAATCTTGGCCATCTTCAGATATTTTTTCCATTTGAAAAAATGAAATAGTGTGTAACAGTTTGGCGCTCTGCGCGCGTGTGTGTGCGTGTGTGTTTTAATATCTTTTACTTTTTGGGGTCAAAGCTACATGCTTTTTAAGCACGTGTGTTTCTGACTTCTATCTCTGCGGTCATCTTCGTGTCAGGCGATTAAGTACATATTGGTCAGTTTCTCCGGTAAAAGTAAGAGTGTCCTTGAGATTTTATTAGGACTCCATCGTTTCTGTGTCTGCGCCCGTGTGTGTGTGTGTACGTGTGTGTGTATGTGGAGTGCATGTACATTTTAGTAAGTACGTTAGTTTTGGTTTGTGTATGCAGGGGTGTGCGCGCGTATACATGTGTGTTTGATTTTGTTTATACATACATACACACGCACACACCTATACATGTACACACACACACACACACACACATATATATATATATATATATATATATATATATATATATATATTTATATATATATGAGAGAGAGGGGGAATAAAGGCAAGGAAACAATAGTTATGTATATATACAGAATTTTATTAGCTTTCAGTATTTGTTTATGGAAACGGTTGGTTGACGGCTACTGTCAGCATTTGGATAAAGATAGATAGATATGTAGATAGAATAGAATAGATAGATAGATAGATAGATAGATAGATAGATATAAAATAGTCATCCACAGAGAGTTGTTTCTTGTCTACGACTTATCAGTGTGGCTAGCAGTAACAAGTGTATCAACGCAGAGATTTGAAACCCGAACTGCCGGTCGCATCCAAATGTGATCAGCAGTAAAGTACCTAATCCACTGCGCCAATAAACCGACTACTTACAGTAACAGAAATTCTAGCGTTATCTGTTCTCTCTCTCTCTCTCTCTCTCTCTCTCTCTCTCTCTCTCTCTCTCTATCTATCTATCTATCTCTATCTCTCTATCTATCTCTATCTCTCTCTATCTTCTCTCTCTCTCTCTCTCTCTCTCTCTCTCTCTCTCTCTCTCTCTCTCTCTCTCTCTCTCCTGATATACTTTTGTAACCCTATCAGTAACCTGAGAAATCTATTCGTTTTACAGAAGGTTATAGAAGCTGTATATAAGCAAATTTGATTAAAAATTGTGGAGTTGTTTTGGGGTTTTTTTTTCGTACTTTATATTAATTTTCTCGCCTTTTTAAACGATCTTCCAAGTATCGGGGAGTAGTTAGTGCAGTAGAGGTTCAAGGTTCATCTCGAACGCTTTCGATATTCATAATCGTCATCAGGGGCTATATTGTTGTTTATTTGGGCTTGGAATACTATGTTAGTTTGAATATTTTGTCAGGGTTTACTTGTAGAAGGAAGTATCCTCATGTCAGGTTGTCCTGACCAACCCATGTACAGAGATACTGAAGACACCCGAGGACAGTGCCTAGTAGGCATTCAAGTTATCTCCATATATATATATATATATTTATGTGTTTTTTGCAAATAATTTTTTTAAACGTATAGTCCTTATAATATCTAAAAATGTTTCCAATTATAAGCTCAATGAAGTTGTATTGCAAGATTCAGAGCATATATAATGGAATGCAAAGATAAGATATATATGTCTGTGTGTGTGTGTGGTATTATCTGCTGACTTCCGGTTTACTTGCGTTCTCATATCTTTATTCAAGGCCCATTTTTAACATATTTTCCTTCTGGCTTTTTGTCTGATTGAGGAAGGCAGAAATTGTACCGAAATGTCATATGAACTAAATAAAGTTTATTTCACAGAAAAAAAGCATTTCCAGTCATTCTTTATTCTCTTGAGAACTTTGGTACTAAATCGTTGGCTAGAATGTGTACTTTATTGGTTCCAACTAACTTGACAAGTCTTCTACCATTTCCTATTTTCAACATTTTTAGACTAAATTAAATATTTGTGTTGTAAGTAGAGAAAATATGACATTTAATCTTCCTTTTGCAAAGTTCACAATCATAGTTTAATGGTCGTTAATTAATGTAAGCGTTTAACAACACATTTACACACACGTATATTACTTTGCAGAGAAACCCTATATTGGACTCGTTTTTTGTTGTTTTGTTTGTTTATTAATATAAGTACAATAATTGATAAAGTATGTGGTAAGTATTAGATTATCGCTTTACCACGGGGCTGTTTAGTTCACGAAACAGAGCAGAACTCTGAAATAGTGGTCTCCGCAAGGAAGCCGGTTCGATTCCTGTCATGGTACCGTTTTTGTTGTCGCTCTCTTCGCTATTTCGTTACTCTATCTGGGTCAAACGACATGATTTCATTTGTTTCTAATGTATACGGTGCTATCTAAAACAAAATTAGTTTTATTTTTTTTTGTTCAATGTATATGTCTAATAAAATTCCATCATTTACAAAATTAAAGTGGTTACGTTTACACTCGTAGTTACCGTGTCAGTAAACTTCTCACACCTGACATTATCCTATATCTCTACAAAGCCACCATCCGTCCATGCATGGAGTATTGTTGCAACATCTGGGCTTGTGCATCGTCTGCTAGTCTCTAGGTCCAAAAAAGAGTCGCCAACTTGATAGGTCCTTCACTATCCACCAAGCTCCAGCCCCTGTCCCATCGCCGCAGTGTTGCTTCCTTGTGCCTGTTTTACAAGTACTTCAATGGATTGTGCTCTGATAAGCTTGCTGCTCTGGTGTCCCCACGGCGTAAATTCACTAGACCAACCCGACAATCTGCCAAATCCCATCCATACACTGTGGAGGTCCCCAGATGCCGAAGAGCTTTCTATTCCAAAAGCTTCTTTCCTCATGCTGCTGGACTCTGGAACTCCCTCCCTGCTCCCTTATATATAAAGTAAAGTGAGTGAATAAAGTGTGTGTCATTAAAAGAAATTCAATCACATTAATCGCTTTCGCTATTTAGTCCGGATTGATATTTGTTTTCCGTCTTAAGAGAAAGTTAGCGGAGTTTTCACCCTCTCATTAGTATGTACTACGATCTCCCCTCATTACAGCGGTGTTATTTATTTACTATGATACATAAATTACGCTTAACCGGTTGCTAACGCTACATGTGCGAATTGTAGTAATAATCTATCATATAACATTAAGACATAACGTACGGATCTTTTTAAAACGGTTCACTGCTAATTATTTATCTTACAGCAAACATTGAATATGTATTAGTCGTATTTTCTTCCATTCACTTTTTAGACTTTAAAGACAAAAACATTGCGATTATCGTTACGCATACACATTATGCTTTACACCAATCGTTATCAGAAGTTAACGACATCAATTGATCAATTTCATCGAACATCTCGACGAATACAAAGCGAAATGAGTGCAGCTGTCATTTCTGCATATAGAAACAATAATGAAGTGTTATAAATAATTTGTTTTCGAAAGATTCAAATAAACCAACTTTCGTTTGTCCCTCGCCTCTGACCTACTTTCGACTCAAAAGAAAAAAAGAAAACGATGTATAGTTTCTATATCTAAACTTGTCACCTTGGTGCAATAGTTTAGCACACAGCACTTACAGGCAGAGGTTATGAGTTCAAACCCGAGACGGGCCTTATTTACATTTTACTCTGATTCTGTCCATAATTGTACTTGGTCATTTCACAATGCAATCTTAAACAGATTATTTACGTTTAATTTTGTTCCCTGTCATTCACGTACTTTCCAGAGATTAGGATGCCGAGCGATGCCGGGTATCCTCGCTTGTTGTAAATAAGAATGCTTTGTACATAGTTTAACAATTCCTTACCAATAAATAAAAGTACCTTAAAATATGCTTAAGTTCACAATCGCTTAAGTTCACTGTATACACTCATGTACAATTTACCTACGTAGAGCCAACAGGTTACGTGTTGTCCAGTTAATACTAATATCGTGCACATACTACGGTCACTCCTAATAGAACTGGAGGCGCCTGATTGGCCTAATGGATTCTGTCGCACATTATTGTATCGGCTCTGTCCCGTGCAAATTCAATTGTATATGGTCATTGACGCACTAATACTGTTGGTAAAGATATTAATCCGCAGCTTTTAATAAAGTAGCAATGTTCGGTCTATTAATCGTTTACGATCGGTATTAAATAACTCAAACGAAACCTGGTAGTCCTTATTTGAATGACACACAGATTTCAATAACAATGGTAATAACTTGTAGTACTTCCTTCCTCTCTATTAATAACATCATCTAATCAAATATCGCGTGTGCGTGTTAGTACGAATAAGCATATTTTTAAAAAATAAAATACGATTAATTAATGATTTATTTAAAATAGTTCATTAAAAGGTCAAATGTAATGAATAAATTATTTCACATTCAAAAATTCCTAATTGTAAATTAAATTTTATTTTTGTTTCAATATCGTAAATAAAAAAATCAATTTTATATCTTCACCCTTCTCTTCCTTCTCATTCTCTTCCGCATTCTTCTCTTCTTTCTTTTCCTTCTTCTTCTCCTTTTTTTCTCTTCCTCCTCCTCCTTCTTCTCTTCCTCCTACTCTTCCTACTTTTTTCTCCTTTTGTCTTCTTCTCCTTTCTTTTTCTTCTTCCCCTTCTTCTTTCTGCTTCTTTTTCGTTCTTCGCTTTCATGTCCTCCCTTTTCTGCTCCTTCTCCCTTTTCTTCTCCATGAATCAAATCGCCGGTTGCATAAAGCTAGTATTCACTAAAGTGACCATTACCAAGGCCGTCTAGTATGCCATTGTTTTTAGCTCGATCTTCGCTAGGGAAACTATCATTGCGGTTGAGCATTAGAAAACCATGGTTGCCAAACGCTTTATCTCATGAAGCCATAAATGTTGACAAAAAAAATTACTCCTGTGAGATTTTTTTCTCATTGATTCTAAGATTACGAGCTGACGCCCTCGTCTACGGCGGTAATAGATTATCCCTCTATAATACCAGCAATGATATCTCTTACATATATAATGAAATTTTTTTTTATAGTATAATGTAGTGTTTATAGCTTTACTCAACAGATTGTTTACCTATTTTATATATGATAGTTTGACTACCCGCCTCGGGACGGGTACGTAATACGTAGACACGCTTGGACCCATTATTAAGATTAAAGGGATCAGAGTATAACATACTTCGAAGTAAGTAAAACACTGATACAGTGAAAACACTTTACATGATATTACTCTGGTCAAAGCAGCTTACACGACTGAACTTATGGGCTTAGAAATATTTTAATGTTGTCGAATTAAGGCCCCATTAAGAGACGCAAAAAGATTTAAACCTCATCCATTTTTGCATTTCTTAAATGTCGTGGAATATGCGATTGGCTTAAGGTTCATAAAAAGAATTCCATTAAATTAACACGTGTACAAGCAGACGCTAAAGACATAAATGTCTAAATTTATTTTATTGACATTTTTGAATTCTTCAAAATACTATCAAAATAATAACTAAAGGCGAACTGAACCCCCATGTCTAAAATCTGTCAAATTATCGAGTTAATATTTCTCAAAGATTTCTTCATTATCCTCGAAATCAGTGTTTCTCAAACATTTTTAATCCATGAACCCTTGTAGCAGTACCAGACCTGCCATGACCCGCCATAACCATCGAAGGTAAGAAACAGGCTGAATGCTGAAGCAAACATGCGTTGTGCAGCACAACACATGTTTGATTCAGCATTCAGCCTGTTTCTTACCTTCGATGTTATCACCAGGATAGTAGAGAAACCAGTTTCGCAGAGGTAAGTGATGAGAAAGGAATGAGTACTCTCAGAGCTAATTTGTTGGTCTTGGGAAAAGCAGAGAGCATCTTGACCCAGCAGTTAGAGCTGTTGAACTGTTGCTGTTCCCGGAATTCCTCTTTTGCAGAAGTGTTGTTGACAAACTCCAAGAATTCCTCTTGGATCTCATCAGGAAGATAATCCACATTGCATCGGAAATGATTGGGTGGAAATGTCAGCTGAACATTTTCATTTCTATCAGTTTAATGAAAATAGCGTTTGAACTTTTCTTGGGCGATTATCACGTGTTCCTTGATCTCTTTTTGCAGCTCCCCAGCAAGTGGTTCTTCTCCGATGACCTCGTTCAAATGTGAAAAAAAAAGATACACTACCACTTTTAACTTTCCTCTTCCAGAAGGCTTAATTGTCGAGGAAATCTTTAATGGCATCGGTATGCATTATGATACTCGTATCTATGGCCTGTAGTTACCGGTTGAGTCCGCTCAAAGCTTCGAATACATCTTACAAGTAAGCAAGAAAAAACTTGAATGGCCCCTGGATGTCATTCAACAGATGCTCCGTTTTCTTCCCTTGGACTGCCAGAAATATCTGCAATTCATCAAAAAGTCCAAATACACGAGCAAGTACATTACTCCTTGATAACTAACGAACATATGTGTAAAAGAGGAAGTCTTTCTGAGCATAATACATGTCTTGGCACACCGTACGAAACACCCTTGTGCTGAGTGCTCCTCCTTTGATATGGTTGACGGTGCGGAGCACTGTTTCCATGGTAAATTTGAGAGGAGCTGGGAGCGTCTTGGAGGCAACAGTGCCACGGTGGATAAGGAAGTGTGTTGTAATAGTGTCCGGGTTCTTCTCTTTGACCTTGGCGCTGAGCATGCTGGGTGCTCCATCCGTACAGACACCAACCAATTTTTCCCATGAAAGGTTTTCCTCTTCGAAGAAGTTGGACACTAAGTTCATAATAGCTTTAGCTTTTGTTGTGGTCTGTAGAAGAGGAACCTAACCTAATTTTCAGAGATGAACCGAACATAAACCAAAAGTTGAGGAAGATGTGCAACGTCTGTTGTTTCATCCAGCTGGATGGCTAAAGATAGAGAGTTTGATTTTCTCTATCACCTGAGATTTTATATCCTGCGACATGTCATCTATGCGTTGTTTAATTGTGTTGTCCGAAAGACTTATCTGATTAAGCTTGTAGACACAGTTCTGATCAAAAACAAGATGAGCAGCTTCTGTCATGCAACATTTAACAAGTTTCTCCCCAATTGTGCGTGACTTCTGCTTTGCAATAAGAAGAGAGGTATTGTACGATGCCATGACGACATTGCTGGGTTGAAAGAGAACTCCTGTTCCATTATCTAATTTAGACCGTTTGAACTGGTGTTCCATGATGTTGAAGTATGCCAAATCCTTGTTGGCCAGTTCCTTCAGCTTAAAAGACTTCATGCTCTCGTTAGCAAGTGTTTTCTTGCAGATGATGCACTGTGGCATCTGCATGTCAGTGTTCACTAGAAATGAGAAGTCAACGCTGAGAAAACTCTCGTTGTACGTGCGCTTCTTTGACATCTGAAAACAAAATTATCAAGCATTAGGAATTAAAATAATTTTATAACACATAAAAACTAACAAAATGATAAAATAGAATGGATGTGTTCATCTCTCATACATTCACCCTGAAACACAAACACCCTGTGTTAGACCCCCCTGTTTAAAGACCTTAGCTCTAAGTCTTTTTTTTTTGTTGTTTTAAAAAATAAGATTAAAACAACGACCCCTGCTTGATATCCGAAGCGAATTTTTTTAAAGCAGGTTAAAACTAAAATTTTTGTAGTAGGAATGTTTTCAAACGATTATAAAATCTTCTCTTTTTCGTATTTTATTTTTGCAATTTAATTTGGTTTAACACTATTTGGCGGACGTTTACAATTCATACCCTCTCTAAAGATGTTACAAGTCTAGAGGACGATTAAGGGATCATTTGAAAACATTAATTAGAGGCAACTGTTAAATGTTAAATTTATATTTGTTTTGTTCTCCTAATTTATGAATGTAAATGTCATATTTGCAGGTCCTCTCTGAACCCTGACGCTGCGTCCTTCGGTAGTTTCTTTTCTGGCGTCAGTTGCCCAGAATCTCGGCAGTACAACTAAAACAATTGTAAGTTCTATTTATTTACACATTGTTCACATATCTTCTCTATCTAAGACTCTGGCAACACATATCTTTCTCATTGTATTGGGGCATTAATGTATATTTAATTTCATTCTTTTATTCCATGTGTCATATTAAGTACCACCTTATATATTTAAAGCTAGGATATAAAATATTCAGTAGCTTTACAATATTATGCCCTTTCAAAGCGAATAATGTTTACATTGACTACTACTCCCATCTATTAAAACTTTCATAGAATTACATCCTTCCTATTAAATTCAATCAGCCAATCAACTATTTCCGGCGGTTTCAAGAGTTTAGAAGCATCTTATTTTTAATGTGTTAAACAAATAATGCTTGCACTAGGAGGTGACGGTGGTTACGTTGATAATGACGCGGACTGATGACCTGGGTGTGTCAAGTTCGAATTCAGTCGGTTCCATAGAATCACTTTCACTTAGGGATGTCGGCAATCATTACGTGGTCCCTCCTACAACAATGCCAACAACAGAATAAAGCCATTCACCAAAGTTGTACCGTGTTGATTCATACGAATTTACTTTTGCTGACTACTACCCCTATCAATTAAAACTTTAAGTTGTATTGCCTATGTATAGACTTACACTCCTCCCTCCATATTTACTTTAATCAGCCAATCAACTTTTTCAGGTGTTCACTCAGAATTTAGAGGCACTTAACTTTTACGCAGGTTACTATTTTTCTAGGTGGCTATCTCAAAGTCAAGTCTATTCTGTGCCTACAATTCGTGGCTATTTCACTTCTATGATTTAGTAAATGTTTTACCTCTTTAAACTTTCTAGTTTTTCGATTAGATATAATCTACAGAGAACGTTATGGCAAATAGGTTTTGTTTGATTGGATGATATGCGACGTTATTATAGCGCTGCAAACAATTATTACTCTGATTCCATACAACCGTCCATCACCGACAACATACGTAGAAGTATAACATTTCCTTCTGTATTTTTAAATCGAGAATCACTAATTTAGATGATGAATCAACATTCCAATATCTTCATGGAATTTATTATCCATTTTCTGTAAAGAACAGTCGACAACTTTTTAAATTGTGTGGATTTTCTTGAGGAAGTCACAGAATTAGTTATAACAAGCTGGGCTCATCCGCTCGCTATAGCTTCGCAATTTAATTCATATTTACTACTTGAAATCATTGAAACAAGACTAATCAATAAAAAAGACAAACTAATCGAGAAGAAAGATAAAACTAATTGATGAGAAGACGTATCTAATCGATGAGAAAGAGGACAAAACTAATATTTGCTAATAAAAAAAATTAATTTGCATATGTGATTATTATTTTCTTTCTTTATTATTATAAGTTATTTTAAGATTAAGCGTCCCCTTCTGTGCTTAAAAATTAAATTCGCATACGTGATTATTAATACTGCGAAGCGAGTCGGACAAAGTTACGTTCACTTTCATTATATAGAAGATAAATAAGTTTAGTTTATTTCGTCTAATTTTATTCTCATCCACCAAACTTTTATTAGTTTTGTTTCATGTTATTTTGATTGTTTTGTGGGGAGTTCTAAAAGTAAGGCTAACGTGATGTTACAATACGACGTATTGCGACGTAACGTTTTGTCGATGAGTTGTGAGCTATCAAGAAAAAACACGTAACGGCAACGTTTTTGCAATGTATACCTAACATTGTAACATTCAATTGGGATAATGACACACTAAATATCAGGTCAATTGTATTATAAGGGGCCGTTGGAATATCTCACCTGTGAAACTAACGAACATTTTATATCGTAGTGTTTACGTTTTTAGCGACCACGTGTTCGGGTATTTTTGTACATTAGGTCACCGTACTATGTGTTGTTTTATCAAATAATTCTGCCATTATACGCCGATTTCGATTGATTTTCTCCCAAATTTAAGATAGAATTGATTGTTGGTCTTAAATTGTACTTCCTGTGTTGAAAGAAAACTGACAACTGTGAAGGAGCAGTTGGATTTACATATATACACATTTATTCTAACATAAACAGTTTGTTGAAGACAAACCTAAAAAATGCATACGAAACCTAATAATACATAAAGGGGTAAAAACCACAGACATAATTACAAAGGATAGAATACATTAATACTCCGATACAATCGATAAAAAAACATCTGTTGCTGGGGTCGGAAAATAGAGAATATGCATGTACGATGTATAAGTAAATATGACTTGCATGTATGTTGGTTATAGGATTCTGGACGACTGCTACCAGTACCTGGTAGACACTGTGTTAAGATTTGTGACGGTCATGCAGAGATAGCCAGCCGATTGGAGCACGTTCAATGGCTTTAAAAGCTAGCCTGAAAAAGAATAACATCTTGTTCTAACATTATCATGTGGGTAGAATGAGATTTTTTTACTTCCGGACAGGAGAGCGCATTCTTTCTAACGTTGGCAAGAATAATTCAAGGGAGATCACTCAGATAATTCTGCCATTATACACCAATTTCGCTTGATTTTCTTCCAAATGTCAGATAGAATGGATTGTTGTACTTGTGTTGAAAGAAAATGTTACTTTTTGTTAAACATCCGCACATTTTCACTTTTATTCAAAATTATCTGCCAGTTGTTATTATGAAATTATTCGTGTTACGTTAGTAGACGCTTTACCTTATAATACTTTATCTAGAAAAAAAAAACTTAGTTTAAAACCTAAATTGTTTACACTAAAACTATGTATAATTGCTAATTGTCTGTTAACAAAAAATAGCAGTAGTAATAAGTCTACTACAACTGCTAACGCTACTACTGAGTATTATTAATAAGTCTATTACTACCAACAAGTATAATACTACTAATAATAGTAAGTCTACTACTACTACTACTCACAAGATATACTGCTACTATTAAAGTCTATTGGTACTGCTAACAATAGGTCTACATCTAACTGTTACTAAGTATTACTACTACTAAGTATAACTATTACTAAGCCTACTACTAACTATAATAATGTATCCTACTTATAATAAGGATGACGACATTAGGGCGTTTATATTTTGACTCCCTCCCTTTGCCCTCAGCCCCAGTCGGTGTTTGTGTTAATTTCGCTTTTATTACCCCTCATATTCTCCTAAATCGTTATGAGTGTCTGTGTACTGTACTCGTTAAACTTGTCCCCTTTCGCTTTCTGTTATTTGCCTTATTCTACACTTTGCTTCCCCATGCCAACGTGCAATACCTCCCCCCCCCCCTTCCTCCATATCGACGCGAATACCGTTATCATCGCTGTTGCTTTTATTATTATGATTACATAACATAAAGTGCCGTCGTCAGAACTCTTGATAATTGCTATTATTAACAACTATAAACATGAAACTCTGTCACCTTGCTGTCATAAAAACGTCCCTTTTGATTACTGTTACATTTATATATATATATATATATATATATATATATATATATATAATGTGTGTGTGTATTTTAATGTACCACCCACAGACAGTTGTTTCAGTATGGCTAGACGTCGAGTGTTTCAAGCTGAGATTCGAAATGGTTTTACGTTTCATTACCGACTGCCAAGAGCACTTTGACCATAGATGTTCACACGTACTGAATTTAAAG
>OY744517.1:181132040-181147040 GCA_963556195.1 Sepiola atlantica
AAATACATGTATATATATATATATATATATATATATATATATATATATATATATATATATAAGAAAGATCTAATTAATATGGATACAAAAATAACGTTCTATCGTTGATACTGAGCACTACTGTTTCATAAATCAATAAATTTTAAAATTATTGCCAAAGAATCTTATATAAAAATAAAAAGCAAACCTAATCTGAAATATGCCTGGATAACAGCAGGTATCTTATCTCGCCTTGTATGAAAAAAGAAAAGAATTCTTCGTTTTGCATTCTGGAAACTCTGCCATCTGTTAATGAAATCTTTTTGCTCATTGTTTGGACGACATGTGTTATTTTCCACACAATTATTAATTGCTTCATGTTCTTATAGTTTCAGTTTCTTTTACTTGGATGCATTTATTTTCTTTCTCGCATTGTCGTCTCTGTTTTTCCGTTTTTTTTTATTTGTCTTTGGTAACTCATTCACACTATGGAAAACACCAATTATCAAATAGTTTGATCAAACATTCGACGAAACATGAAACCGCAAGTCTTAAACTAAAACTCATTATTTTTTGTACTTAGAATCTTTAGAAAAAAATTTTTTTTTCAGAAATTTCATAAGTGGATTGATGGGAGTATTTGATTATAATAACGATAATTATTAAACTATTGGATTCACAGATACTTGGATATCAAAGAGGTGCGTTATATACTGAATAGTTACTATCACTGGCCTCATAATAGGATTTGAACTCTGCTTAGACTCTCAGATTTATTTCTGTTTTAAATAGAATTTTACTGAGTGGACAGATCTTAAGTATATCCTTTCTTGTTCTCAAAGTGAATTTTATTTAACAGTATTTTTATTTCGACCAAATTGATTCAAAAAATGTTCGTGTATTTATGTACTAATAGTGTTAGGAAAAGATATGAATCAAGAATTTCCCCTCAGTTATGGGTAAAGATAGCAACTTGTATTTAATTAATTGTATACCATAAATTATTTACAATAGGTATTGTTTTGGTAGTAAATAAATAAAAAAGGTTTGGTATGCCATAAAAAAAAACAGACAACCCAAAATACATAATGAGATCTCCTAGCATCCTACGCCACTGCCAGCTGGTACCTTGAGTTGAGTTTTCGAGATGTTTTGAAATGTCCTAGAAATTTAATGTTCCTATTTCTGTACACGTGTCAGTCATGCACTCTAACTACGAACCTGAAGAGAAGGATGCAGGCAAGAGATGAGATGATTCCGAAAGATCATCAATTGTTTGTACAAGGACCACATTACAAATGAGGAAGTGAAAAACAAACTCGAACAAGCTGTTGGGTCATATGAAGGTCTACTGAACACTGTGAAAAAGAGGAAAATGAAGTTGTACGGCCATGTCACACGATCATCAGGTTTGCAAAGACAATCCTGCAAGGAACTGTACAGGGAGGAAGAAGGAGGGGCAGACAAAGAAAGAGTTGGGAGGACAATATCCGAGAGATGGCAGGACTGATGTTGAGTAACATGCTCAGGAAGGTAGAAAATCGTGAAAGCTGGAGAAACCTAGTTGCCAGGTAATCTTTGGCGCCCCAACGGTCATCATAACTATGGGACAGAAGAGATAAGAGAGAAATTTAAAATTGCTTATTAATTTCCAGAAACGAATCCAATAAATACCTTTTCTACACAGAACAACACATGAAAATAAAAACATTTCCCAAAAACAAAAGAACTCTTTGAGAAACAAATTGTAAACAAACCTAAAAGTCATACAGCTGTTGTTACTATTTTGTGTGACGTTTTATGACGTCATTCAAACTAGATATACAAACTTGCATCTCACAAATGTATATAAGATGACGATAATTAAAAGACTTTCAACTAGAATTCTTGTAACTCTATTCTTAAAACTAGCATTATTTCGATCATTCGGACGACTTCTCATCTTGAACGTTATTCTCACAACATTTCGGTCTAGGTAATCTCCGACCTTCTTCAGATGCGTTTTATCGAACTCGGGAATCTTTGTATCAAACTCGGATATTTGTACGGAATTTCGAACTGAACCCTTTAGTTAATACATGGGTCTAGATTGTTTTCCTTCTAATCGTCCGTACTGAGGATTGAACCATCAATCTCCAGAATACTGTCACTTAGAATTGATTATTATTTAGCACTTTATCCATTGCGCCAAAGGTTCATGTAAACAAAAAGACTGTCACTTACATCTGATTATTACTTAGCATGTTACTTGTCGTACCACGGGTGCTCCCATGAATTCTGTACAGATTCCCGAGTTTGACAAGAACCACCTGAAGAAGGTCGGAATTTTTTGTGAGAATAACACCCAAAATGAGAACAGTAGTCCAAATAACACATTATCAATCCTCATCTCAAAAATTCTGAAACCTTCTTAAAACTATTTTCCATCTTCAGTCAATTTCTTTCAAATTCTTTCATTTGTTTAACATTTGTTATTTCAGTTGGTGATGTCCTGTCCAGTAGTCAAGAATTTAGTTGTTTTTTATATTTAAATCCCAATCTTCAGGTCAAACAGGACTTCTGCCATGTCATGTCCCTGTGGGAGGAATACTGACCACTATTAAGTACAAGAAATAAACACCATAAAATGTAATTGACCCTCCACACACACACACACACACACACACACAGACACGTTTGAAAAAAATCAAAGTTGACTAATCTTAAGATAGGATGCTTACTTTGATAGGTTTGTGTTATTGTTGCTGTGGTAGTGGTAGTAGAAGTGGCACAGGTGGTAGTGGTGGTGTTGGTGATAGTGATGACAACAAACAGGTGACAGTCTTCGAAACACTGACCAGCTGAATGGTGATCCTTCACCTCGGACAGGGACAGTCCTTACCTCCCTGTTTGCAAGTCTTGTTTATTCTGAATGTCTTATCAGGACCGATTTTGTTTACCTTTGTCCAAAGTCTAGACCCCCCCTCTTCACCGTACTAAGATGTAAGTGGTGGGTGAGCAAGCTTTGTGGTAGCCAGACTGTCTGGCTTTCTAGTGGCCCTTAATTCAAAAAGAGACAAGAATCCCTTCACACACATCCTTTCGCTTGCTCCCCCTATCCACCTTTTTTCCCCTACCCAAGGGAGGCTAGTCTTTGACTATTTTGAAACCATTTTATTTCATTCTCTTCAGACATAAACTACTAACCTTGCTTGACAGCTCCATGCAGATTGGTTGGTCAGATCTGATTTCACAGGGAGATGAGTATTTCCAACTGGAATCACTTTGACCACTATTCCATCTGTACATCATTAACAGGATCGGTTATCTGAAAATGAAAAAAAAAAGAAAAAAAAAACTAGTGTCGAGTTTATATTAGAGTAGGACCTCTCAGCCAGTGACGAATGCTCCTCCTCCCACCACCACCGAAGGAGGGGTAGTACTAAAGATTGACTAAACTAAAATGGTTGGAAAATGAATCTTTTTACAAAGTAGAATTCAGCAGATTTTTATTAAACATACAACATTTCAATCTATTTAGGAAATACAAATAGCATAATGGCTACCAACTACCAATTTGGCATACTGTGTTCGAATCCTGCCAGATCCTGTCAGATTGTTTTCAGTAAATAATTTACACTAAGTTTCAGGTTTAAGCATGAAATTACCCACAAAGGGGTTGATATGCCATAAAACATTAAAAAAAACTATAACTAGTGAATGTAACTCATTAATTCTATATTATAGTTGTGCTGTTTCTGTCTGTTTGTTCGGGGATACAATTGGAAACATAGCCCTATACCAAGGTAAAAGTTGAGCAGTGGAGGATACGAGGGGATACGATTCTGGGGTAAAACATCATCAATTTAAATATATCTTTCGATCAGTTTTTACCCCAGCAGGGCTGAGCAAAAGATGTACCATAGATTCTTTTGTCTCATTAGAAGACAGGCAGCATTTTCTGCCCGTGTTTCTGCTCTGTGGCACAGCCTACCAGATGTAGTGACGATATCTATCATATATATCTGTTGAACAGCCTACCAGATGTAGTGACGATATCTATCATATATATCTGTTGAACAGCCTACCAGATCTAGTGACGATATCTATCATATATATCTGTTGAACAGCCTACCAGATGTAGTGACGATATCTATCATATCCACGTTTAAAGTCGCCTTGGACAAACATTCAGACAGTATAGAGAAGTACACATTTTCTAACTGTCCTTTTATATAGAATTTACTTACTGTTCTTTTACATGGCTTGTTGCACTTTGCTATTTTTTACCAATAAATTTGATTTTAATGCACAGCTTTTCCTGATTAAACTATTATGAGTAATCTAATGGTGGTGTTCATTTTGTATTAGGATGCTTTACAATGACATCCATAAACAGCAACTACAACATGTTTTGTTTATAACTTGTTAATTTAAAATTATAAAAATGGAGAATGTAAATTGTAATATTCGATTCAGGACTGGGAGCGGGAGTTTCTTGGGTCTTTATTCATTTCTGTGCAACATTAGATGTGCATGCTAGTTAAATTATACAAATATTTCACTTTTTTTTTCTTCACTGTAAACTTTAACTTTTTAAAAGACATGCCAAAAAGTAAATCAGAACTTCAAAAGACAGATTACAAAATAATTTAATTAATGAATTCCTAAATCTTACGAGATAAATTTTTTGTCTACATGCAATTCTGATTTACTGCAATTTAAAATAGCAGCCATCAGTAAAACTTTAAAATATGTTACAATGTTTTCACATACGTTTGAATTGAAAACAACTGATTCATCTTTTTCCTTTGTCAATTTATGGAATTTGATTTTTAAAAATGAATTCCTTTATCATTGATTCTTTTGTTAGAATATACGTTATTTTATTTCACAGCTCATGTATCAAACATATATTCCAAACATATCCATCATTAGAACGAAAGGCGAAGACCAAAAGTACAGTTAACACATTTATTTACATGTTGACAATTATGAAAGACAAGCAACGCACATTATACAAAACAATAAAAGATATTTACTTACTCTACTTTTAAGATAGGGGCATTGGTGACTGGAGGGACCTAGAATCCTCATTTTTTGTGGGAGGCCCAGGGTATTTAATAGCTTCCCACAGCAGCAATATGTGACACAAGGTCGGAAAGTGAGTCAAGCCAGTGCCCCTAAAGAAGGAGCACTCTGGCCTAGCAAAAATAGCCCTGTTGGCATTCCCCAGTCAGGGCGCCTCAGGCAGTAAGCGATAAACTTACTCCACCCAAAAGAGGGGAGGCAAGGCCTGGGAAGGTGCACCTCCTATGACAACCCAGGACAGTATACCTCATCCCGGAATGACCCAGTTCCTACCGGACTAATTGTCCAGAACGAATCCTCGACTGGTATTACCCCATCCCGACGTCCTCAATCAACCGAAGTTAATGAGAGACTGAACAGAATGGGGCGAGGCCCATGGAGGAGGTTCGATCGCGGTTGATTCTTAATACTCTCTGGTCCCTTTCGGACACAATCAAGGAGAAATAATCAGCAGTGCTCAGAACCGATGCATCACCAGAATCGGTTCCCTACAATTCATTTATCATTGATTCTTTATTTCTATTTATTTAATTTTTTATAAAAGTGGCCAGTATTTTCTGTTTTCATTCAAAACGTTAAAAAAAAAGTGTAATGCGAAATAATAATGGAAGGGTTATGCCCATTTGGCATAATGTTTGGTTTTCACTAATGGACCAGGAGACCAAGGTTCAATTCTCAGTCAAATCATACCAAAAACTCAAAAGATGGTAAATGATGCCTCTCAGCATTATAAGGTTAGGATCAAGGGTAAGTGGAGCAATCCGGGGAAGGGGGTGGCACCCTTCCTTACATCTCAGTGTAGTAGCCAACGAAAAGCGAGCCACTATATCACTCTCAACTAGTGTCGATCAATTTTTTTTTTAGCTTAGTATAATGGAAATTGTGTGTGCATTTGTGACAAAAACATAATATCATTAAAAATATATAATGT
The DNA here is from genome assembly GCA_963556195.1 of Sepiola atlantica. Classification (NCBI taxonomy): domain Eukaryota; kingdom Metazoa; phylum Mollusca; class Cephalopoda; order Sepiida; family Sepiolidae; genus Sepiola; species Sepiola atlantica. The sequence goes on from OY744517.1 coordinate 181,138,021, forward strand.
TAAATACCATTGATAGTTATATTTGTTATTGGACACCCTGTTCAATTTTAAATAATACTAGACGACCCGTGATCTGTTGCGTCAACGTTGGTACATTGTACATTAGTGTATATATTTAGTGTTTTACACCGATTGTGAAGATATTTTAAAAGTACATTTACTTATTGGTAGTTTATCGAACATGTATTAGATTTGAAAAAAATTGTATTATCATTCACAAAACATTCTTACATACAAATTTTATTTATATTATATTTATTATATATTTCTATTTCGATATTTCTATTCTATTATATTTATTTATATATAAACATTCTTATATATAATATCCTTTACACGTTTCTCATTATTAACAAACTTCACTCAGTTTATATAATACTAAAATTTATTTTGGGGTGTGATTGGAGATAAAATGAAAAATAAAAATGTACAGTGATCAGATAAGACCTTCGTTTTTAACCCTAATCCCCCTCCTCCCACCACTTCTTGTCTCATTCGATGTTTTTCATATCTAATACATTCAGTGTGCGAACAAGCGACCAAGCAAGATTATCAGATATTTATTATTATAACTATCACGTTTTGAGTCATGGGTCGTCAATATAAAGGATCTCTTCATCCCCTTCTCTCTCTCTCACTCTTTCTCTCTCTCTCTTATTTGATAGATGATGTCATTATTTTCTGACGTTATCCACTGTGCTCGGTTATCCCCCATCTCTGTTTTAATGAATGATGTCATTCTTTAGTGCACAGAGACAAACAAACAAGATAACAAACAAGCAAGAATCCGTTTTAGTAGTATATATATATATATATATATATATATATATATATATATATACATTCATACAGATTCTGACACAGAATTTACATTATAATAAGGATATTATTTTGAATGATAATCTTTGATGATTGAAACCTTAGGGAATTTGTTATCAAAAAGCACTCGCCACCAAATAAGAAAAGAAACATCTTTTTCTCTTATCTATCAATGATGCTGCTCAATCAAGAATCGGGACCAAAGTCTATCTCGTCTCTTGCTTGGATTATATTATAATTTTAGTTGCAAAACGAGGTTTATCATGAAGAAACTCAACTTTGGAATAAATGAACATTGAAGATGAAATAGACAATAGACTGTTTGATCACTTTTTTTTCTACTTTTTCTTTCCTGCTACTCAAAGCAAAACTCATAAGAGATCATCATCATCATCATCATCATCATAATAATAATAATAATAGTCGTTTTAACCTTCGTTTTACATGCTGACATGCGTTAGACGGCTTTTAAAAATTGACTTCCAAACAAACCTATCTCTGCCAGGTCTTTATTCATCCCTCTTCTCTAAAATCCATCCTTATCACTTTCTCCCATATTTTCTGTTACCTTCCCCTGCCAACTGACCCTGGTACCTCAATTGCTCTACATCTGATAACACAAGCACTCTCATCCATTCTTTAAATGTGGCCATAGAAATGAAGTCTCCTGTTCTCTACACATTGTTTATAATGCCCAAATTTAATCTTTCTCTGAGGTCATCAGATCTAAGCCTGCCTTTAAAACTCCCATTACACATCAATCGGATCATTCTCATGTCATTTCTCGCCATGCAACACAAGTTCATATTTATAAAGAAAAACTATCATGATATTATCATTTACGCCATCTATGTTTCATACTCTTCCCCTTGTCTTGATCGTCATATTCACAATGTTCTGGCCACGATACTCTCCACTCTTTTTTAGGTGTAATTTGTTGGAGTCAGAATTTTTAACAAAGCCCTGTATTCCTTCTATGAGGATCAGTTGAATTATTTTCTTAGTGAAGTCACAGGGATTAAATTTGCACCCATTATGTTCACTCCAAATGCCTTGGTGGATTACAGTCTTTTGTTGAAGAGATATTCTAGGTGAACATAGAAGATGTGAGTTCAATCATTGAGTCTGGTTTCAGCAATATTACTAAGAAAACAATTCAATTTATTCTAATTATCATGTTTTGGCACATCTCGTATAAGAACAGTCCACCGATGTGGTAGTCTAAAGTTCCGACTTTGATAAGTGGCACCCGAAGAAGGTCGTAGTGTACAGCAATTAAAGTGGTGTGAATGTTTGGTTTAGTTTTCAGGTTATTCAATATTAAATCCAATCATTTTGGTAAAAGCTGTTTGTTTCAAGTTCTTAATATCTTCAACTATTTATTCATAGTTTTTTTTTTTGGTTTAATTTTATTCTATGGCATTTCAACTTTCTTTGGACCATTTAATGTCGACTCAAGGCATCCTCATAAGTTTCCATGCTTCAAGTTCAAAATATTTAAAAATATAAATTCATTGTTTTTGTCAGACATTATGTAAATTCATGTTTATCTCCCGATGCAGTTTCATGTTATATCCAAGTTTCATTCTATTTTGTCTACAAATGGTTTGTAGATTGTTCTTTTTAATATGTTGTAAATAAATAGGCTGCAACCAATATATAAAAATGTAACCCTAACCCTAACCCTAACCTGCCAAGTACTTCCGTCAAAATGCACCTGGGAATAATAGCAAGTAAGTGGTAACTCTACAATCCCCAAAGCTCAGAAATTAGGGCTTCAACGACCGGAAGTAGTTCATGGTCATGCTCATGGCTACGTTATGAATATGACAATCAAGATGAAGACAACAACTCCTAACAAGCAAATAACAACTCCATATCTCTGAAATAAAGGCAGAATAAATTATTTATTATTATACTAAATGTGAGTTAATCAATGTTTGTCTTTTTCCTATTTACTTCAATAACACGAAATACATGCTAAAATATACCTGAGTTCTGGGATTGAATTATGTTTTTTTTTAATTCTGTTTTAATTGTTCTAATTAGCCGTAATTTATAATTAACTGAACAAATCTACCATCTCTTTCTCTTAGATGTCAATGTGTTTCTCTCACTCCATGTTGATTCCACCATTCTCTCATATTCCTTAATATTTATAGAAAAAGTGACTCTCTCTTTCCAGCTACGTCATCTAATTTACATACATGTATTTACGCACAACAAACACATGTTAGCTTGCAAATTATTAAGTCTATTTACTTCTATCCAAGAATATTAAAGAATAATAATACTTCTATATAACAACAACAACAACAACAACAACAACAACAACAACAACAACAACAACAACAACAACAACAACAACAACAACAACAACAACAACAACAACAACAACAACAACAACAACAACAACAACAACAACAACAACAACAACAACAACAACAACAACAACAACAACAACAACAACAACAACAACAACAACAACAACAACAACAACAACAACAACAACAACAACAACAACAACAACAACAACAACAACAACAACAACAACAACAACAACAACAACAACAACAACAACAACAACAACAACAACAACAACAACAACAACAACAACAACAACAACAACAACAACAACAACAACAACAACAACAACAACAACAACAACAACAACAACAACAACAACAACAACAACAACAACAACAACAACAACAACAACAACAACAACAACAACAACAACAACAACAACAACAACAACAACAACAACAACAACAACAACAACAACAACAACAACAACAACAACAACAACAACAACAACAACAACAACAACAACAACAACAACAACAACAACAACAACAACAACAACAACAACAACAACAACAACAACAACAACAACAACAACAACAACAACAACAACAACAACAACAACAACAACAACAACAACAACAACAACAACAACAACAACAACAACAATAATAATAATAATAATAATAATAATAATAATAATAATAATAATAATAATAATAATAATAATAATAATAATAATAATAATAATAATAATAATAATAATAATAATAATAATAATAATAATAATAATAATAATAATAATAATAATAATAATAATAATAATAATAATAATAATAATAATAATAATAATAATAATAATAATAATAATAATAATAATAATAATAATAATAATAATAATAATAATAATAATAATAATAATAATAATAATAATAATAATAATAATAATAATAATAATAATAATAATAATAATAATAATAATAATAATAATAATAATAATAATAATAATAATAATAATAATAATAATAATAATAATAATAATAATAATAATAATAATAATAATAATAATAATAATAATAATAATAATAATAATAATAATAATAATAATAATAATAATAATAATAATAATAATAATAATAATAATAATAATAATAATAATAATAATAATAATAATAATAATAATAATAATAATAATAATAATAATAATAATAATAATAATAATAATAATAATAATAATAATAATAATAATAATAATAATAATAATAATAATAATAATAATAATAATAATAATAATAATAATAATAATAATAATAATAATAATAATAATAATAATAATAATAATAATAATAATAATAATAATAATAATAATAATAATAATAATAATAATAATAATAATAATAATAATAATAATAATAATAATAATAATAATAATAATAATAATAATAATAATAATAATAATAATATAGAAGTAAAGAGACTTAATATTTTTAGTTATGCAAGTGGAATGTCTTAAAAGATATATCACTGTTTATGGATTCTCGAATGAAATCAAAGTAGAATAAATAATGGTAGTGGTTCTGACCCAACGGGCGCATCTTGTCATATTCTAAAATTCGATCTCTAAAAGAAGTACTTAACACAGATCTGATAATAGAATTTGATTAATTTTAGATCTTCATGCCTATGTTTTAATTAACACTGTATTGTTAACAGATGTTTATTATGTTTTGTTAATTTTAATTTTAATTTTAATTTTAATTAATTATAAAATCGGGGGACTTACGTTTTGAGGCATGTCCGTCCGTCCGTCCGGATTTTTCTCCACAACCATCCATTGAATTTATCTGAAATTTTGCATGAAGTTGTAACTTTGGTCAGGTTAGAAAGTGACATTCTCCGATTTTTGAAAAAAAATCTGGTTAGCCCCCCCCCCCTCCCAGGGGGTCAAAAGACCCCGACGTGGCAAAAAATGACATTTTTTGCCTCATAACTTTTCATCCATCCAATCAAATTCTCTGAAACTTGGCCAAAATGTGGAGGCAATTGTTCCTAATAGAAAATAAGTATCGCTGACCTTGAAAAAAATCTGGTTCGCGCCCCCAGGGGGTCAAAAGCCCACAAAATGGCAAAAAATGATCCTTTTCTCCCATAACATTTGATCGATCCATTCAATTTTTCTGAAACTTGGCCAAAATGTAGAGGCAATTGTTCTGGATATAAAATGAGCATCCTTGACCTCAGAAAATTCTGGTTCGCGTCCCCAGGGGGTCAAAGTGGGGTCAAAAATGCCTCCAATTGCCCAAATTTATTGCATTTTACACTCGCCACATCGAGTCACATACAGAGGGGGACCACGCACGTGCGGCTTGTTAACAATTATAAGAAACCTTTCTAATCACTGATAGCCATGGTTGATAGTGCCGATCCGGAGAGTCCAACGTTCAAACTTCTTGGCCTAACATTCACAGACAACATGGATTGGAATAAATACATAGAAGATACTGCCAAGTCTGCTGCAAATAAAATAGGTTCTCTCTAACGGGTTAGTAAACTTTTCACACCTGCCAGTATCCTATATTTCTTGAAGCATGGAGTATTGTTGCCACATTTGGGCTGGTGCACAAACCACTAGTCTCTCCCTCTTGGGCAGGGTACAAAGAAGAATCTCTTACTTAATAGGTCCAGCACTGTCTAATAAACCCATCCCCTTTCCTATCGACGCAACGTTTCATCCCTGTACTTGTTTTACAAGTACTTCCACGAAACATGCTTCGACGAACATATCAACGTAAATATATTCTACTAGCAGCAAAATAACACACCTTCACTGTAGAGCTTATCAAACGCCGTAAAACTTTCTACTCTAATAGCTTTCTTCCTCGGGACGCTTGCCTTTGGAATTCAATCCCGGCTCCCTGTTTCCCTGACTTTACATTTAAATTTTTGCATGCTAGTAATCTGAACAAACAACTTGATGTACAACTCTTCACTTAGGATGCCCCTATAAATCTGACCCCTAATCACAGTAAACCCTTACGTCTCAGTGGCAATATGGACCCTTGTTTGGGGTGGAATGAAGTAAAAATAAAATTTAAGTTGACAAGATACCTTGATTCGCTTTTATAATCTGTGCTACAAGTAATGGACACAAAGTACAGTCCCATTTTACAATAGTGTTTGTTGAAGAAGACGAATCTGATTGCAAGGAAGTTTTACTTTTCTTTTGACAACGGTTCTTGTTCATATTGTCTTATAGCTTTAGATTTTCAGATTAGTTCATTTGCAGAAAGTTACAAAATTATACTCACCTGGAATATCAAATTATTCAATCATTGTGTATAATAAGCCATTAGGTAAAATTTACATATTTAAGATCATTCAGGCATCAGCCAATAACTTGTTCAATATAGCCGGTATTAGCCTGATATATATATATATATATATATATATATACGAGCTTCCATCAAAAATGACGGAAAAAATTATACTTCGTCAGTGTTCGCACAGATATTCATAGGACAAACGGCTGAATCGGTGAAGTTAAAACACAAAAAAATAAGAAAGAAAGAAAAAACTGGAAAGTTTTCAAAAAGAAAATGGAAATAAAACATAAATCGATATAAAAAGAGGAAAAAATGGTAATAGATTGGCTTTCTCAATCCCCCTAAATACTTAAAATGGATTTGTGCAGCAGTTTTCACTCGCAAACCCTTGTGTGACGGGACGTATATATATATATATATATATATATATATGTGAGAGAGAGACAAGTTTGATTAAACAGAAGTGAAAGCTTCTGTTTATTCTATTTTTGATCCAATCTTTCTAGTAGGCCGACTAGCAATATTATGCTCCAGTGTAAACAGGAACTCGTCATAATTGCAAACGTTTTTGACTCGCATGGGTTGTTCTCAGGCATGTGATGATGTTGCAAATAAAAATTGGTGAATTTATTAAGAAAGTTGATTAAAAACTGATTGATCTGATGGTGTGTAAGTAATATCTCTCTCTCTCTCTCTCTCTCTCTCTCTCTATATATATATATATATATATATATATATATATATATATATATATATATATATATATATATATATATATATGGGAAGAGAAGGATGAAGGTAATCCGACGTGATGGGAAAATGAAAAAGGAAAACCAAAAAAATGGATGTTTTTATGTGTACATCAACGTTTCGTCTTTATTTATAAGACTTCATCAGGATGATAATATAGAGAAAAAATGTCATGCAAGTACAGATACATGTAGGGTAGACATATTGGGAGGAAAAATAAAGTAATGGCCACTACTGGGTGAACGTCCGTATTTGTTGGAGAATAAAAATACATGTATCTGTACTTGCATGACATTTTTTCTCTATATTATCATCCTGATGAAGTCTTATAAATAAAGACGAAACGTTGATGTACACATAAAAAACATCCATTTTTTTGGTTTTCCTTTTTCATTTTCCCATATATATATATATATATATATATATATATATATATATATATATATATATATATATATATTCCGGCAGAGAGAGAGAGTCAGTTGGGTTTCTGTGATTCTCATAAACAGATGGATTGTTTGTGCTCGGTCGGACTTATATTTTGATTAGGTTGAGTTCTGATTGCAGATAGGTCGTTAATTGGAGAAGTTTTATTGTAATATTGAAAAATAAAACTTTGTGACTTGTTTTAAACTTGAATTCAGAGTGAATATTTCTTGCATTGTGATTGGTTAAAGGAAACTGCTGATTTAAGCTTTTATCCAATGAAGAGTCGATATGTAAAAAAAGTAATTCTCTTACTGCGGCTTTGAACAAGGAAGTCAGTAGGAACACATAGCAAATAAGCTGAGAAATTCTTCCTCTTTCTTTTCTGAACCACGAGAGAGAATATTCGGTGTTTGGCAGAACTGCTCCTATTCACCTATGGAGAATAGGTTGGGGGTATGACATATGTATGCTGAAGAAGAAAAATTTTTAAAAAACGAAAAAAATTTTAAACCCTAAGTGATTTTGTGTTGGAATTATTTACACGGGATTGCTTCCCTGCAGACTACAATATGATCGTCTTTAAATTCAATGTCAACAAATATTTGTCACAAACCGTCTTTTTTTCATTGCATTCCTTAGTTTCAATCCTCTCAAAATATTCTTCATTTCAACTGGCAATCAATACATTTTTTTAATATTTATCGTTGGGTGGCTTTTCGCCTTGATAAGTGCTTACTCCTTAGTAAAAAATACCATTAAAAACACTGCAATTAATCGACACGCATCATGAAAGAACAACAACAATGAAGAAGAGAGAACGAACTGCTGTTTCGTGCCATCAAAGCAACAAGATTCAAACGTTCTACATGATGAGCCGCCATCCAGATAATTTGCTAGGTTCAAAGAATTGGTCCCTACAGTGTTACATTCACAATTGATTAATTCCAGAGCTCTTTTCGTGACCATTTTCGTCACTGATTTCGCTATATATTACAATCAAATCCGAATAATAGACAATTAGACAAATTCTTCTCTGATGAGCGCCCATGAAAGAAATTTCCCCAATGATAGATATAAAAAAATGTTGTCGTTTTTGTCTAGCAATTTGTAATTTTACTGTTAGACATTGGCGGAGGCATATGCGCTACCGAGTGGTATTATTTTTTTATTTTTTTATATATACAAGTTGTTGTTAATACCAGTCCCTCCCGGGTATGTCCGTTTCTTTTGTCTTTTTATAAGAAAGCGATCTGTGCATTCCAATGGTTGAAGCATTTCTTTTTTTGTTGTTTTGATTTCTGTGTTAAAGGTTAATAGGTGTAGAGATTTTCCTGTCATAAACACATGTTGAAATCTTCAACAGCAACACTCTCCCCTTCTCCCACCGCCACATGA
>OY744517.1:181152040-181164540 GCA_963556195.1 Sepiola atlantica
CCCACTCTAAAACCACCCACAATCAGTCATCAAACTTATACCTAAATCCATAGTAAAAAAAGTAACAACTCATCAAACGAGGACATTTTAATGAATATAAAGTTCTATATAAATCTTATGTGATTTTTGTTGCCATATTACTGTTTCTATTCTTATTTTTTACTTTCTATAAAATTCAATTTGATGGCGTGAGGCCAAACGATTTACTCAAAATCGATTACGTGGAAGGGAATACGGTTGGGTTCCGATCTTTGAGATGAGTTCTCATATTTGTTTGCAGTTTTATTTTCTCAACATGTTTCCACAAATACAAATGTTTTAAACAACTTCTAATTTGATCAGTTCTGGTTCCCTTTAGAATCACTGTGAGGCTAAGTCATTACGATCTGTCCTTGGAATAATTCTTCTTTAATCTCTGTCCACATAGGTTTTTGAGCGGAGGTTATAAAAATGGTCAGAGCATCCAAAATGTCAAACATAAATCATTGCATCCTGGGTTTTCTACCTCCTTCCCTTGCATCATTATTTATACCGTCTCTTAAATAGATGTATAAATCAATTGGTATCTCTTTTTGGTGAGTTCTTATATAAGGTGTTTTTTAGAGTCGACTTTTGCGAACATACTAATTGCATATTGTAGAAATAAATTCTTGAAACGGTGCCGTGCATTAAATTGGCTTGGGCAGATCATCACTTGCCGGAGACTTGTTCGTTCTCACATGACATTTCCAAAAATGCAAGAAATCCAGCAAAACAGGAAATGTTAAAATACATAATGTATCACTAAATAAGTCCTGGGTCTACCTGACATATAGATGGCGCTACTAATAAAGAAAATTACAAACCTTCAAATAGCGCGTGTCAAAAATTTGAGCCAATCGGATTATTAGTTTACAAATTAGTTATTTAAGTGTTGCAAATTTTCAAAACAAAGGAAAATCTAAATTTTGTGTGTTGATAAAGCATCGCTTTCTAATCGTGGACAAATACTGTTCAAGCAAAGCAATGGCTTGATAAGTGTTATATAGCAGACGAGTTGAAAATATTCACCATTTTGCATGAGCATTTGTCAATGAGAAAGCTATGTTCAAAGTGGGTGCCGCGTTTGCTCACAGTCGATCAAAAACGTGTCAATGATTTAAAGTAGTGTTTGCAACTGTTTCAACGCAACAAAAAGGAGCTTTTGCATCAGTATGTGACAATGGATGAAACATGGATCCACAACTTTACTCCAGAGTCAAATCGGTAGTCAGTTGAGTGGACAGCAGCAAGTGAAAGCCGTTCAAAGTGATCAAAGACGCAAACATAAGCAGGCAAGGTTTTGGTCTCCGGTTTTTGGGATGTGCAAGGAATTTTGTTCATCGATTACCTTGAGAAAGAAATAATCATCAAAAGTGAATGCTATATAGCATTATTGATGCGTTTAAAGGAAGAAATCGCCAAAAGATGGCCACAAATGAAGAAAAAGCGCACTTTCACCAAGGCAATGCACCGTGGCACAATTTGATTGCAAAAACTTGAAAGACTATATGAATTGTACTTCGAATTACTTCCACACCCACCCTATTCTGCAGATCTGCCGCTCAGCAACTACTGGTTTTTGGTAGACCTAAAAAGAATTATCCAAGGAAATAAATTTGGCTTCAATTAAGAAGTGCTACTAGAAAATGAGGTGTACGAGGCCTGTCTAAAAAGTATCCGACCTTAGTCCAGAAAAAATATTTCTAAATACCTGACGGGATTGGGACCCTAATCCCCTTCAAAGTAAGCCCTTTGTGCTTGCACACACTTAGCCCACCGATCCATCTACTGCCGGAAACACCTCTGGAAGTCTTCTTTTGGAATGATGTTCATCTCCGCCGTCGCATTCTGCATTATTTCTTCTCTAGTCTCAAAACAGGACCTTTCAGTGGCGTCTTTAATTTTCGAAACAACTAGAAGTCGCAAGGAGCCATGTCTGGAGAGTAGGGAGGTTGGCGAACGACTGGAATTCCATGTTTGGCCAAAACATGTTGGATCAATCGGGATGAATGTGCGGGGGTGTTGTCGTGATGCAGTTACCAGTTCTTCGCCATCCACATGACTGGTCTTCTGCACCGAATTGCATCATGCAGACACCGAAGAACATCTTGATAGTAATCCTTTGTCACTGTTTGTCCTTCTGATGTGTATTCATGATGCACAAGTCCACGGATATCAAAGAAGACAATCAGCATCACGTTCATTTTGCTGAGTACCTGTTGCGTTTTTTTGGGGCCTTGGAGACTCGGGATGCTTCCATTGCGACGACTGTGTTTTTGTTACTGGGTCGTATCCATACACCCATGACTCATCTCCAGTTATCACGGTGTTCAGAAACCCAGGATCAGTGTTGGCGGTTTACAGAAGGTCCTGTGCAAATTGAAAACGGGGGTCCTTTTGTTCTTGCGACAACAACTTAGGCACAAATTTCGCAGTCACTCTGTGCATGTTCAAATCATCATGCAAAATTGCATGTGCGGAATCTTTACTCACTCTGACTTCTTGGACGATCTCCCGCACGATTGAACGACGATCTTCCACTATCAAATTTCGCACCCTCTCAACAGCAGCTGCACTCCGAGCAGTTTGGAGCCTGCCAGAACACTGGTCACTCTTTGCTGATGTGCGGCCATTTTTGAATCGGTTGAACAAGTCTTTAATTTGTGTTACACCCATCGCATCTTCTCCAAACTCCTGCTGAATCTTATAAATTGTTTTGCTTTGAGAATCACCAAGCTTTTGACAAAATTTGATGCGATACCTTTGCTCAACACGTTCACTCAACTTGAGAGAATCGGTAATCCGACGAACACGTTGTGTAGCACTTCACTCAGCAACCGACAGGCAGCGACTAACGCTCAGTAAGGCGGTGATAAAATTCACACATGCGCATGAAGGTGTTTTCCTTCACTGTGTAGAGTGGTGCCGCCCTATCGTCTCTATTTCGCACAGAAAAATAGAGGTCGGATACTTTTTAGACAGGCCTCGTATTTTAGGTCAACTACAAATCGTTCTCCAAAATAAGCATCGAATTGTTACAGAAGCGTTGGAATCTGTGTGACACCCTAGAAGAAGACTTTTTTGCCTAAAAATTGTTGTTTTATGAGTTCGATCCGAGACTTATTGAGTGATGTGTCAAAGTCTCTGATCAGGAGAAAAGTGCAAAAAGTGATCCAATTGCAAAGTAACTTAGTCCTGTGCGAAGTAGAAAAAGGCGGGAAAAGCCAGAGATGTTCGGAAAAATGAGTTTAGAAAATACGATCGCCAGCTGCAGATATCAATATGATAATAACAACGTAGATCAAGATAGAGTGTGTGAAGAAGAAAGAAAAGGAAAACATGTTTAAAGAGAAACATTAAAGAAAAAAATTGACCGTTTTCAAGTGAAGTAATTTGGAAATATCCCACCATTTCTCCACCCACATTATACATTTATTCAAAAAAGGGCACAAGAAAGGATGCCTGCTAACATGCACCCCACAAAGATGTTTTGTAATTGCATTATATGGAATCATAACATTATTTTGTTTCTTTATACGTCAAGATTTTTTTTTTCTGGAAATCGCTCCAGACTAGGCATGAAGCCACTTAATATAAAGAGCAAACAAGAACTAAATATGATTATTGCAAAGACGGGATATGCCTACTGGCCTTAGTCTTGAAAAGACCGAGGCTATAGGTAGGAGGAAAACAGTCAACATAAGCCTGCAGTTCTTGGAAAAAATCTACTGAAATAGGAAGCTGTATTACAATGAGGTATCGAAACAGCGAATTGATGGAGACCACTAGACCAACGAGTCAAACGAGCTGGAACAAAAGAAACAGGGAATAGATCACATAATTCTGAAGAAAACATGCTATAATAGTATTTATAGAAAAGACTGAGACTAGCAACATCACGTCTGTGAGAGAGAGGGTGCAGAGAAGAAGAAAGGGTGTGGCCAATCAAATTACAGATACATTTCTGCACCTTATCAAGAACCCTGAAATGTGACAGAGATTCACCAGCCCAAATATGACAACAGTACTGCATACATGGTCTGATAGTTTGTTGATATTTTTGTGCTGACAAAACATCCACATGGTTCGATGTTCCCACAAACCTCTCCAATTGTCCAATTCTTCCTACAACCTCCTACAGATTCTATTTCTTGTTGTAAATAAGTCGGTTAACCCTAATACTTTAAAAATATATATTTTCTTTGTTCCATATATGATTACTGTTACATGTTTTACATAATAAAGATTGGCTTGGCCTTTTGGCTAAGATCAAAGTGTAGTATCTGTTCCGATGGATACTGCACCCCATACTGGTATTGTCTTGTCCTTTGGAGCTTGACTTACGCCGGTCAATGGGTATGTCCTGCAAAGTTCTAGGAGGTCCACCCTCCCAGGTTTTGCCTCCCCTCTTTGGGGAGGAGTAAGTTTATTGCTTACTTTCTGAGGTGCCCCTACCGGGGAATGCCGACGGGGCTACCCAGGCAATTTTTAAATGGCCAGAGTGCTCACCTCTCGGGCGCTGGCTTTTCAAACCCCACTTTCCCGACCCGACCTTGGGTCACATCTTACTTGTGGGAGTAGGATAAAAACTGGCCTTGTGCCTAACTCCTGGAGAGGAGTAAATCAATACTGTTACATGTGTTCATTTGAGTTTTAACAGATATGAAATGAGGTTCGAGTAATGTTTTTTCTCTTTTTTTCTTTACTTCGCTACGTGAAGAAGTGGCACGGGGTTCTTGATTGAGCGCCATAATTATCACCGGTATCTCAGATTAGATTGCACGCGGCCACATGACACTACCGTGTTCTTCTAACGTCAATCTCATTACATAATAATAATAGCGTCATTCTCATGACATTCTGAAGCATTAAATCTCAAACGTGACGTCTGTCAGCATTAATCACCAAATCATCAAAGTTTGTTGAATGAGCCATCACAAGAGATTATTAAACATGTCTGACATACGTATCTGTAGGATGTAGAATTTCATGCAATTCTACAATCAAGTCCAACTGTAGACGATAATGATTGTTGCATCGTTGCTTTGCTTGCTTGTACGAAGTAAAACTGTAGAAATGCTTGTTATTTATCAGGTAAAAGAAGCAATAAATCAGTTCTGTGATGGATTTGTCTTTAAATTTTGAAGATAATCTGGAAACATCCTTCATAGAAACTGATAGTTCCAAATGGTGTCATTTGGAATGCATAGTAATGGGCACAAATAGATTTTAGTAAATGTTGTGTCTGTTCCTATTTACTTGTCTCTCCACGAGGGCAAAGTTAGACACAAGGTCGGTTTTTAATGTGGGGAAAATCCAGCTCCCCATAAAGGGGCACTCTGGATTGGAACAAAAGTTAAAATTGCTTTGGTCTAAAAGGACTTCTTAACTGACTGAAGACAGAATAGATTAAGTACAGCATCAAAACAGATACGACACTTTGTTCGTGGCCTAAAGGTAAAAACAACGTTGTGTCTTTTAACAGGATTTTTCAGAGTTGTTTTGGGTCTGAAAAAATTATACTTTATTATCTGCGCAGCATCTAATATTTCTACTGTTGTAATGACTGTATTTATAGTTCTGTATGTGTTTATATTTCAAGGATTCAGAAAAATAAAACTAATTAAAAATCAAAATGGTTGCAGCTTTTTAATCTTAAAAAATAAACTTCTATTTAAAATCAATCATCAAAATATTTAGCTAGTTTCGTTTTATACTTAAAACTAGTTAACTTACTTGTTATTGCTTTATGTATGTGCGTATATTTGTATGTGTACCTGATGTATCGGCCATTGCTTTGGTGTCAAACGTTTACTTATAATGTCGATATCACATTCAATATTATTCTGCACTAAAAACGAAATCGTTTTGGATTCCTAAAAGAATTAATGCCATTCTTTCGCTTCGAATTTTTTCAAAAATGCAATTTCAGTGTTTTGTCCATTTTTACAATGATACCAGACGCAAGTGTCTTAATTTTAATGATTGTTTTCGAACAGCGGAATTTAAATTGAAAACATTTGAACATGTGTGTGCCCTTTTAAAAGTATTTCATATTAAACTTAATTAAAAATTGAATATAAAACTACTAGATAAAATGATGCATAGATAACGCTTTTCTTATTATTATTTTTTTGTTTTAAATAAAAGTACATAATTTGATTTTTGTTTTTATGTAAAGTTTTGTTTGTGCTGATGTGTAGTTGGTGATATTTGTGAGATATAGGACGAAGATATAAAAAAGAATTGAATAAAACTCTAATATAAATCAACAATTAACATTTATTCTTCATTTACAACTGAAGAAAAAGAATTACTTCTTAGTCGAAAACGTCTTACTTGTTGATGCAAGATTATCTCTATCTGGAATTCAGGGGGCATAACTCTACCCTCCAAATCTTTGAGGCCAGTCAGATCACAAAGTTACTTTCCTTTTGATATGTTCTCTAGATGAAAAAGTCTGTTTTATCTAACATGTTTATTTTATTCACCCAGCTTTGTGTTGCTATAGAATGTGTAATAAATTTAAACATTTGTGTGTATAATTTGTTATTGGCCTGTTTGGCGTTTATGAAACGGGACAAATTAGTATTTTTCAAATAATTTTTCAAATCCGTTTTCAACGGGGGGGGGGGGACCTTTTAAAGTGGAATCTTCATTATCATATTCTGTTTAACATCCATTTGGTTTTTGTAGACTGTAGAGCCGAAAAAAAATTTTTTTTTTTATTTTAGGAGAGTCAAATAAGGGGGAGAGAACTCTAGTTTCAAGTTTCAACCACGATGTATCTTAAAATGGATTTTAACACTCTGAACTTACAAGATATTTTATATTTAACCAGAGATAATGCCAAACTAATAGACTTCTTGCAAGCGCACAGATTAATTTCAGCTGTAGAAACCTGCATCTGTGGCCATGACATGCGACTTGTGCCAACATTAAAAACAACTTTCAAAAACTTTATTTCCCTTGTTTTATGTTTTTTCCCTTCCATTTACGTATTTTTTTTTTATTTTTTGCTTCTTCTTCTGTGATAATTTATTTTAATAAATCATTTTATTTTTCATTCGTGCCGAATGCGTTGCGATTGTTTTATTCCTAAAATATTCTTTTACGTATACATTTTTTAAACTTTATTTTAGAATAATTATAATAGTAAAATCCATTTTAAGATACATCCTGGTTGAAACTTGAAACTAGAGTTCTCTCCCCTTATTTGACTCTCCTAAAATTAAAGATAATTTTTGTTCGCCCCTACAGTCCACAAGCACCGTCCATTTTACAAGCTGACATGTGTTGGACGGTTTTTGAGAAATTGACTTCCAAACTAACCTACCTCTGCCACGTCTTTATTTATCCCACTTTTTTAAGAGTCCATTCTTATGACTTCCTCTCATATTTTCTTTGGCCTTATCCTGTAAACTGAATCTGCTACCTCAACTGTTCTGCATCTATTAACCGAAGAACTCTCATCTATTCTTTAAACCTGGCCATGCCATCAAAGTCTACTCTTCTGTGCACATTTCCCTATACTGTCCAGTTGTAATCTTCCTTTGAAGTCATCAGAATTAAGCCTGTCTTTAAGTCTCACATTACGAATCCATCTTATCATTCTCATATCATTTCTCTCCATGCAACGCATGTCTTCAACCCCCACTGGCCAGGTATCTCTTCCATAAATCATCACACTTCGTACACATGCCTGATAGACATAGAATATAATTTGTTAGTGATTTGTTTGGTGTTTATGAAACAAGAGAACTTAGTATTTTTTAAATAATGTTCAACTATGTTTTTAATGCCGTTGACTTTTTTGAAGTGGCAATTTAGAGATTATTTCTAAAGTTTATTTGAATATTTTTCAATTGTAAAATTGTATAAAATGATAAACTTTAATCAAATGTTTTGCTTAATTTCATTGTTTCAACTTCAATTATAACAGCATAATGATACATTCAATCAAGGATTTTAATTTAACAAATCATTTGATGATGATAACTCCTACTTTTCGTAGTGTTTACTGTTTAATCGTTCAATATTTAATTCAAATTAATCCCTTGTATTAATAAGAAAGAAATGCTTATTTTAATTTATTTTTTAAATATAAATGTCAAACTTTAAAAAATACGTTTATTCTTTGATTGCTGATAAGAACAGAGATATAAAGCAACAAATACATATTCATTCTTGTAGTAGTCGTACTACTACCACTGTTATTATAAAATAACAGAATACTAATCTTGGGATGAGTATTCTGCTAGATAATCTATGTCTATATAAAGTTAAGTATGAGTATATGTGTATATATTTTTATGTGCAGGATTCACTCCTAAACTAATTAACTGGTACTTATGAATTTTGGAACACAGCTGCTTGGCTTAAGGAAAGATAATGTGGGCTATATTTAGTTTAATTTAGTTTTATACAAAGAGATTAAATAAGAAGTGAAATCTCTTCATGAAAATTCAGATACCTCCGATTTTTGTGAAATTTTAACAATAGGTATTAGACATCAATTAATAAATATTCCTAAAATTTCAGTTTCTTTTGGGTATTTTAAAGGGTTTTGTTGTGACATAATATGGGCACAACCTCCCATTTAAAAATTCAAATATTTCAGATTTGCATTGAATTTGATCCATAGTCATTAGATACTGATTAAGCTAAATTATTTGAATTACAATTTATTTGTAAGACTCCTTAAGCTTAAGCCTTAAATTTTAGATATTTTCTAGAATAAATATCATGTAATGAATTTTGATCAAAATTAGAATGAGCATTCTAAGCATAAGGTTGAGTATTATTATATATGGATTTCATTTTCGTAAGGTGCAAAACTTTAGTTTATTGTATTTCTCTATTGAAGTTTTCCATAAACTCTAATAAATATAAGTAAATGCATAACTATATGGCTGACTGTCTGTTATTGAATGGAATTCAACCAAACCTGGCATGTAGATAGTCCATGACACATCACAACTCTTAAAGTATTACTCAAAGGATCAGTAAAAAAGTTGTGTGCACCAATGAGTTCAATTGCACATATGCAGTGTTCAAAAGGTCCAAAGTGGTTATTAATACGCCAGCAGGCAAATTAACACTTAAAACAAGGTCAAACTTTCCATTCGCAACAGAGGAAGCAGACCTTTCATTACCAAGTTCTAAAATCATGCTCCCTTGTTAAACAAAGCAAGTACAGAGCAAATTTTCTGATTGTCACACAAGAACTGGTGGACAGATAGTTCTCATAATTCTTCTGATATCTAAAGTGATAGGTTTTTGGTTAACAACTCTCTTTATTTTTCATTCGGTAGACCACATATAAAACAAATTCTTTTTCGATTTTCGTTACAATAATCTTAGGTCAATTCTGACGACCATGAAAGATGAAAAATTGGGTTAACTTCTGGTGGAAAGATAACGATCCTTCATTGGCAGAATGCATGAATCCTTTCACACTATAATGTGTATATTTTATTCAGAAATAATGATAGCATTTATTTCCAACATTTAATTCTGAGTGTCTTATTGTTTAACTGTCGGACAACAATACAACAATACAACATACATTATTTCTGGTGGAAGTGAAGTGCCAATCAAAAAACATTCATGAAATGAAAACAATACATAGATTAACCGAAAAATTGAGGAGCTCGATTTTATAATAATAATAGTTTGTATCCGTGCTGAACAATAAAACCTGACAAAGACGATGTCTAAAAAACATGCATATATAATATATATATATATATATATATATATATATATATATATATATATATATATATAATTTCAAGTATTTCATTTTTTTTAACTTAGTTCACCCAAAACAAGGTAAGTCGCTACTGTAGATGTAAGAGGCTACTGAGAATTAGAGTGAAAGTGTAGAGGATCATCCTAAATTAGGATCTGTGCAGTGAGATGCTTGTTCACATTAGTTTTAAATTTCTGCATGTCGGTACAGTCAGGAAATAGGGAGTAGGAAGGGAGTTCAAAAGGTCGGCAGCTCGAGGAAAGAAGCTATTGGAGTAGAAGGCTCTCCGGCATCTGGGGACCTCAACAGTGAATGGATGGGATTTAGCTGATTGTCGGGTTGCTCGATTGTATTTATGTCGAGGGGGCACCAGAGCAGCAAGTTCATCAGAGCACATTCCATATAAGGTAATATAATATATTGCGTATACATATTTTCAGTATCTACTGTTGTTTTGAATTATTATATCACTAATAGATAATGATGTTTTGTTTTATATATAATACTAGTTATTAATTATTTGAACAGTTGTTTTTATATTAATTTTTAACCAATTTCTTTTTAAATTTTATAATTTCTTTTTTTAAAGATTTATCATGTAATCTGATCTTAAATAGCAAAGCAAGTTTTGTTTTATGTGTCTGCAATTAGCTATAAATTCTTGTTTTTTGTTTGATGGATTTGTTTTTTGAAGTTTATGATTTGATATTTTTTCTCTCAGCATAATTTACAGTTTTTACTATTCGTATTGCAAGGAAGGGTTAATTTTGAGATTTCACAATCGATATTAGAGCTAACATTTTGATTTGTTTGTTCTCATATATATTTTGGTACCTGAACAACTTGCATCTCCTCACTGTCATTGCCCCTTCGGATGTAGAACGGGAAGTTGCCAGCCGAGTAGAGATCACAAAGGCTATCAGTGATGAACACCATCTCCTTCAACGGTCCAACGACTGAACTCAAGAAGAAGCTTCTTCAACCATGTCGAACCCCTAACAACATCTCAGAAAAACACCAGACTATGGCTGTGGACCAAACAGATAGAGAATGCCCCTCTCCTACTGACATAGGAATCCCCCCTTATGGGGCCCTCCCTCCCAGTTCGGAGGCGCCCTGGCTCCAGTGTAAAACACTCAACTGCCTAATAACGGGAATAGGGTGATCGAAAGTATATGGGGCTACAAAACTGACCCAATCATCTGCGAATGTGGGGAAGAGGACCATACGATGCAACACTGCCTTGTCTGTTCTCTATTACACAAGCGGTGCAGCTTGAAAGATTTTGCAGAGTACAACAATAATGTAAAAAAGTGAGAAACTGTTGTATGAATACATGCTTCAAAGACATGCAAAGAAGAAGAATATATTTAGACATTGTGTTATTTCTATCCATTTCAATCCTTAATATCATCATGTGACCTATACTTGAAATTAGTTCCCGTGGCCCGTATATATACTTTTTGTTCATTGTTGATAGTATTATTTACTGTTACTTTGTATATTACATTAGCTGTTAAACATGTATTTATTACTTTTTCACTTATTCATTACTCTACAATTGCATAATACATGCGGATGATTAATAATGCTAATAGCATTAGTACTACCATTACTGTTACTATTGTTAATTATTTTTTATTGATTGCATTTTCTCTGTGCAACTATAACTAAGTTTAATGTTATTCCTTTTGATAATTTAAGATAGCTTATTGCTTTTAAGGAAATGTTTATTTTTACCAATTTGTTTTTCTCTGTCACAAGGTGGATTGAACCAAATTATATTTTGTTTTCTATTCGTTTTGTTTTTATTATTCTTAAACGTTAATTTATCATTACATCCACTGTTTTTTAAAGCTGTTTCGTATTATGTTTTGTGTTGATTAAATATATTTATATTAAGTATATTTATATTTCTGAAATTAGTGGCTATTAACCTATGGATCTGTTTGAAAACTGAGTTTTTATTAATATATAACGGGATATTGTTACCTTTTCTATAATGCTGTTTTGTAACATCGTTTAAATTGAAGGTTATATTAAAAAAAAAAAACTTTTTTTAGTTTCATTTTTATTTCTAAATTAAAAAGAAATATTTGTATTTTTCTCATCTAAACTTCTGGTAGAGGTATTTTTAGAGACATGGGTCAACATATATATATATATATATAGTGTGTGTGTATTTAGGCAGCATGTTGTCATTTAGACAAACGTTATTTTATAGCACGGAATGTTTTTGTTTAATTAGCCTTTTTTTTATCTTCTCAATCTTTCAGATAATCCTTTGCAATATACATATATATGTATAGTATATACTAAATTAATATCTGTTCCAGGAAGAGTGGCATTAATTTCCTGAATAGAGAAGTTTTGCACCACTTTTATGTTCCTCTTACGATGATTAAAATCAACATATAATGTCTAGAATCAGAATCAGGAACAATAAAGGTCTAAGGATCGACCTCTGCAGTACACCTACATTAATGTCATGTTTTGATGTACGGCCATAAAGGACAACCTGGATTTTTCTTTTGGCTAAGTAAGGTCCGATTATATTAAATATTCGTTCAGTAATACCATACGAATTAATTTTCATGAGAAGACCTTCATGCCACACTTTGTCAAAAGCTTTAGATATATCAAACGCTATCACCCTAGCTTCACCAGCTTTGTCCAGTGTGTGGTATATGCATTTAGAGATGAGTGTTAGCATATCTGCGGTAGA